>CM029012.1:264122686-264171995 GCA_016801055.1 Panax notoginseng
GTAACGACCCCAAAATAGGTCCATTCCATCCAACCCATTCTGAGTCGTCAAATACATGGTACAGAAAACAACTACAACTTTATTACAACAATTGTCGTGCAAAATACAACAACACATATGCTGTGAGTTTGGATACAAATATATACCAAATGTGACTCATGTTCCAACCGTGGACATCACCTCACAATAACACCTTACATAAAGGTATAGTCAAAAACTGTTTTAGAAATTAGAATCTTTGGAAAGTGCTCAAGGAAACCTTCGTACATGGGAGGCCACGCGTCTAGGTTATGATAGATATCATATGGCCACAGAATTATCCTTGGTTGACCCAATAGACCCCAAAGAAAAACGAGAAGATTACTATCATATTCTTCCCAATGGTGAGTCTTCTCTTGACTTATCATTATCTCCACTGTCTCTAATTGAGAATTATACTTCAAACAAACACCAAGATTATATAGGTAGTGCTCATAGATATACTCAGCAAGTGGATGAGCACAACCCTGTCTTATGATGACACGAGGTTGTATGTCATTAGACATCTTGTATGATAGTGACAAAACACCCTTCCAACGTTGGGTTCGCCTCACCCTATTTTCTTCACCAAATATAACTACTAAATGATGACCACCGTTCTATTCCCTTGTTACCCCCCGCTCGACCCAGCTACACTCTTATTACCTGAAAGGAATTGTGAAGCAAAAGGGTGAGCACAACTAGCTCAGTAAAGAATATCATGACTAAAGATAATTAAATTATCAATAGCCTTCATCAATAATAAATCAGAGATTTAGAACATATGGTAAATGATAAAAATTTCAACCATAGTTGCAGCGGAACGAGCAATCCATTAGAAGAGTCAAATAGACTATAAAGTCTATTATCTTCTCCATGTTAAAAATCCACCAACAATTTTTATCCATGTAACATCACTCAACAGTTCCTTTCCACAATCATATGAATAACTCATAATCATAATTGTGACTATAAATTTTTCTTCGCACCCAGGACGAAGAATATTTTCATCACCTGTCTTTACCTGAAACATCAAAGATCATGGTTATACCAAATCACAGTTCCTGTTATAATCATACTAACAAATCCATCTTTGCACTACGGGCCAAAGATATTCATCAACAAACCATCTTTGCACTACGGGCCAAAGATATTCAACAACAGTTCATCTTTGCACTACAGGCCAAAGATATTCATCAACAGGCCATCTTTGCACTACAGGCCAAAGATATTCATCAACAATTCATATTTGCACTACAGGCCAAATATATTCATATCTCAAAGAAATATATAATCATTTCAGAATTTATATAAACAATAATTATAACCATGTTGATCAATTCACCTTTGCACTTAAGCTTAAGATATTCAATTATAAATTCAATGGTCATGATCATACCAGTCACAATTCAACTTTGCACTACAGGCCAAAGAGAACCCTAGTCATGATCATACCAATAATCTACCCATCTTTACACTCCAGTGAAAGAGAATTTCAACATCAGGGTTATAAAAATGTTATATATGATGATAAAAATAATATGATCAACATATAGTTTTAATCTCAAGAGTAATATTCGTAACTCATGATAGTAAAGTGAAAAAGTAACTCATGAATAGTAACCCGACACAAAAGATAGAAATTCTACAATAAAATTCATACCAATATTTCGGTATAATGATATTGAAAGAATAACATTTCTTAAATTATAAACAATTTATTTTAATTGTTTACACTTTACTAATTAATGCATTTAATCATAAAAAATGCCAACTCTTACAATTTCATCATCAATAACCAAAACCCTCATCAAAAATCTGCATATACCTCATATAGGATTCTCAAGCCATAAAATCCTATTTTCCAATTTTCTTTCTTCACAAAACATATTTAATTCATTTACTCATAACTAGACCATTTTCATGAAAAATACCAAATCAGTTCCAAAAATATTTCTTTTCTGGGATTTAGCATAATATAGTCCCATAGTGAACATATATTTTTCTCAGAATTTTTAAAAGTCATTTACTATTTTTCATATGGCCAAAATAGCCGAATATTTAGACATTTATCAAAAATTGTACTTTTGTCTAAAAATTCTGAAATTTACAGAGTATACTTCTATCATATACATGTACTCCCAATAAAAATTTCATCAATTTTGGAGTTAACCACAAGGAATTATAAGCTGTTACTTTTAAAATAGTCTTTTCTCATAAAATTCATAACTCTCAATCTATACATCCAAAAATCACCATTTTTGGACACAATCAAGAAAACTCATCAAAATATCATTTCAAATTTTTCCAGAATTTTTGAAGATCAGAAAAATTACGAAACTGAAAATCATAACAACCCTTAAAATCCTTAATATCCCTTACTATCCCTTACTATCCCTTACCTCAAAAGAGCAGTACTTCTGACGGTATAAAGACTGAAGGAAACTTGCACTGATGAATAGCAACTCACCAAGTATCTAAATACTCACAAAATATGCTTCATAATATAGAGAGAGAAAGAGAGAAAGCTTATGTTTCTGGTGTGATTTTCAATTCTAACTTAGCCCTCTATTTATAGGAAAATTTTGGTAGGTTTGACCTGCAACCTGATGGCTTTACCTGCTACTATTCCCACCCACCACATTTGAAATATAATTCAGCACATTTCTTCACCAACCACAAGTGGGGCCCACCAATTCTAGAATTTTCCACCAAAATGATAAACTCCGAAAATTCAACAATTTCTGAACCAGTCATCTCGTAAAATTCATAACAAATCATACGTTCATTTTTAACGGTTCAAAATTTGTGGACATATACTCAACTTATATATGTATAACATATCCAAAAATTACCACGATCCAACGGTCGGATTAAAAATTATAACCCCCGCAAAATATCTCAAAAACCCTGATTTTTAATACCTCCATTCCGACAAAAATACGGATAAAAATCTCAACATTAACTCCTTCATTTTTAACCACAAAAATATATCCCTCATTTATATCCACATAAAATAAATATTTTCTTATCATATGAATCAATAATTAATTATTCACAAATAATATTACAGAATCACATTTATGACAACCAGGCCGTTCCCAGGAAAGAGGGGGCTTTCCAATAAGGAATTTCTCCTTACTGGCGCGCAATTAGATGACCAAACCTCTCCTTAGACAGAACTTTCTAGACATTGCCAATAATGTTATCTAATAATATTATTCAAATAATATGAATTATTGATCTGATAATGGAAAATACTGTGCAGCAACAATTATTGAACAACAATAATATAAAATTTCAACGTAGCAATTATTGAATCAATAAAATAAAATATTGAACAGTAATTACTGTAACAATTATTGAGTAGTGCCTTCTTACGTAAGAATCAATAATTTCAAAAATACTATGCAATACCGTGTGCTACTGTGCAATAACGCGTATTACTGTATTTTAACCACCGGGTATTCCAACAGTGTTAACGGTAACAACTACGCTACGCCGTTATTTGTAAAAACTCAAATTTGTCGTTTTCTTCACCCGACAGTTATTCGTTATGGGGCCCACAAATAGCTGCGCCGTCGTACGAATATTCCCGACAGAAAGAATATTCCACGACCAAACGAATATTCCCCGACAACAATGATTATTTTATAACCACTTGCTTATTTTGAAAAAAAAATTCATATTTCACCCATAACTTTAAACTTTTATCAATTTAACCATTTACTGAATAGTAATTATAAGAAAAATTGAATACTTTTATTTCATAAAATTCGGGGTCTTACATTCCCATGTCCAAAAATTTCTTATCGAAATTTTTAGTGAAGTAAATTCAAGAATGATCAAAACATGGATTCAATCAAATCTAGTACCCTGAACATCAAATTTCGACAGAAAATAAGAAAATTTTATTTTTTCATTGAATAGAAACTCGTGAAAAGTAATTTGAATAGTAACTATGAATAGTAACCCCGACGTGAAAAGTTCCAAATCTGATAAAAATTTCCAACCAATATTTTCGGCATAATGATATTGAAGAAATAATATCATATTTCGACGAATAAAATAACATCCCTTACCTCAAAATAATCGTACTTCTGACTGAATTTCGGGTATAGTGCTGACAGAAACTCGCACCGTATAGCAACACTCAAAGTATAACTCACAAGAATACGCTCATAATATAGAGAGAGAAGAACTTTTGTTTCTGGTATGTGATTTTCAATTCTAACTTAGCCCTCTATTTATAGGAAAATGCTAGAACGCCAAAGGAGACTAAAATAATAAAATTAATATTTTCTTATTTTTCCTTACGCATGCCCAAGACCAAGACTAATCAAGGCATGCCAATTTCTGAAATTCATCCCAAGCCCACCATGTTTAATCCACCAACCAAAAAGTGGGTCCCGCCAATTTAATAAAAATTATTTTATTTTTCCGAAACTTCAGTAATTCATAGAAAATAGACCGTTTATCAGAAAAATACAATTTTATGTCCATTCTGACTGAAATCGAATTCTCTACAACTTTGTAGCTTTAAGTTTTTTCCAAATTCCAAACCAAAAATATCCGAAATCCACAAACGGATGATTTTTAATACCTCCACATTGACAAAATACTGATAAAATACCTCAGCTTTAATTCTTTCATTTTTATCCACATAAAAATAAATATATCCATCATTTATATCCACATAAAATAAATATTTCTTTATCATATGAATCAATAATTAATTATTCATAAATAATATTACAGAATCACATTTATGACAACCAGGCCGTTCCCAGGAAAGAGGGGGCTTTCCAATAAGGATTTCTCCTTACTGGCGCGCAATTAGATGACCAAACCTCTCCTTAGACAGAACTTTCTAGACATTGCCAATAATGTTATATAATAATATTATTCAAATAATATGAATTATTGATCTGATAATGGGAAATACTGTGTAGTGACAATTATTGAAACAACAGTAATATAAAATATCAACGCAGCAATTATTAAATCAATAAAATAAAATACTGAACAGTAATTACTGTAACCATTATTGAGTAGTGCCTTCTTACGTAAGAATCAATAATTGGTGCAATCAGTGTGCTACTGTGTAACAACGCGTAATACTGAGTTTTAACCACCGGGTATTCCAACAGTATTAACGGTAACAACTACGCCGTTATTAATAAACAACATATACTTGTCGTTTTCTTCATCCAATCGCTTTCCGTTATGGGGCCCACAAAAGACTGCGCCGTCGTACGAATATTCCCCGACAGGAAGAATATTCCACGACCAAACGAATATTCCCCGACAACAATGAATATTTTATAACCACCTGCTTATTTGAAATATTTGCGCATTTTACCCATAACTAACCTCATTAATCAATTTAACACTTACTATTTCAAAATAATAAATAGAGGGAATTTAAATTTTATTTATTAATAATTTGGGGTCTTACAACCTCCCCTCCTTATGAAATTTCGTCCTCGAAATTGATGTACGTACCTGGTGTTTCGAAAAGATGAGGATACCTCGCTTTCATTTCCGTTTCCAACTCCCAGGTCATTTCCTCAATAGCATGGTTTCTCCACAAAACTTTAACTTGTGGTATGACCTTCGTGCGTAGGACATGCTCCTTTCTATCCAAGATTTTGACAGGTACCTCTTCGTACGTTAAGTCTTCAGCTATCTCGTCCGGTTCTAACTCAATAACGTGGTCTGGGTCTTTCACATATTTACGTAACACAGATATATGAAAAACATTATGAACACGAGACATACTTGGAGGTAACGCGAGTCTATAAGCCACATTTTCTATTCGGTCAAGAATCTGAAATGGACCAATAAATCGTGGATTGAGCTTTCCTCTCTTTCCAAATCTTGTAACTCCTTTCCATGGAGCCACACGCAACAATACATGATCCCCAATGTCAAATTCCACGTCCTTTCGATGAAGATCCGCATAACTCTTTTGTCGATCCTGTGCCGTTTGTATACGTTGTCGAATCGTTTGGATCTTCTCTGTAGTCATGCGTACCAACTCTGGTCCCAACAATGTTGCTTCACCCACCTCGTCCCAGCATACTGGAGAGCGACACTTTCGTCCATATAATGCTTCAAATGGGGCCACACCTATACTTGCCTGATAACTGTTATTGTAAGAGAATTCCACCAATGGTAGGTACTTATCCCAACTCCCTTTGAAATCTAGGACACAAAGTCTTAATAGATCTTCAAGAGTTTGAATAGTCCTCTCTGATTGTCCGTCCGTTTGAGGATGGTATGCCGAACTAAATCGTAAATCTGTACCCATAGCTTTTTGCAAGCTAACCCAAAATCTTGAAGTGAATCTTGGGTCACGATCCGAAACTATGGATACTGGCATGCCATGCAGTCTCACAATCTCATCTACGTATATACGAGCAAGACGTTCAAGGGAATAAGTCTCCCGTATCGGCAAGAAATGAGCAGACTTGGTTAATCTATCAACAATAACCCAAATAGCATTTATGCCTTGAGAAACCGTGGGAAGACCCGTAACGAAATCCATGGTAATGTGTTCCCACTTCCATTTCGGAATCTCAAGTGATTGCAATGGACCCTTTGGCACTTGATGTTCCGCCTTTACACGTTGACAAGTTAAACACCTCGAGATAAACTTTGCAATCTCTCTCTTCATATTATTCCACCAAAATGTATGTCGAAGATCACGATACATTTTGGTACTTCCAGGATGGATTGCAAATGGTGTATTGTGTGCTTCCATCATGATCTTGTACTTCAAATCAGAATCGTTAGGAACACAAAGTCTGGAGTGGACTCGAAGTATTCCTTCTTCATCGATTCTTGCTTCTGGAATAGAACCTTCTTGTACTTTCTTCTTCATATGCATCGGCTCTATGTCCGTAGCTTGAGCAGCTTTAACTTTATCGATTAAAGTCGGTTCTACTCGTATATTTGATATCATCATGTGGGTACTTGGAGCCTTCATCTCTATCTCCATCCTTTGCAAGTCATACAAAATGGGCCTTTGTGTTAACAACATTGCACTCGTACCCGCATATGATCTTCTACTCAATGCGTCAGCTACTACGTTTGCTTTTCCAGGATGATATTGGATGGTATGATCGTAATCTTTTAACAGCTCGAACCAACGTCGCTGCCGCATGTTGAGTTCTTTTTGGGTGAAGAAATATTTGAGGCTTTTATGATCTGTATAGATCTCCACTTTCTCCCCATACAGGTAGTGTCTCCAGATCTTCAACGCGAAAACTACTGCTTCCAACTCCAAATCATGAGTAGGATAATTCCTCTCATATTCTTTGAGTTGTCGCGAGGCATAGGCTATGACTTTCCCATGTTGCATGAGAACACATCCTAACCCTTTGCTTGAAGCATCACTGTAGATAACAAATCCATCCGAACCAGATGGTATTGTCAGAACAGGTGCCGAAATGAGTCTCCTCTTAAGCTCTTGAAAACTCTTCTCGCATTCCTCGCTCCATACGAATTTGACATCTTTCCGAGTCAGCTGAGTTAACGGGGTAGCGATTCGAGAAAACCCTTCCACGAATCTTCGATAATAACCAGCTAAACCTAGAAAGCTACGTACTTCGGTCACCGTCTTTGGTTGCTCCCAACTTTGTATTGCTTCAATCTTCGCCGGGTCAACAGATACTCCATGTTTTGACACCACGTGCCCAAGGAATGCTACTTCCTCAAGCCAGAACTCGCATTTCTTCAGCTTGGCATATAACTTATTTTCACGCAGCCTTTGGAGTACCAGCTTCAAATGATGCTCATGATCTTCACGGCTTTTGGAATATATGAGGATGTCATCAATAAAGACAACAACGAACTGATCCAAATAATCCTTGAATACCCGGTTCATCATATCCATGAAAGCCGCAGGAGCATTAGTCAATCCAAAAGACATGACTAGGAATTCATAATGCCCGTACCGAGTTCTGAAGGCAGTCTTTGGAATATCCTCAGTTTTAACCTTCAGCTGATGATATCCAGAACGAAGATCGATCTTTGAAAAGAATTGTGCTCCTTGTAACTGGTCAAACATGTCATCAATACGAGGTAGCGGATACCTATTCTTAATAGTGACATGGTTTAATTCCCGGTAATCAATACAAAGTCGCATACTCCCGTCTTTCTTTTTTACAAATAAAACAGGAGCACCCCAAGGAGATGTACTAGGACGAATGAAACCGATGTCCAACAACTCTCGTAGTTGGACCTTTAACTCCTGAAGTTCAATAGGAGCCATTCGATATGGGGTTTTAGAAATGGGCTTTGTACCAGGTTCAAGATCAATAAAGAATTCAATTTCTCGTTCTGGGGGTAGACCGGGAAGTTCTTCAGGAAATACGTCAGGAAAGTCAATAACAACAGGAATATTATTCAAATTTGACGTGTCTTTATTCAAATCCATAACATGGGCTAAGAAAGCTTGACATTCGTTTTTTAATAAACGAATGGCTTTATGGCTTGATATAACAGTGATTGATTTTAATGGCTTAGTTGTTTGAATTCGTACAACAGGTTGGTTAGGAATATGAAAACTAACAACCTTACGAAAACAATCAATTTTAGCATGATGAGTGGTTAACCAATCAATTCCTAAAATCACATCAAAAGCAAGTATCTTTAAAGAGATAAGATCAATAGGTAATGTGATTGTGCCAACTTGGATCATGCAAGATTTATAAACTGTAGATGTAACAAAGGTTTCACCTAACGGAGTTTCAACAGATAAGTCAAAGTCCAATTTCCCGGAGTCAAGTTTAAACGTTGAGCACAAGCAGGAGAGATAAAAGAATGGGTAGAACCGGTATCTAGTAAGGTATAAACTTCGTAAGAATTCAAGATTAGCTTACCCGTAATCACCTCGTTCGGGTTCCTCACGTTTTGGCCAGTTACGACAAACGCTCTTCCAGGAACTGCTGATTTCGCCTTATCCGGGACAGCCCTTGGAATCACCACTCCCGCTGAACTTGATTTCGCTATAGTACAATCTCGAGCGATGTGGCCTTCCTTCCCACAGTTGTAACACACCTTGGATTGTTGTGGACAGTTTGGGCTGATATGTCCCTCTTTCCCGCATTTGTAACATCTAACTGGCGGTCGTTCTCCTCCCCTAAAATTTGTTGTTGGTGCTGCTGCTGATGTCTTCCCGTCATTGTTGAATCTCCTCTTTCTGAAATTTCCACTTGACTCACCTCTCCTATTATCATGGCCACGATGACTACCCGAGTGGTTACCGCCTTTGTTCGTATTTTTCCCCCCTCGTTGGTTATCATCGCTCTGATGATTGCTGTCACCGGTATGACCCTGGTTGTGGTCCCTCGGTTGAGTATACTCATTATCTCTCTCTAATAATTGGGCCCTGTTGACAACGTCTGAATACAGAGAAAATTTATGAGAGATAAGGTATTGACGAATCTCAGGTTTTAAACCTCTCAGAAACATCCGCGTCATACGTTCCTCATTTTCTACCAAATGAGGTGCAAACCTGGATAACTCTGCAAACTTCGCCTCGTACTGGGACACCGTCATGTTGTTTTGTTCCAGTCTGATAAACTCCACCTCCTTCATATGGCGAATACTTTCAGGGAAGTACTTGTCATTAAACAGTTTCTGAAACGTTTCCCAGGACATATTGAGTGCGTCAGGCTGGGTACGCTTCACAGACTCCCACCAGTAGTCTGCCTCACCGCGGAACATAAAGGTAGCGAATGGAACCTTCTGCTCCTCCGTGCATCCCAAGACATCGAATATCTTGGTAATTTGCTTGACCCATGTTTCCGCCATGATCGGATCCGGCTTTTCCTTAAATTCTGGTGGTCCCAACTCCTTGAACTGCTTGGCTGTGACAGACCGCGTGTTGTCATTATTTCCACCCGTATTTTGTACACGAGTCTCCCTCGTCTGATTTTGCATGAACTGCAAAAAGCTCCTAAACATTCCATCGTTCATCGTTTGCTCGGTAGTGTTGTTTACAGGAGGAATATTGCCTTCCTGTTGCACGTTCTCCTGGTTTGTGACTAAAGGTTGTTCCACAGTCTCATACACTCCATTGTTAACGTTCTCAGCAGCCATTCTTAAATACTGCCATAAAACAAGGGTTAATTAAATAAATTAACAAATCACATAATACCCCTATATTATGACTGACCAATAAGTAAGCTTAGGTAGGACACACTAGCGAAGGATTTATTCGTCTCTCCCCTCCTAGTTCTATTCTCCGATCTCCGCCAGAGATCATATCCCTAAGCTCTGATACCAACTGTGACGCCCCCAAAATAGGTATACAACACCCATTCTGAGTCGCCAAAATACATGGTACAGAAACAACTACATCTTTATTATTACAACACAAGAACTGTGAGTTTAAATATAAATATTGTCATTTAGACAATATCCACACTCAAATAAGTCCTCATTACAATTATTGAAACATTATTTCACAAAAATGGTGAGGACTACTAAAATAACTTCTAGAACCATCATTCCATACCCCGACTAGTACTCGCTACATTCTCGCCTCCTGAGAAAAATGGAACAAAAAGGAAAAGGGTGAGCTCAACTAGCCCAGTAAAGAACATTATGACTAAGATAATACAGAACAAATTATCGTTAGTCTTCAACAAGAAAAAAAATCTAATAGAATACAATAGACAACAAGTTTTAAATCAATAACTGCAGCGGAAACAGCAAACCATTAGAAGAGTCAAGTAGAGAATGAGTTCTACTATCTTCTAAGATTTAAAAGTCCATCATCAATATTTTATCCCTGTAACAACAATCAATAACCATCTTTAATCAAATATTCATCTTTGCACTACAGGCCAAAGATATTCACTTGTATCACTGGTCGGTCATGTTCATCTCAACACCTGTTCATCTTTGCACTACGGGCCAAAGATATTCATCAGTTAATCATTCATCTTTGCACTACGGGCCAAAGATATTCAGTATCATTTAGGACTGAGGATGATGAAAAATATCTTAAAGAAAACGAATCCAGTGAAACAAAATAACAATATTA
Source organism: Panax notoginseng (assembly GCA_016801055.1). Classification (NCBI taxonomy): domain Eukaryota; kingdom Viridiplantae; phylum Streptophyta; class Magnoliopsida; order Apiales; family Araliaceae; genus Panax; species Panax notoginseng. Next base: position 264,133,764 of record CM029012.1, read on the forward strand.
CGGATTCGTATTTCGATTTATCCATGTCCAAAAATACCTTATAATTATTTTTAGTGAAGTAGAATTCAAGAATGATCAAAACATGGATACAATCAAAGCTAGTACCCAGAACAGATATTTTGGACGAAAAGAAGAAAATTTTATTTTTCGGTGAATAGTAACTCGTGAATAGTAATTCGTGAATAGTAACTCATGAATAGTAACCCCGACGTGAAAAGTTCCAAATTTGATAAAAATTTCCAACCAATATTTCGGCATAATGATATTGAAGAAATAATATCATTTTCGAATAAAATAACATCCCTTACCTCAAAATAATCGTACTTCTGACTGAATTTCGGGTATAGTGCTGACAGAAACTCGCACCGTATAGCAACACTCAAAGTATACTCACAAGAATACGCTCGATAATATAGAGAGAGAAAGAGAGAAAACTTTGTTTCTGGTATGATTTTCAATTCTAACTTAGCCCTCTATTTATAGGAAAATGCTAGAACGCCAAAGGAGACTAAAATAATAAATTAATATTTTCTTATTTTCCTTACGCATGCCAAGACCAAGACTTATCAAGGCATGCCAATTCTGAAATTCATCCCAGCAGCCCACATGTTTAATCCACCAACCAAAAAGTGGGTCCCGCAATTTAATAAAAATTATTTTATTTTCCGAAACTTCAGTAATTCATAGAAAATAGACCGTTTATCAGAAAAATACGAATTTTATGTACATTCTGACTGAAATCGAATTCTCTACAACTTTGTAGCTTTAAGTTTTTCCAAATTCCAAACCAAAAATATCCGAAATCCACAAACGGATGATTTTTAATACCTCCACATTGACAAAATACTGATAAAATATCTCAGCTTTAATTCTTTCATTTTTATCCACATAAAAATAAATATATCCATCATTTATATCCACATAAAATAAATATTTCTTTATCATATGAATCAATAATTAATTATTCATAAATAATATTACAGAATCACATTTATGACAACCAGGCCGTTCCCAGGAAAGAGGGGGCTTTCCAATAAGGATTTCTCCTTACTGGCGCGCAATTAGATGACCAAACCTCTCCTTAGACAGAACTTTCTAGACATTGCCAATAATGTTATATAATAATATTATTCAAATAATATGAATTATTGATCTGATAATGGGAAATACTGTGTAGTGATAATTATTGAAACAACAGTAATATAAAATATCAACGCAGCAATTATTAAATCAATAAAATAAAATACTGAACAGTAATTACTGTAACCATTATTGAGTAGTGCCTTCTTACGTAAGAATCAATAATTGGTGCAATCAGTGTGCTACTGTGTAACAACGCGTAATACTGAGTTTTAACCACCGGGTATTCCAACAGTATTAACGGTAACAACTACGCCGTTATTAATAAATAACATATACTTGTCGTTTTCTTCATCTAATCGCTTTCCGTTATGGGGCCCACAAAAGACTGCGCCGTCGTACGAATATTCCCCGACAGGAAGAATATTCTACGACCAAACGAATATTCCCCGACAACAATGAATATTTTATAACCACCTGCTTATTTGAAATATTTGCGCATTTTACCCATAACTAACCTCATTAATCAATTTAACACTTACTATTTCAAAATAATAAATAGAGGGAATTTAAATTTTATTTATTAATAATTTGGGGTCTTACATGTAGTGCAAATATGAACTGTTGATGAATATATTTGGCCGTAGTGCAAATATGAACTGTTGAGAAATTTCTTTGGCCTGTAGTGCAAAGATGAATTGTTGATGAATATCTTTGGCCCGTAGTGCAAAGATGACATGTTGTTGAATATCTTTGGCCAGTAGTGCAAAGATGAACAGATGTTGAGATGAACATGACCAACTGGTGATACAAATGAATATCTTTGGCCGTAGTGCAAAGATGAAATTATTAGTATGATTATGAACAGGAAATGTGATTTGGTGTAACCATGATCTTTGATGTTTCAGGTAAAGATAGGTGATGAAAATTATCTTCGTCCTGGATGAGAAGAGGAATTTAGAACTACAGTTATGATTATGAGTTATTCATATGATTGTGGACCAGAATTGTTGATTGATGTTACAGGGATAAAACATTGTTGGTGGATTTTTAACATGGAGAAGATAATAGACTTTATAGTCTATTTGACTCTTCTAATGGATTGCTCGTTTTGCTACAACTATGGTTGAAATTTTTATCATTTACCATATGTTCTAAATCTCTGATTTATTATTGATGAAGGCTATTGATAATTTAATTATCTTTAGTCATGATATTCTTTTCTGGGCTAGTTGTGCTCACCTTCTGTTTCACAATTCCTTTCAGGTAATAAGAGTGTAGCTGGGTCGAACGGGGGTAGCATGGAAATAGAACGGTGGTCATCATTTAGTAGTTATATTTGGTGAATCATCTAGGGTGAAGCGAACCCAATGTTGGAAGGGTGTTTTGTCACTATCATACAAGATGTCTAATGACATACAACCTCGTATCATCATAAGACAGGGATGTGCTCATCCACTTGCTGAGTTTATATACGAGCACTACCTATATAATATTGGTGTTTGTTTGAAGTATAATTCTCAATTAGAGACAGTGGAGATAATGATAAGTCAAGAGAAGACTCACCATTGGGAAGAATATGATAGTAATCTTCTCGTTTTTCTTTGGGGTCTATTGGGTCAACCAAGGATAATTCTGTGGCCATATGATATCTATCATAACCTAGACGCATGGCCTCCCATGTACGAAGGTTTCCTTGAGCACTTCCCAAAGATTCTAATTTCTAAAACAGTTTTTGACTATACCTTTATGTAAGGTGTCATTGTGAGGTAATGTCTACGGTTGGAACATGAGTCACATTTGGTATATATTTGTATCCAAACTCACAGCATATGTGTTGTTGTATTTTGCACGACAATTGTTGTAATAAAGTTGTAGTTATTTTCTGTACCATGTATTTGGCGACTCAGAATAGGTTGGATGGAATGGACCTATTTTGGGGTCGTTACATCATTTCTCACCAATTCACTAAAGCTATAGAGCATTTATTATAGAGAGAAGCTATAGAGAGAAAATCTATAGAAGAAGAGAAGCCTGCTACTTCACTACTCCTATATCCAGTTTCTTTTACGGTAGGGAATATTATTTCTTTCTTTCATCTTCATGAAGAGAACTTCTGTTGTTCCATTCTTTGTTATTATGTTGGAATAACCTGTTTATGCGAAGTACCGCATACTTGGTGAAATTCTTATATTATTCCATTCCTTATTATTCTGCTGGAACATCCTGTCTGTGCGTTCTAAGCCGGACCTGGTTCCGTCTTTACTATTCTGTTGGAATATCCTGTCTGTGCGTTCTACGCCGGACCTGGTTCCGTCTTTACTATTCTGTTGGAATATCCTGTCTATGCGGTTTACGCCAGACCTGGTTCTGTTATTTATTATTCTGTTGGAATAACCTGCCTATGCGGTCTATCGCATGCCTGGTGATTTCTTTTGTTATTCCATTCCTTATTATACTCAGTTGGTTAAAGTTTTGACTTCTATACTTCGTGAAATTATTGGAATATCCTTTATATTTGCGCTTCATCCAGTATCTTTTCATGGAAATATTCTTCTGAGCATTCTTGAATTTTACTCCACAAAGCAGTATCATGTTGACAATTTGGACGTTATCAGTTCCTGGATAAATTAATTCTTGAACTTGTTGTCATTATCCTCATTATTATATTTTGTTGAAAGTCATCTGTGGCATGTAGTGCATAGATGGATTTGGTATGAATATGACCAGGGAATATTCGGTGTAATCATGACCGTAATGTTACAAATGATGTGGTAAAAATTCTCATTTGCCGTAGTACATTGATGGACAGTTTTTGGTATGATTATGGCTATGGATTCTCTTTGGCCGTAGTGCAAAGATGAATTGTTTTATGGCATGATCAGGACCGTTGATGAAAACATGATTATCTTTAGCCGTAGTGAATGAATAATTCGTGGTCGTGATACTAAAGAATATCCTTGGCCGTAGTGCAGGGGTGATTCGATGATGTGGATTATTTATTAAGCTGAGTCCCAGCGATAAAAGTCATGAAAAACCTTTTAAATCATAAAAGATAGTAGATTTTATTTTCTACTTGACTCTTTTAATGGATTGCTTGTTCCGCTGCAGTTAAACTTGATGTCTATTGTATTTTATCAGTTTAACATTGTTGGAGACTAATGATAATTTATTCTGCATTATCTTAGTCATAATATTTCTTACTGGGCTAGTTGAGCTCACCCTTTTGCTTTCATTGTTCTCTTCAGGAAATGAGAATATAGCTGGAACGAGTCGGGGAACGGAGTGATGGTCCAGAGAATAGCATTAGTAGTCATCACTATTCTGTGAAATAGTGTGATAATAATTGTAATGAGGACTCTTTTTGAGTATGAATACTCTCTAGAATACAATATTTATATTCAAACTCACAGTTTATGTTTTGTCGTATTGTACACTACAGTTGTATTAGTAAGTTGTATTTGTATTCTGTACCATGTATCTGGCGACCCAAGATAGGTGACGTATACCTAATTTTGGGGGCGTCACATTTTTCTTTGGGGTCTATTGGGTCAACCAAGGATAATTCTGTGGCCATATGATATCTATCATAACCTAGATGCATGGCCTCCCATGTACGAAGGTTTCCTTGAGCACTTCCCAAAGATTCTAATTTCTAAAACAGTTTTTGACTATACCTTTATGTAAGGTGTCATTGTGAGGTGCTGTCCACGGTTGGGACATGAGTCACATTTGGTATATATTTGTATCAAAACTCACAGCATATATGTTGTTGTATTTTGCACAACAATTGTTGTAATAAAGTTGTAGTTATTTTCTGTACCATGTATTTGGCGACTCAGAATAGGTTGGATGGAATGGACCTGTTTTGGGGTTGTCACATTTGGTATCAAAGCTTAGGGATATGATCTCTGGCGGAGATCGGGGAATAGAACTAGGAGGGGGGAGATGAGTAAATCCTTCGCTAGTGTGTCCTACCTAAGCTTATTTGTTGGTCAGTCATAATATCAGAATATTATGTGATATGTTAATTTGTTAAATTAACCCTTGTTTTGAAGCTGTATTCTTGAATGATATTTGAAATACAGGAGATGAGCAATGGAGAAATTATGATGAAGGGGAAGATGGAATTTGAAATAAAAGGAAGGTATTCTCAACTCTTTGAAATACCAGGTACGTAAATTTTGAGGACGAAATTTTATAAGGAGGGGAGATTGTAAGACCCCGAATTTTATGAAATAAAAGTATTCAATTTTTCTTATAGTTACTATTCAGTAAATAGTTAAATTGATAAAAGTTAAAGTTAAGGGTGATATATGAATTTTTTTCAAAAATACGCAAGTGGTTATAAAATATTCATTGTTGTCGGGGAATATTCGTTTGGTCGTGGAATATTCTTTCTGTCGGGGAATATTTGTACGACGACGCAGTCATTTGTGGGCCCCATAACAGAATAACTGACGGATGAAGAAAACGATAAATTTGAGTTTTTACAAATAACGGCGTAGTTGTTACCGTTAACACTGTTAGAATACCCGGTGGTTAAAATACAGTAATACGCGTTATTGCACAGTAGCACACGGTATTGCACAGTATTTTTGAAATTATTGATTCTTACGTAAGAAGACACTACTCAATAATTGTTACAGTAATTACTGTTCAATATTTTATTTTATTGATTCAATAATTGCTACGTTGAAATTTTATATTATTGTTGTTCAATAATTGTCACTGTACAATATTTCCCATTATCAGATCAATAATTCATATTATTTGAATAATATTATTAGATAGCATTATTGGAAATGTCTAGAAAGTTTTGTCTAAGGAGAGGTTTGGTCATCTAATTGCGCGCCAGTAAGGAAAAATTCTTATTGGAAAGTCCCCTCTTTCCTGGGAACGGCCTGGTTGTCATAAATCTGATTCTGTAATATTATTTGTGAATAATTAATTATTGATTCATATGATAAGGAAATATTTATTTTATGTGGATATAAATGAGGGAGATATTTTTGTGGTTAAAAATGAAGGAGTTAATGTTGAGGTTTTTACCAGTATTTTTGTCGGAATGGAGGTATTAAAAATCAGGGTTTTTGAGATATTTTGCGGGGGTTATAATTTTTAATCCGACCGTTGGATCGTGGTAATTTTTGGATATGTTATACATATATAAGTTGAGTATATGTCCACAAATTTTAAACTGTTAAAAATGAACGTATGATTTATTTTGAATTTTACGAGATGACTAGTTCAGAAATTGTTGAATTTTCGGAGTTTATCATTTTGGAAGAAAATTCTAGAATTGGTGGGCCCCACTCTTGGTTGGTGAAGAAATGTGCTGAGATTTTTATTCAAATATGGTGGGTGGGAATAGTAGCAGGTAAAGCCATCAGGTTGCAGGTTAAGTCTGCTTCGGCGTGCTAACATTTTCCTATAAATAGAGGGCTAAGTTAGAATTGAAAATCACACCAGAAACATAAGCTTTCTTTCTTTCTCTCTCTATATTATGAAGCATATTTTGTGAGTATTTAGATACTTTGAGTGTTGCTATTCAGTGCAAGTTTCCTTCGACTTTGCATTCCAGTCAGAAATACTGCACTTTTGAGGTAAGGGATACTAAGAGATTTTAAGGGTTGTTATGTTTTTCAGTTTCGTAATTTTTCTGACCTTCAAAAATTCTGAAAAAATTTGAAATGATATTTTGATGAGTTTTCTTGATTGTGTCCAAAAATAGTGATTTTTGGATGTATAGATTAAGAATTATGAATTTTATGAGAAAAATACTATTTTAAAAGTAACTGCTTATAACTCCTTGTGGTTAACTCCAAAATTGATGAAATTTTTATTTGGAGTACATGTATATGATAGAAGTATACTCTGTAAATTTTAGAATTTTTGGATAAAAGTATAATTTTTGATAAATGTCTAAATATTCGGCTGTTTTGGCCATATGAAAAAGAGTAAATGAATTTTAAAAATTCTGAGAAAAATATATGTTCACTATGGGACTATATTATGCTAAATTCCATAAAAGAAATATTTTTGGAACTGATTGGTATTTTTCATGAAAATAGTCTAGTTATGAGTAAATGAATTAAATATGTTTTGTGAAGTAAGAAAATTGGAAAATGGGATTTTATGACTGAAGAATCCTATATGAGGTATATGCAGATTTTTGATGAGGGTTTTGGTTATTGGTAATGAAATCTTATGAGTTTGGCATTTTAGAATGATTAAATGCATTATTTAGTAAATTGTAAACAATTAAAATAAATTGTTTATAAGCTTAAGAAATATTATTCTTTCAATATCATTATACCGAAATATTGGTACGTATTTTATTGTGGAATTTTTACCTTTTTGTGTCGGGGTTACTATTCATGAGTTACTATTCACGATAAAATTGGTTTCTTTTTCTAACCAAATTATAGTTGATTTATGAATATTACTCTTGAGATTAAATCTATATGTTGATCATATTGTTTTTATTATCATATATAACATTTTTATAACCCTAATGTTGAAATTCTCTTTCACTTGAGTGTAAAGATGGGTAAATTATTGGTATGATCATGACTTTGGGTTTTCTTTGGCCAGTAGTGCAAAGTTGAATTATTGACTAGTATGATCATGATCATTGAATTTATAATTGAATATCTTCAGCTTAAGTGCAAAGGTGAAATGATCAACATGGTTATAATTATTGTTTATATAAATGATTATATATTTCTTTGAGATATTAATATATTTGGCTTGTAGTGCAAATATGAACTGTTGATGAATATATTTGGCCGTAGTGCAAGTATGAACTGTTGAGGAATATCTTTGGCCCGTAGTGCAAAGATGACCTGTTATTGAATATCTTTGGCCCGTAGTGCAAAGATGACATGTTGTTGAATATCTTTGGCCAGTAGTGCACGGATGAACAGATGTTGAGATAAACATGACCAACTGGTGATACAAATGAATATCTTTGGCCGTAGTGTAAAGATGAAGTTATTAGTATGATTATGAACAGGAAATGTGATTTGGTGTAACCATGATCTTTGATGTTTCAGGTGATGAAAATTATCTTTGTCTTGGATGAGAAGAGGAATTTAGAACTACAATTATGATTATGAGTTATTCATATGATTGTGGACCAGAATTGTTGATTGATGTTACAGGGATAAAACATTGTTGGTGGATTTTTAACATGGAGAAGATAATAGACTTTATAGTTTATTTGACTCTTCTAATGGATTGCTCGTTCCGCTGTAACTATGGTTGAAAAATTTTATCGTTTACCATATGTTCTAAATCTCTGATTTATTATTGTTGAAGGCTATTGATAATTTAATTATCTTTAGTCAAGATATTCTTTACTGAGCTAGTTGTGCTCACCCTTTTACTTCACAATTCCTTTCAGGTAATAAGAGTGTAGCTGGGTCGAGCGGGGGTAACAGGGGAAGAGAACGGTGGTCATCATTTAGTAGTTATATTTGGTGAATCATCTAGGGTGAGGCGAACCCAACGTTGGAAGGGTGTTTTGTCACTATCATACAAGATGTCTAACGACACACAACCTCGTGTCATCATAAGACATGGTTGTGCACATCCACTTGTCGAGTATATCTACGAGCACTACCTATATAATCTTGGTGTTTGTTTGAAGTATAATTCTCAGTTAGAGACAGTGGATATAATGATATGTCAAGAGAAGACTCACCATTGAGAAGAATATGATAGTAATCTTCTTATTTTTCTTTGGGGTCTATTGGGTCAACCAAGGATAATTCTGTGGTCATATGATATCTATCATAACCTAGATGCATGGTCTCCCATGTACGAAGGTTTCCTTGAGCACTTCCCAAAGATTCTAATTTCTAAAACAGTTTTTGACTATACCTTTATGTAAGGTGTCATTGTGAGGTGCTGTCCACGGTTGGGACATGAGTCACATTTGGTATATATTTGTATCCAAACTCACAGCATATATGTTGTTGTATTTTGCACAACAATTGTTGTAATAAAGTTGTAGTTGTTTTCTGTACCATGTATTTGGCGACTCAGAATAGGTTAGATGGAATGGATCTGTTTTGGGGTTGTCACAAAATTAGACTATCTTTTTCTTAATTTCGGTTATTACCCGAACAACCGAATAGTAAATTCGGTTATTCGGTTAATGAGTAATTCGGTTATTTGTTCGAATACTAAAATTGTACAAATTTTGGTTTTCGATTATAACCGAATAGCCTATTCGGTTCGGTTATAACCGAATGATCAGTCCTAATTTGTATAACCTTCCAACTATAGTTTTTAATTTGGGTTTAATTTGAATTATATTGCATTTTTTATATTTGAATTTGATTTGGCTATTTAGTTTGAATTTGAGTTAGATTTATGCAATGGCAGCTAGCTTGTTGATTATATAATAATTGTGTGATACATATTTAGTTTCACTTTGGGTTAGATGTGTGCAATTTAGCTTTATTATATTAGTGATGAATCTTAGAATTGCTTCAATTTGGGTTTAATTTATGTAATTTCAGCGCATGTTCATACTTTGATATTGAGACTTATGTTAGTGTATTGAATCAGATAATTGCTTCAATTTGGATTCTTTTTTGCGTAGTGTATAAATTTATGGTATAATTTGTATGTTGTTTATAATGGTTAGACTAAGATATAATTAATAGTGTGATATTTGTTATTTTGGACGAATTTTTTGTCAGAATTAAAAAAACATAAGAAAATAATATAATACAGTCGAATAAAATATAATAATGACTAAAAAACAAATTTTAAAAATAAATAAATAAATTTTCTTAGTTTACTTAATTTTTCCTTACTAAAATCAATTAAGTAGTATTTAATTAATTTTCACTACTAAATTTACATCAACTAAGTAGTATTTACTTAATTAATATTACTTAGTTTCTTAATACTAAAATAAATTAAGTAGCATTTACTTAGTTTTATATTACTAAATAAAATAAAATAAAATAATAACATAAACTAAAATTAAATAATATAATATAAAATAATATATCATAGCATAACATTACATAACATAAAATATTATATAATATAATAAATTAATATAATAAAAAATAAACTGAATTAAATGAAATTAATTAAAATAAATTAATTAATTAAATAAATAATATAATATAATACAAAATAAATAAATTATATTAAATTAATATAAAATATAATATAATAAACTAAGTAACATTGACTAATTAATAGGATGAGATCAGTCATCAGCCTTTTATGTTGTCCTTAGCATTTCGTATGTTCTTTGAGCTTCGAACTTTTTTCTTTTCTATCAATATATCTACTTGCACACATGCTTTAACACAAGAAATATTGATTGGATTAAATAATTCAGGTACTACCAAGGTTATAAACTTGTGCTTCCCTTTAGAGTAGTTAATTGGGGAGTGGTTAGCGTTAAGTTAATTTTGATCAATATAGTGTCGATACGTAGGCAGACGAAATGTGATCTCTCTCTGCATGTCAGCACTGTATTTGTCAATTAATCAACTCCGTTAATCGGAGTACGTGCGTGTGTCATCCTTCAAATATAAATTCACTGAAATGCTTGCTATCTTGTGAAGAAATTAAAGCCACTTTTACTGATATAGGAATAGGAATATTATATCCAGGGGAATTAAGTGATCTTATGGGGATTATATATATATATATATATATATATATATATATATATATATATATATATATATATATATATATATATTTTGCAAATGGGAAAACAACATTTTTGGAAGAGAAAATCAATATATATAACTTGGCTAATTAATATCAAGTTATCAACTAATTATCCTGTTCTGATCAGGATGATCTCTGCATGAACCCTCGGAAAAATATGAAATCTTTAACAATTTTTTCTAGCCATTATGTATGTATGTTTCTTTATATTTTGCTATTATTATTATTATGATGCAACTCCAGAGAAAAAGAATAATTAATGGTAAGAACTCTATCACTTTAACCTTAAGTGAGAGACTCACACCGTACCACTAGAGATGTGCAGGTTATATGTTTTCGTAAAGGAACTTCTCTTTTGTTGACTTAAATATCAATTTAAATTATTTTCAAGTTTAAAATTGATATAAATTAATTTAGTTTAGACAATATAATTATGAAAATCGTAAATTATCTAAATACTAATCATGATAAATTTTATTTATTGGTTTCAAAAGTTAATAAGAATTTGAAAAGTTTGATCATATAATTGAAACAAATAGAGTATCTTTTAGTCTCTAGAGTGTAGTGAAAAAGATTAATAAATAAATTATACTCCCTCAACGTACGAGAGTACATAAATAATTTGCGCAATCTTAAAATCTGAATTGTGATTTGATTTTAATTTACAAAATAACAATTTTATACTTAATTGAATAAATCAAACGCAACTCTTTTTGGGAAGCGAAAGAGTATCAAAATGTCTCCTCTTATTAATATTTGAAAGAGAAAAGATAAAAAGTCAACAAAAATATATAGTGCTGTTGTTTAGGACTGACGGAGTATTATTCTTCTAATTTCTAATAATCTAAAATAGCTGTACGTACGTCTATATATAAACACATACAACAAAAGTGCAAGTAATTTGTTAATGTATAAAATAAGATATATAATTGCAGTGTGGTTTAGTTATTACTTTTATATATATATATATATATATATATATATATATATATATATATATATATATATATATATATGCTGCCAAATCTCCCTCCCTCTTCCCTGTAATCCGGGAGTCCACCGCCAAACTCCTGATCAGGTTTAGGAGATGTTAAGGTTGAGGAGTATTCACTAAATAGTAACTCTACTATCACATAAAATCATTTATATATATTCATATGCATATTTTGATGGCCCACAGACTTGTTATGCACGTGAGCCATTAAAATATATATATATGTGAGTGCATGTGAACAATTTTATGTGATAATAGACTTATTTTAGACTAAAAGTGAATTGGTTTCATGCGCGTATATATATATATATATATATATATATATATATATATATATATATATATATAATATTTTGGTATGCATTACCATAAATTTAAGTCGAATTATAATTGTAAGGTTATCAATAAATATGAATTGTTAGGAATTATAGAAGAGACTCAATTATTACATCTCTTTAAAAATATTATCACTAATACTTATTCACATAACTGATAATTAAAAAATTAAATTAAAATATTCGCAATATATACAATTAGGGTATATATAAGACGCTTATACCTACTAACTAAACTCAACTGCCTTAACTTGATAAAGCGACTAGCCTGGCAGGTGTTACTCAAATCTTACAATTCGTATTACAGAAATATTTCCCAAAGTTGGCAAAAGTTTGGTGGAGTTGGAAGATAAATTTAGAGAATCTCGATAGTTCCAAATAAATGCAATCTCTTTGTTTGATCTAATTTTCTTCATCTTTTGTTGAAAACATAAAAAATGATAAAAAAATTTACATTGCAAAGTGATATTATTGTTATACCTCTCTCTCTCTCTCTCTCTCTCTCTCTCTCTCTCTCGTATTATCATCATAACATCTCTTCTATTTAATGTGAGAATAACAACAAAAATAATAAAGTAGTTGAAAATTAATACCAACAAAGGTAGAAATATACTTATTAAAATGTAAAAATAACAATAAAAATGATTAGAGAATTGATTCATGTGGGAACTAGCAAAGAACAATTAATGTTGGGGTATATAGAAATGAATGAATACTTCAATTAAAAAGTAATTTAGAAGGGCAATTTAGGTAAAAACATATATATTACTAATTAGTGTCCCGAAACCAATTAAGACGTTTAATACGGGACTGAGGGAGTACCTTACTTTTTAATTTGAACAAAATATTTAGAAAATTTGAAAATTTGAAAATTTAAACTTGATCCTATGTTTTAGAATTTGGAACGTAAGAGCATTCACAATAGTTTCCCTTATCTTTATCCCTACTCTGCAGTGTCATTGGGTCATTCTGCAGGATAAGGATTCAATTTTTTCATTATGTACCCAACAGGTTTTTTATATTGATTCCTTAACTAATGAAATTTAAAAAGTTAAAATTGAAAGTTCCAAAACGTATTGTTTTTAATTATAAAATCGCTATTAATTTATTAATCTTTTTTGAAGTAAGTATGTGATATTTTCAAATTTAAAATTAATATAAATTTAATCAATACATATTGTGACTTATTTAGAAAAAAATACTATTACTTACAAAATTTATTATTTTACAATTCTTAGCAAAATTATTAAGTTTGAGAATGCATAAAATTGATTTATAAAAATTAATAATAATCTTATAATTTATAAAAGAGAGTATAATTTATCAAAGGACCGTGGGAGTATTATTCTAATAATATAAAATAGCCATGTCTATATACAAAGACACACAACAGTGCAAGCAATTTGTTCATGTATAAAATAAGATAATTGCACTGTGCTTTAGTTATTAATGCTGCCAAATCTCCCTCTTCCCTGTAATGCATATGTTGAGGCTGATGGGTATACACTAATGGTCTGTTTGTGAGTTTTAATTCAAGTTTCCCTTCCCATTTCATCCCTATCTCGAAATTAAAACTCACAAATAAACGGTAAAAGTGGATTGGTTTCCTCAGATACAGAGCACTCGTACCAACTAAACTCAACTGCCTCAACTCAATAAAGCGACTCCTGGCTCAGAGAAAGATTATCCAGTATTGCATCAAATCTTACCATTTATACTACAGAAATATTTCCCAAATTCGGCAAAGTTTGGTAGAGTTGGAGAGAATCTCGATAGTTCCAAATGACAGGAATCCATGGAAAAAGACTAGTGTTTGATAAATTAAACCTTAAAACTAGTAGCTTTAGTAAGTACATAATAATGTACTTGCCCATTTGATGACTCTTGTCCTGGCTAAGATTAGAGAAGTGGGGGCTCTTATTTCACCCACCGTGCCGTGCTTTGCTATGCTCCCTTTCACAGCACTTATAAATTTGCATATCATCTCCCTCTAATCAGTACCTTCAAACAGGAATCATTCAATACTTTTTTATTCTAGATTTATAAATAATATAGTTCTCTTTCTTCATTAACAAGTATGAAGGCACGTGCTCTTGAGCTTGGTATGGCTTCTAAGGGTTCTACTTCTACTCCAAGAACTGGGGTAAACAGAGGGGTGTCGATACTAGATTTTGTTCTGAGACTTCTTGGAATCATCGGTACATTGGCAAGCGCAATTGCCACGGGAACAACAAATGAGACGCTACCCTTTTTCACACAGTTCATCCGGTTTAGGGCCGAGTATGATGATCTTCCAACACTCACGTAGGTGTTTATGCTCAATAAGTTACTATAATATGTCTTTTGGTTAATTATGACCTTCATGATAAAGTATCTTTAATAAAGTTACTACTCTTTGTGTCAAAACAGGTTTTTTGTGGTGGCAAATTCTATTGTATGTGCCTACCTGCTTCTTTCTCTTGCACTGTCCATCTTCCACATTGTGAGGAGTGGTGCGCGAGGCAGCAGGATAATCTTGATGTTTTTTGACACGGTAATGCCTTTGCAACCTAATTATATGAAGCTTAACTACTGTAGTGTCTAGAAATGATTTTTAATCAAAGCGGCTTTCTCCAAAAGCGCCCTTCATGTATTTAAGTCCAAAAGTGGTCCAAGGAGGTATGCTATATTAGTGTTCTCCAACTAAAATGAGTTAAAACTTTGTGAAGGTTATGCTGGGGCTTTTGACGGCCGGAGCTTCTGCAGCGGCAGCAATCATTTACTTGGCACACAAGGGAAATGCAAGGGCAAATTGGATCGCCATCTGCCAACAATTCAACTCCTTTTGTGAGCGCATATCTGGCTCACTGATCGGATCATTTGCAGGAATTCTAGTGTTTATCCTGTTGATATTTCTGTCTGCTGTAGCCCTTTCTCGACGTTCACTGTAATGCACCTTACATTTTGGATTCAGTGTGTATTATTTTTTTTCAGTTCTGTAGTGTTGCTTCCCTATTTCCATTTTTCCTCTTATTCTTTTTTTGTTTGTTTGTTTGGTTTTGTTTTTTCTTGGGAGGCGGGAACTCTGCCCCCTGGTGTCTATCTGGTTTTACAAGGGTCCAAATATTTGTGGCTTGTTTTATCTGGTTTCCTTTCCATGTTTCAAAAATGAATAAATTGGTTTCTATTGGTTTTACAATTAATCTCGAAAGTCAGGCAAATTTTGTATATAAATTGACTGTCCAAGTAAAACTTAACGTACTTCGTATCTGTACACCAATAACTATATTCTGTTTCTAAAATTTATGAAAATAATTAAGAATAGAAAGACATGAACAAGATTTTAATGAACAAAAGAAACTACTCATAGTGTGACATAATACTGATGAACTGATGATAATTTAATATAACTATGAATTGTGCTTAAGTCATAACACCAGCAAGGTTAACATAAGAAAAGTTCTCACCTCTTCGCTGGACTAGGTATGCTTCTTCTTGAATTTTTCTGAGGCTTTGAATCTAGCAAGAAATGCATGAGAGCTTTGTTGTCGGCTTCAATTAGACTAAAACCAGGCTCTTTCCTTACCCCACTATCATCCATCAATTTCCTTACCCTCTCAACTCCATCCCACTGACCCCGTGAAGCATATACGTTTGAGAGTAATACATAGTCACCACTCTCATCCCATCTCAATTTTAGTAAACGTTCATTTGCACGTCTTGCTAGTTCAACATTATTATGTACTCTACATGCTCCAAGCAGAGTCCTCCAAACAATACCATTCAGCTCTATCTCCATTGTATCTATAAACTCAAATGCTTCATTCAATAGTCCAGCACGACCAAGCATATCCACCATACACCCATGGTGTCTTATGTTTGGTTCAATATTATACTCATCTCTCATGAGTCTGAAAAATCTACGTCCCTCTTCGACTGTCCCAGCATGACTACAAGCAATCAAAACCCCAACAAAAGTAATCTCATTAGGTATAATATTCATTCTTCGCATCTCTTTGAAAAGACAAATGGACTCCTCAGAATGACCATGAAATGCTAACCCTACAATTATTGAATTCCATGTTGAAACAAGTTTCTCTCCCATACCCCGGAAGACTGATATTGCTTTTTCAATGCTCCCGCACTTTGCATACATATCTATAAGTGCGTTCCCAATTACAATGCTCAAGTCTCCCTCACCCATCTCCAAAATGGAGGAATGTATCTTCTCTCCAACATCTAAAGCCCCTGAATTAGCACATGATGTCAAAAGACTCAACATGGTAACTTCATCAGGCATTTCTCCCAAACCTATCATCTCATCAAACATCTCAAATGCTTTCTTGTGCAACCCATGTAGAACATATCCAGCAATCATTGCGTTCCAAGTAACAACATCCCGCTTAGGCACCTCATTAAATAAATCTTTCGCACTCTCCATTTCACCTCTCTTCGCATACCCTGTAATCATCACATTCCAAGAAACCAAATCTTTTACCGGCATTTCATTGAACAGCTGCCGAGCCATAACCAAATCCCCTCTCCTTGCATAGCCAGCTGTCAAAGCTGACCAAGGGACAACATCTCTCTTCGCGGATTCATCAAACAGTGCACTCGCCACATTTATATCGCCACAATTCGCATGAAAATAAATAAGGGTATTCCTAGCAAAGGTATTAGATTCAAACCCATGTTTTGTAATCTTACCGTGAATCACACAGCCCACTTTAACCCAAGAAAGCTTTGTACAGGCCTTGAGTAGACACGGAAATGTGTAGTTATCGGGCCGAACACCTTGTTTTTCCATCTGGGAATAGAGAGAAACGGCCATTAAAGGGTTAGGGCTTTGAGCTGAACCTCTCATCATAGTATTCCACATATAAAGGTCTGGTTTAGTAATTTGAGCAAACAACTGGCAGGCGTAGTGCATTGTGGATGAGAGAGCCACAGCTGAAATGTAAATAAGTTCTCTGAGAGCAGAACGGTTGGAGTTGAATCCATTGATGATCATAAAAGCGTGTGTTTGTTTCAGAGATCGGAGATTTGTGCACTTTCCCCATAGGGTCGACCGGTGGTGTTGGTTGGAGCTTCCTGGTGTTCTCTTTCTGATCATTACATTACACTCTCTTTCTAAATCAACCGCAAATCTTTTATAAGTTGGGCCAAAACCCAAAACTCCAATGAAGTGTTTAGCCCATTTGTCTTCAAGCTGTCTAACATTAGTCCAATCAAGTCTTTTGTCTTTTTATTTATTTACTTATATATATATATATATATTTTTTTTTTTTAAATCTATGACATTGAAGAGACATCTGACACTATTCACTACCTTATGTCTTTCTTATGTAAAGATTAAATAAATTGATAAATAATTGCAATTCCTTTGATGCGTAAAGGAAATAAAGCAAAAAGTGGCAAATTGACAGTCATAAAGCTATTTATAACAAAGAAAAAAATATATTACATATTGCTTGTCATATAGTTAGTATAGTTAGTTTAAGGAAAATTATATATATTAATAATGTTTACGTCGCTTTTTGATACATAATTATTTGATAAGTATTAGTAATAATTTTTTTAGATAAATATATAATAAGTGGATAGTCTTATATTTTTTATCAATCCCATGTATTAATAAATTTTACTATTTGTAATTTGGCTTAAATTTCTAATAATATATAGCGCGATTTTTACGCTGTGTTTATTAGTTTTTATTTGAGGGGAAAGGAAGGAAAAATAATTAAAATCCCTTCAAATATTATATTTGTGATTTTTTTTAGAGAGAATGGGAAGGGATTTGGAGGTAAAATTTATTTTATTTTTGACTCAAAACTTTCCCCTCAAATGTAATAACCCAGATTTTTGTTAATTATTAAATATTAATTGATTTTATTTTATAAAAGTGTAATTTAATTGGAAAAGGTAAGTTACTAATATTTTTTTTTACTTCCTTCTTTCGTTTGGAAAGTTAAATTCTTTTAGTAGATAATTAAATAATTGATTAGATTAAAATTGAGGAGTTATCATTATCATCCATTGCATGTGGTGCAATATTCGTTCGATAAGATTCAGGATGATCTTACTTGTGAGTACCAAGTCGTGGCGATTTTGAATCATCAAGAGCAAATTATGAGGAAAACAATCCCGTTTGTTAAGGTTTTGTGAAAAAATCATTCAGAGCGGGAAGCTACTTGGAAGATGCAGGAGTCTATTCGAGCGAAGTATCGTCCGCATCTCTTTGAAAATTAGGTATGTTTCATTCTTTTGATTCCGGGGACGGAATCATTTTTAAGGTGAAGGTAATGTAATACTCAAAAAAATAGATAAATGACTTTTAATTTCAGATTTTAAATATTTTACTTGAGCTTTTCATATGTTTGGGTCAAATTGTATTTAAATTATATGAATTAAAATAAGTAAGGGATTTCACTGAATTGGGCTTTAAAACTAATTTGATTTAATTTGTAAGTGGAAACTATAAAATTCTATTAAAATTAGGAGAAATAATAAAATAATTAAAAGTAAAACCTAAACTGAGGAGTAATAAGAAAAAAAAGGGAATACGATTGTGGCGGAAAACCGAATAGGTGCTCGGGAACAGGGGGAGCAAATTGACAGATATGACTGTAATCGAGAATTATTCATATACGATGTACTCCTCCATCCCATTATATCTGTTGTTCTACACATTTTCACGCAGAATAAGAATAGATACAATTTTACTATTTTACCCTTAATTAATATTTTTTCTCATCCTATGCTCTGGCGACCAGATCTGTTGCGCTCCGTCGTCGTCTTCATCTCGATCACCTGAAGAAGAATACAATGTCAGCATAGGTGATAATTGATCCATGAACAGTCACCATTTATCTCATCCTACGCTCCGTCGTCGTCTTCTTCTTCATCTCTTCATCGATCGGATCTGGCCGAGATCTAATATTCTGGCGGAGATCTAATATTAAAATTCTGGTGGTCAGATCTAATATTAAAATTAAAATAAAGATGCAGGTAGCTCCTATACTATACTCCTTTGTCTTTATACCCCACCGTGGCCGCTACCCATTAACCGTCGACTCCATTAACTCCATTAACCGGCGATGGCAGTTTTATGCTTTCTAAATTTGAAGCATCGATCGACGGATTTGGTAAGGAGAAGGAAGTGATCGACGGATTATGCTTTCTAAAGTGAATGGGATTGATTTTGTAAGGTATGAACTTCTAAAGGCGAGATCGATGGAAATGACAGAAAGTGAGAAGGAAGTGAACGGCAGCATTAAATCCATCCCATTCACTTTCTAAAGCCCATGGATTTGGTAAAGAGAGAAAAAGGAGAAAGAAAGTGAACGGCAACATTAAATAGCTATTATTGGTGGTGGAGAAGGAACGGCAGAGAAGGAAAATACACGGCAAAATATTCTTGGTATTATAAAACGTCAATTATTTTGAAAAAAAAAATATTCTAAAACGTCATATATAATAAAATGGAAAGAGTATTATACTAATAATAAATATGGTGTAAGCCATTGAAGTATAAGTCTAATAGAATTAAGAATGACAATAACTTTCATGGATATATACTTATAGTAATTGTAGGAGGCGTCTTTAACTAAGTTTTTTTTATATTATTAAATTGGTTATAGCGGTTATTGCACTCGAGGGTATCATCTGCATATCATCTATATGTATTCTGGCAATACTTATTAGTAGATTGGTGTGAAATCAATAATACGTGTTTTTATTTATAACGAGAAACTTGGCTGCTTTTAAAATTGGTGGGATTGGGTGGTGAGTTAAATTCAATCTATATGTATGTTGATGAAATCCTAGTGTAATATGTTGACATGATCCTTGTTAGCACAAATTAATGTTAATGGTATTATATTATAATATATAAGTTTGAATTAATGAATAAATTGTTTAAAATAAGAGTAATATTATTATGACAGTTTGACTTTTAGGTATTATATTATATTATAATATATAAGTTTGAATTAATGAATAAATTGTTTAAAATAAGAGAAATATTATTATGACAGTTTGACTTGGTAAAATAAAAAGTTAAAATCCGTCGGATATCGGATACGAATACGGATGCGAATTAATTTTTTCAGATACTGATGCGGATACATTAGTATCCGGATTTGTATATATCCGTTTACAACCCTAATCACCACTATTAATATTTTGAAGTTATTAGTGTTCTGTTTATTTATTTTAAGGTTTATTGTGTTTTGCGCGTAACCTTTATTTCTTTTTCGGGAAGGGGTGCTACATCAAAAGTGGGAGGATTTGGAGGGATGGGAAATGATGAGAAAATGAAATATTTTACATTAGCAAAAATAAACTTTCAAAATAAATAATATGACAATCTTATCTCTAATTATTATAATTTCTAATTTTTAAAAATAAAATTTTTCTCTTTTTCCTAACACCCCCTCCCCCCCTCCCCTACAAATTTTCTTTTCCCCAAACACCCCTCCCCACTCCCCCCTGCCCTCACCCGCCCCACGCCACCCCACCCCGCGCCGCGTCACGTCAGAGTATACTAAATTAACTCATATACTCATAATAATAAGATTTAATCATGTACTGATCATAATACTAAATTAGAGTTTATATATATATATATGAACATAAAAAAAATCTGAACAAAATAATTCAATAGCTAGACATCGTTAAATTATACATTTATTATATTTATATATAAGAGTAATATAATGATAGTGTAGTTTAAAAATAAAATTATTTTCCCTTCCCTCCCTTCTTTCTAAACTCACAAATAAAAAAATATAATAACTATCACATCACTTCACTTCCTTTTTAAAACACACAAACATGACAAAGAAAAATTATAATCCCTTTTCCTCCCTTCCCTTTTTATAGTTTCCATTTCCATCCCTTCTGTCCAAACTCACAAAAGCAGCCTTAGTTTAATGTTCAATAAATTAAAAATTGCCACTTAAATTGAACATGTTATATATATACTAATAATATTCAATGAATTAAAATTCTTAACTATTTTAGTAGTTGCAGAATAGTAATAATATTTTCTAAAAGATGATGAATAAAACCGGCCCGCGAAGTCAGAATCCATGCACGTAAAACCTACTTAACAGTGTATATGCATGTATATTGTCAAACTTTAGAGCAGACCAAAGTCATCTGCATGTGAATATATGCTGGCAATGCAATGCATGGACACAGCCCTCGAGCCCTAGTTGGTAAACTCTTCATTTTGACCTAGTAATAGTTTCTCAGTTCAGAACATCATGTAGCTCAATGGTTTTTTTTTTTCCTTAGTATATATCTTTCTATTGAAAACAATAAAATTGTTAATGCTTATTACACAGACTGAAATTAATAAGAAGAGAAAAACTCAAAAATTAACAAGCACAATGTAATTATCGGAAATTAAGGAAGTTTAAATAATAAATAATGGAGCTCTCTCTCGTTCTGGTACAGAAGGAGTGCCTGCCAGTCATTCTTTGTATTTCGGTATTTTTAGTTTAACTTACTACTGGCAAATTTTGATACTTATCCTTCAAGTGGACGACTCCACTTTTTCTTTTAGTATTTCTTTCCGACAGGCAACAGCTAAAAGAAATACTACAACATATATATTTTCCATAAATGGTTTGACATTTCAAGCTAATTTTTGAACTTTTGTAGCAGTACACTGCGATGACTCAATTATTGGCTTGTGTACACTGAACCTGCTATCGAAACGTCCAGTGTTCATACTTACTTCACATAATATATATTTGGAACTTTGCCAAATTTCTGATTCCTTTTTAAGCCTTTTTAACTTAACCATATATAAAATTTTCAAAATAGCTAACTGCATGCGTAGAAAGCGTCATTGTGTCAAATCCTTAACCTGTAATATTATATATGTTGGGCATTTGCAAGCTACATTAATTGCATACAAAGACCAAGTAGAGGTATCGATCCTATATATATATATATATAGACTAATTAATTCACTGACCGAGTAGACCACGTTTAAGTTCAGAAAATGTGAAATCTTTTGAGTCTTCACTGTTGTTGAGCACATGATTAAAAAGAAATAATGACTAAAGTTTAATTCATTTGAGCTAAGGGAAAGAAGAAAAAAAATAAGATTACCCAAAAGAGCATAGTTGAAGTTTGAACATCTAGATATCGTAGAGTACTGAAGCACACATCATCCTTTAATAACCTTAGATAAATTAAGGTGAATAATGTTACAAACATAAATTATTTTATAAATATTTTATAAACTGTAGATGTGGTATATTCTACCTCAGCATATTGATCAACAAATTATTTCACACATCAACAGTTTGTAAAATATTTATATAATAATTTGTGTATCTAACATTATTCAATTTAGATATGTTTGACCCGAATGGAGTAACAAACTTTGGCATTCAAGAAACTCCAAAAATCTCCTCTAGGGTGTTTTTCTTCTTCTATTTTTTTTATAAAAAAACGTAATATGTCTGAACTGTATTTAAATATTTTCCGTGCTGCATCAATTTGAAATTGAGGTTATGTACAACTTCTATTTTATCTAATGATGTGTACGTATATGTGTATATCTTTGCATAATTTGTGGAAAAAAGAATAAACATAATAATATTAATTACTATAACGAAGAATTGTTTTTGATTAACGAAGATTATAGTATCTGAATGAGTTGCTTAATTTGTGTAGTTTATTATTTTTAGATCCACATAAGCCCATAATTAGTAAGAGAATATATACAGAGAGAGTTGAATAGATGAACCCAGTTGCGCCACATAGTGTTCCCTACCTTGGCCACATAGGAGACATGGCCCACTAAGCCGCTGCCAGGTTATCTTTGCAGTTTCATACCCTATTTCTTAACTACTCCCTTTATCCCTTAATAGAAGTTTTTGTAAACAAGTACAAAGAAAATAATTGTATATATTAAATATAATATTAATTATTTATATTATTCTTATATTAGAAACAAAGAATATTCTTTATCAAATAGATAATACTGAAAAAATTAAAATTATATCTAATACTTGGTGTAATATTAAAAACCGACTTAATACCGACTTATATTTTTTTTAAAAGTCAATATTCACTACAAGAAAAAGGTTTATCAGCAACCAACTATCAGCGACCGCACTCGGTCGCAGATATCTATCAGCGACCGCGTACGGTCGCTGATAGTCGTCACATAAAATCTGGTTGCTAGGATGCACATCAGCGACCGATTTATCTGCGACTGATATGAGCGACAGAAATGACTAGACCTGGCAAACGGGCCCGCAGGCCGGGACGGCCCGTCCGCCAAAAAGCGGGCTTTGGGCCGCATTTTTTTGGCCCACAAAAACCTGGGCCTTTTTGGCTCGGCCCGGCCCGGCCCACCCGCGGACTTTGCGGGCTCAAAAAAGTGCAAAAAAATAGGCGTAAACTACCTTCGGCCCGCGGACCGGCCCGGCCCGCCCGTGAGTCCGCGGGCTATGGGCTTACATTTTTTGGCCCGTGGAAATTCGGGCCTTTTTGGCTCGGCCCGCGCCCGCGCCCACCCACCCGTTTGCCACCCCTAGAAATGACAAATTCAGTCGCTAAGCTGAGTCAGCATGGTCCAGGGCCAAAGCTGACGTGGTCCACGTGGCAGCAACTGCTATCAGCGACCGCATGCGATCGCTGATCTGAAAAAAATGAAAATCAGATTTTTGTTGTTTTGTAGAATTCCCAAAAACCTGTACCTGCCTTATCCCAACACACATACACAATAATATAAAAAGCACGCACGACAATATAAACATCCATCATCCACCGACACATACACCAAACTAGTATATAAACTATATAAACCTTTAAAAACTAATATGAATTGAATAAATATAAACAAATCTAATATTGTTTAAGTAACATATAGACATCCAAAGAATGAATATACAAGTACAAGCTTATCAATTAACAACAAAACAACACTAAAGCAGGTATGTCAAGCATCATCGCTTCCTTGATCACCTTGTAATTTACATCAACGATACGTAGATATATTAAAGCAATTTACATCTAAGTTCTATATATCTTGTATAAATGGAATCTAAAATGCTTATATATAAATGATGCGGGACATACGTTCTATTCGGAGGAACGTGAATCTGAATAAGAATATAATCATCCGGATTAGTAGGGGCCTTGGACACATGATTAGGTCCCCTACCCAAGCCGCGCTTTTTCTGCTTTAGAAGCCATCTGTATATTACAAATTTCAAGATGTATATATGAGTTATATTTGATTACATGTATATATGAATATATAAAATGACAATAAACATGACAGTGATATAAACATGTATATATACATTACAAGAAAAATGCCTATCAGCGACCAATACTATCAGCGACCGGATATGCGGTCGTTGATAATAGTAATAGCGACCGGCATTGGCGACCGACATTTAATCTAGTTGCTATTTAATATCCACGACTGCGGTCGCTGAGTGGTCGCTAGCACAAATTTGCCTCGTAAAATTTGGCACGAAATGTTGGCGCCAAAGTTTTGGCGCCAAGAAAATGATTGTATAATATTAAAAATAATATTAATTATTTATATTATTTTTATATTAGAAAAAAAGAATATTCTTTATCAAATAGATAATATTGAAAAAATTAAAATTATACCTAATACTTGGTGTAATATTAAAAACCGACTTAATACCGACTTATATTTTTTTTAAAGTCAATATTCACTACAAGAAAAAGGTTTATCAGCAACCGACTATCAGCGACCGCACTCGGTCGCTGATGTAAGACCCCAACTTTTATAAATAAAGATGAATTTTCTATAAATATCATTTTTGAATATTATGGAGTTAATTTGATATAATGTTATAGTTGTGGGTAATATTTATAAATTTTACAAAGTACGCAAGTTGTTATATAATATTCGATTGGTCGGGGAATATTGGTTTTAACAGGGAATATTCATACAACGGCACAATCATTGGTGGACCCCACAACAGTATTATTGTCGGATTGAGAAAACGACAAAAATATTTTATTAAAAATAACGGCGGAAGTTTTACCATTGTTACTGTTGAACTACTCGGTAGTAAAAGTACAGTAATACATGTGGTTGCATAGTAACACACGGTATTGATTATAAATGCTTATGTGAGAAGTCACTCAGTTTGATTCAATTATTGTCAGTTAATAATATGAATTATTTAGCGATAATGAAGTTTTGTTTTATTCGTATTATTAACGTAATAAAACAGAAGCATCTTTTTATATAAAACAGAATATTTTATTAAAGTTATTCTATAAATAGAATATATTATATTTTATTTAAAAGATATTTCTTTAAATATGGACCGTCAGATTAAAGTAATCAATCTGGACCGTTCATGGATTAGTTACTATGCATTCTATTTTTCTATAAATAGCAGCTCATTCCTTCATTATTTCTTACGAATTCACTGAACTCTAGAGAGAGAAACTATAGAGAGAGAAAAGAAAAGTATTCTGCTACTTAACTACTTCCTTATTTCAGTTCTTCTTTAAAGCGGTAAGGGGTGTTATTCTTTCTTATTCATGAAGAGAACTGTTGTTATTCCATTTCTTATTATTCTGTTAGAATAACATGTATACGCGGTCTACCCTATACTTGGTGACATTCTTCTGTTATTATGTTGGAACATCTTGTCTGTGTGTTTTACACCGGACCTGGTTCCGTCTTGTTATTATTCTGTTGGAACATCATGTATGTGTGTTTTACACCGGACCTGGTTCCGTCTTGTTATTATTCTGTTGGAACATCATGTCTGTGTATTTTACACCGGACCTGGTTCCATTATTTATTATTATTCTGTCGGAATATCCTGTCTGTGCGTTTACGCCGGACCTGGTTCCATTGTTTATTATTCTGTCGGAATATTCTGTCTGTGCGTTTAAGCCGGACCTGGTTCCATTATTTATTATTCTGTTAGAATAACCTGTCTGTGCGGTCTATCACATGCATGGTGAATTCTTTTGTTATTCCATTCGTTATTATACTCAGTTGGTTAAGTTTTAACTTCTATACTCCATGAAATTAGTGAAATATCCTTGATAATTGCGGTTCATCCAGTA
This sequence comes from Panax notoginseng, assembly GCA_016801055.1. Lineage (NCBI taxonomy): Eukaryota > Viridiplantae > Streptophyta > Magnoliopsida > Apiales > Araliaceae > Panax > Panax notoginseng. Next base: position 264,159,969 of record CM029012.1, read on the forward strand.
TCTTTTCATGAAAATATTCTTCTAAGTATTCTTGAATTTTACTCCACAAAGCAGTATCATGTTGAAAATTTGGACGTTGTTAATTCTTGGATAAATTAATTCTTGAACTTTTTTTATTGAATTCTTATATCATTGTCATCATCCTCATGTTTATAAAATGTTGAAAGTCATCTATGGCCTGTAGTGCATAGATGGACTTGGTATGATTATGACCAGGGATTATTCGGTATAATCATGACCGTAATGTTACAAATGATGTGGAAAAAGTCCTCATTGGCCCGTAATGCATTGATGGACAGTTGTTGGCATGATCATGACCATTAATGAATACACGAATATCCTTGGCCGTAGTGCAGGGGTGATTCGATGATGTGGATTATTTTATTAAGCTGAGTTCCAGCGATAACAGTGTTGAAAAACCTTTTAAATCATAAAAGATAGTAGAGTTTATTTTCTACTTGACTCTTTTAATGGATTGCTTGTTCCGCTGCAGTTAAACTTGATGTCTATTATATTTTATCAGTGTAGCAGTGTTGAAGGCTAATGATAATTTATTCTGCATTATCTTAGTCATAATATTTCTTACTGGGCTAGTTGAGCTCACCCTTTATTTCACTGTTCTCTTCAGGAAATGAGAATATATGTAAGACCCCAACTTTTATAAATAAAGATGAATTTTCTATAAATATTATTTTTGAATATTACGGAGTTAATTTGATATAATGTTATAGTTGTGGGTAATATTTATAAATTTTGTAAAGTACGCAAGTTGTTATATAATATTCGATTGGTCGGGGAATATTCGTTTTAACGGGGAATATTCGTACAACGGCACAATCATTGGTGGACTCCACAACAGTATTATTGTCGGATTGAGAAAACGACAAAAATATTTTATTAAAAATAACGGCGGAAGTTTTACCATTGTTACTGTTGAACTACTCGGTAGTAAAAGTACAGTAATACGTGTGGTTGCACAGTAGCACACGGTATTGATTATTAATGCTTATGTGAGAAGTCACCCAGTTTGATTCAATTATTGTCAGTTAATAATATGAATTATTTAGCGATAATGACGTTTTGTTTTATTCGTATTATTAACGTAATAAAACAGAAACATCTTTTTATATAAAACATAATACTTTATTAAAGTTATTCTATAAATAAAATATATTATATTTTATTTAAAAGAATTTTCTTTAAATATGGACCGTCAGATTAAAGTAATCAATTTGGACCGTTCATGGATTAGTTACTGTACATTCTATTTTTCTATAAATAGCAGCTCATTCCTTTATTATTTCTTACGAATTCACTGAACTCTAGAGAGAGAAATTATAGAGAGAAACTATAGAGAGAGAGAGAAGAAGAGTATTCTGCTACTTAACTACTTCTTTATTTCAGCTCTTCTTTAAAACGGTAAGGGGTGTTATTCTTTCTTATTCATGAAGAAAACTGTTGTTATTCCATTTATTATTATTCTGTTGGAATATCCTGTCTGTGTGTTTTACACCGGACCTGGTTTCGTCTTTATTATTATTATGTTGGAACATCATGTCTGTATGTTTTACACCGGACCTGGTTCCGTCTTTATTATTATTCTGTTGGAACATCATGTCTGTGTGTTTTACACCGGATCTAGTTCCGTCTTTATTATTATTCTGTTGGAATATCCTATCTGTGCGTTTTACGCCGGACCTGGTTCCATTATTTATTATTCTGTTGGAATAACCTGTCTGTGCGATCTATCGCATGCATGGTGATTTCTTTTGTTATTCCATTCTTTATTATACTCATGGTTAAGTTTTGACTTCTATACTCCATGAAATTTGTGGAATATCCTTGATTATTGCGTTTCATCCAGTATCTTTTCATGAAAATATTCTTCTAAGCATTCTAGAATTTTACTCCACAAAACAGTATCATGTTGACAATTTGGACGTTGTTAATTATTGGATAAATTAATTCTTGAACTTGTTTTATTGAATTCTTATATCATTGTCATCATCCTCATGTTTATAAAATGTTGAAAGTCATCTGTGGCCTGTAGTGCATAGATGGACTTGGTATGATTATGACCAGGGATTATTCGGTATAATCATGACCGTAATGTTACAAATGATGTGGTAAAAGTCTTCATTGGCCGTTGTGCGTTGATGGACAGTTGTTGGCATGATCATGACCATTAATGAATACACGAATATCCTTGGCCGTAGTGCAGGGGTGATTCGATGATGTGAATTATTTTATTAAGCTGAGTCCCAGCGATCACAGTGTTGAAAAACCCTTTTAAATCATAAAAGATAGTAGAGTTTATTTTCTACTTGACTCTTTTAATGAATTGCTTGTTCCACTGCAGTTAAACTTGATGTCTATTATATTTTATCAGTTTAACATTGTTGAAGGCTAATGATAATTTATTATGTATTATCTTAGTCATAATATTTCTTACTGGCCTAGTTGAGCTCACCCTTTCTTTCACTGTTCTCTTCAGGAAATGAGAACGTAGCTGGGGCAAGTCGGGGAACGGAGTGATGGTCCAAATGATAGTATTAGTTAGTAGTCCTCACTATTCTATGTAATAGTGTGTTAATAAATGTAATGAGGACTCCTTTTGAGTATGAATACTCTCTAGAAGACAAATTTGTATTCAAACTCACAGTTTATGTTTTGTCGTATTGTACACGACAGTTGTATTAATAAGTTGTATGTGTATTCTGTACTATGTATCTGACGACCCAAGATGGGTGATGTATACCTAATTTTGGGGGTATCACAGTTGGTATCAGAGCTTAGGGATATGATCCCTGGCTAAGATGTGAGAATAGAATTAGGAGGGGAGAGACGGGGAATTCCTTCGCTAGTATGACCTACCTAAGTTTATTTGCATGGTATTTAATTTGTCGGTCATAATATATGGATAATATATGACATATCAATTAACTTTTATTTTGTGGCAGTATCTGAAAATGGCATCTTAGAATGTTGAGAATAGCAATGGAGCACAGGTGACTGTAAATTCACCACATATCAATAATCAGGATAATGTGCATCAGGAAGGTGACAATCCTCATGCAAACAACAACACTGACCAGATCATGAATGATGGAATGTTCAGAAACTTTATGTAGTTCATGCAACAGCAGGCGAGAGCGGCTCTTGTCCAAAATATAGGTGAAAACACTGAAAACTCTCGGACGGTCACCGCTAAACAGTTCAAGGAGCTGGGACCACCAGAGTTTAAGGGAGAGCCAAAACCACTTATAGCGGAAACATGGATAAAGTAGATTACCAAGATATTTGATGTCTTGGGATGCTCCGAGGAGCAAAAGGTTCCCTTTGCCGCCTTTATGTTGCGAGGAGAGGCAGATTACTGGTGGGAATCGATTAAGCGTACTCAACCTGCCGCACTAAAGATGTCTTGGGAGAAGTTTCAAGAGCTGTTCAATGAGAAATACTTTCCCGAAAGTGTTCGTCACATGAAGGAGGTGGAGTTCATCTAATTGGAGCAGAATAATATGACCATGTCGCAGTATGAGGCTAAATTTGCTGAGTTGTCCTGGTTTGCGTCCCACTTGGTGGATAATGAAGAGCGAATGACGCGAATGTTTTTGCGAGGTTTAAAACCTGAGATACGTCAACATCTTATTTCTCATAAACTGTGTTTGTATTCAGATATTGTGAATAGGGCTCAGTTAGTGGAGCGCGATAACAAGTCAATGCAACCAAAAGAGATCAGTCGGCAAAATGATAATACTAGTGAGAGTAGTCATCGAAGCGGTGACAACAAGCGTGGAGGGAATCAACAGGCCAGAAATGGTAACCACTTCGGTGGTAATCAGGGCCAAAACAATAAGAATGGTCATTTTAAGAAGAGGAGATTCAACAATGATGGAAAGACGTCAGCACCAGCACCCGTTGTTCAGAAAGAAAAACGACCACCTATCATATGTTTCAAATGCGGAGGGGAGGGGCACATCAGTCCAAACTGCGCGATGCCGTCTAAAGCATGTTATAATTGTGGAAGAGAAGGTCATTTAGCTCGATTTTGCCGTTTACCAAAAATAAGTTCAGTCAGCATGGAGACACCAAAGGTCGTCCCAGAAAAGTCAAAATCGGTAGTGCAAGGGAGAGCGTTTGTTGTGACCTCCCAAAAAGCAAGGAACCCGAATGAGGTCATTACGGGTAACCTGTACCTGTTTTGTACCTGCTTTATCCCAACACACATACACAATAATATAAACAGCATGCACGACAATAGAAACATCCATCGTCCACCGACACATACACTAAACTAGTATATAAACTATATAAACCTTTAAAAATTAATATGAATTGAATAAATATAAACAAATCTAATATTGTTTAAGTAACATACAGACATCCAAAGAATGAATATACAAGTACAAGCTTATCAAATAACTACAAAACAACACTAAAACAGGTACGTCAAGCATCATCGCTTCCTTGATCACCCTGTAATTAACAAAATAATAAAACAAGTTACAAATATAGTAACTATGTTGATACTGGTATATATTATGATAATATATACAACAAATTAATTTTATACCTTGTCGCCATCCCCATAATGTACTGCTGCTGTTGCCGCTACTGCTTCAACTAACTCCTCAGGACTCAGAGCCCCCAGATGCCCGCCCAGTATCTTCAGAAGATCTCGATCTCGACATATAGCTCTCACACAGTCAACCGGAGTATGAACAGCTGGATGACTTGATGACTGTAAAGACTGAATAGAAGAGCAGCCTGAGCCACTCAAGGATGAGCGTCGTCGTTGTCCTTGACCTTTAATGTAGTTCTTCTTCACAACAGACGCCCTCTCCCATAACTCTTGATCAATAGGCGGACGTGGAGTGCCTTCAGGATAGTTTCCATTCAATAAACGCTTATAAGTATCTTGTCATCATGTTAACAATTAAATAGTTAAAAATAAATTCTGTAAGCATTGATAAACAAGATCAAGTTGTTAAAACTTATTACCGCTATCTGGATAACATCAGGCAGACCATCACGGGTGGCCACGTACACATCCAGCCAATGGATAGGCTGACCTTGAGACTGAGACTCCTATACAAAAAATAGCACAATATTACTAAGTAAAAATGTGATATATTTTCTACAATTCTTGATTGTAAATATATTAAAATTTGTAAATACGTACCCAAGTAGTGATATGCTGCAACTGTGAAATACTGTAGCCTTTGTATGTTTCTTTAGCCTTTTCGCTATCGGGTACACCCGAGGATCTGTTGGTGGCGGCAATATTTCGTCTTTTCACCCAGCTCTCAGCTCTCCATTGGGCACACATCTCAGCCTATATGGACTGGGTGCACCACCAGGGGCTATGCTCGTGCATGTAATCCTCTCCATGGCCTGGATGGTCGATCTTGACATTGTGAAGGGCTTTTTGTCGTTCTTTGTTCAAATTATCCTTGGTGCGGACCGCGCACTTCTGCCAGAATAATGTCTGAATCACTGAAGCATGCGCGTCCTCCCATCTATACCTTTTCTGCAAATAACACAACAATAATAATATTACTAAACAATTATCCTTAATTAGAATATTATATTATCTGTCATAATTAAAAAAAAACATACCTGAAATTCAGCCCAAACAGCATACTTGTGGGTCATAGGTGTGCTCGCCCACGTAATCACAGGTGTAGGCCAATTCTGTAAACACAGTTGTGATATGCACTTGACAATCTTATTATCTGAAAAATCACTATAGTATACAACAATTTACGTCAACGATAAGTAGATATATTAAAGCAATTTACATCTAAGTTCTATATATCTTGTATAAATGGAATCTAAAATGCTTATATATAAATGATGCGGGACGTACGTGCTATTCGGAGGAAGGCGAATCTGAATAAGAATCTGATCATCCGGATTAGTAGGGCCATTGGGCACATGATTAGGTCCCCTACCCAAACCACACTTTTTCTGCTTTAGAAGCCATCTGCATATTACAAATTTCAAGATGTATATATGAGTTATATTTGATTACATGTATATATGAATATATAAAATGACAATAAACATGACAGTGATATAAACATGTATATATATGAATATAAAATGACAAAAAACAAAATTTGCATTTATATAGTTAAGTACATAAACATGACAATGATATAAAAAACATGTAATGCTAAACATACATTTCATTTGTTCAAGTGTCAATGTCTGATTCAGAATCATCTTGTATACGTGTTGCAGATTCATAACCATCATCTGCTTCAGATTCAGTGTCAGATTCAGTCAATAACTCTTCCTCCTTAGTATCAATGTCATCTGACACAAGTATTGACTCAGGATCTAATTCATGTGGTTCATCTTCACCATCTAACTAGATTACTTCATTGTCGTCCTCCACATTTATTATAGTTTGACAATGAAGCATCTGCTCTTGGTAAATCTCCTTATCAACTACTTCTACACGACTACGCGCGGGAGTATGAATTACAACTTGCCAATCTGTAGGCGGTCTATCCCTTTTCTTAACAGGACTAGGATTGTAGTATACTTGTACTATTTGAGTTGGTTAAATAAACGATTCATTGGAGTACGCAGACCTATGGAGGTCAATATCGACGATTCCATGTATGTCAACACGTATCCCTTTTTCTGAATCAAACCAATGGCACTTGAACAAGTGAATATAACCCCCGTACGTGCCCTTGTACGATAACTCTACGATTTCTCCAACTCCCCATAAAAGGCACGACCAAACTCATTGTAACAATCTCCTTAGACACACACTACAGAGTTCGTTGTTCTTTTTGTGACGCCCCCAAAATAGGTATACAACACCCATTCTGAGTCGCCAAATACATGGTACAGAAAGCAAACTACAACTTCAATAATACAATTGTCGTGCAAAATACGACAACACATACTGTGAGTTTAAATACAAATATTATCTTCTAGACAATATCCACACTCAAATAAATCCTCATTATAATTATTCAAACACTATTTTACAGAAATAGTGAGGACTGCTAAAACATCTTTCTAGAACCATCACTCCATACCCCGACTAGATCCTGCTATGTTCTCACCTCCTGAGAAGAAAAATGGAACAAAAAGGAAAAGGGTGAGCTCAACTAGCCCAGTAAAGAATATTATGACTAAGATAATATACAAACAAATTATCGTTAGTCTTCAACAGGGAAAAATCTGATAGAATATAATCGACAACAAGTTTTAGATCAACAACTGCAGCGAAAATAGCAAACCATTAGAAGAGTCAAGTAGAGAAAGAATTCTACTATCTTCTAAGATTTAAAAGTCCATCATCAATATTTTATCCCTGTAACATCAATTAATAATCATCTTTATCCAAATATTCATCTTTGTACTACAGGCCAAAGATATTCATTTGTATCACCTGTCAGTCATGTTCATCTCAACACCTGTTCATCTTTGCACTACAAGCCAAAGATATTCATCAAGTAATCATACATCTTTGCACTACAGGCCAAATATATTCAGTAATATCATCATTTAGGACTGAGGATGATGAAAAATATCTTAAAGAGAACGAATCCAATGAGACAGAAGGACAAATAGTAGGGATTCGTATAACAGTTTATCCAAGATCAATAATACTTCATAATAATCAATTGTGAAGCAGAATTCAAAAATAAAGATCAAAACATGGATACAATCAAAGATAGTAACCATAATAGACATCTTGGACAAAAAGGAAAAATTTTATTTTTCGGTGAATAGTGCCGTATTCGTGAATAGTGTCGTATACGTGAATAGTACCGTATACGTGAATAGTAACCCCCAACACAAAAAGTTCCAAATTTGATAAAAATTCGTATCAATATTTCAGCATAATGATATTGAAGAAAATAATATCATTTAAGAAGAAAATAATATCCCTTACCTCAAAATATCAGTACTTCTGGTCGGAATACCGGTATAAGGCTGAAAGAAACTTGCTCTGATGAATAGAAACTCTCAAAGTATCTAAATACTCACAAAATACACTCAATAATCTAGAGAGAGAAAGAGAGAAAACTTGTTTCTGGTGTGATTTTCAATTCTAACTTAGCCCTCTATTTATAGAAAAATTTTAGTAGGTTTGACCTGCAACCTGATGGCTTTACCTGCTACTATTCCCACCCACCACATTTGAAATATAATTCAGCACATTTATTCACCAACCACAAGTGGGGCCCACCAATTCTAGAATTTTCCATCAAAATGATAAACTCCGAAAATTCAACAATTTCTGAACCAGTCATCTCGTAAAATTCATAATAAATCATACGTTCATTTTTAACGGTAAAAAATTTGTGGACATATACTCAACTTATATATGTATAACATATCCAAAAATTACCACGATCCAACGGTCGGATTAAAAATTATAACACCCGCAATATTTCTCAAAAACCCTGATTTGATTTTTAATACCTCCATTCCGATAAAAATACTGATAAAACACCTCAACATTAACTCCTTCATTTTTAACCACAAAAATATATCCCTCATTTATATCCACATAAAATAAATATTTCCTTATCATATGAATCAATAATTAATTATTCACAAATAATATTACAGAATCACATTTATGACAACCAGGCCGTTCCCAGGAAAGAGCGGGCTTTTCAATAAGGATTTCTCCTTACTGGCGCGCAATTAGATGACCAAACCTCTCCTTAGACAGAACTTTCTAGACATTGCCAATAATGTTATCTAATAATATTATTCAAATAATATGAATTATTGATCTGATAATGGAAAATACTGTGCAGCAGCAATTATTGAAACAACAATAATATAAAATATCAATGCAACAATTATTGAATCAATAAAATAAAATATTGAACAATAACTACTGTAACAATTATTGAGTAGTGCCTTCTTACGTAAGAATCAATAATTGGTGCAATACCGCGTGCTACTGTATTTTAACCACCGGGTATTCTAACAGTATTAACGGTAACAACTACGCCGTTATTTATAAATAACTTATACTTGTCATTTTCTTCATCCAATCGCTTTCCGTTATGGGACCCACACAAGGCTGCGCCGTCGTACGAATATTCCCCGACAGCAAGAATATTCCACGACCAAACGAATATTCCCCGACAAAATGAATATTTTATAACCACTTGCTTATTTTGCAAAATTTGCACATTTAACCCATAACCAAAGTATTTGTATCAAATTAACCCCTTATTATTCACAATAATATTTAGAGAAAATTTGATTTTATTCATTAATAAGTTGGGGTCTTACACTTTTACCGCGCCCATATGCCTTTGTATGAAATTCACAACCATTTATTTTGTAACCATTGCGGCTGACTTGGTCCCTGTCTGGTCCCATAGCTAGGACTTGTACATTAGTCGAAATCGTTGATCCCTCAGTCAAAGCCTACAAAAACTCCATCTTATTAAATGAAGTCATAGTTAATATGGAGTATATATATATGTCGTGCTTAAGAAATTGAACTTACTTTGTCCTTTAGTCAAAGTGCAAATTTTTTATCACGATTGATTTGAATATCTTTATCAGTTATGTCGGGATGATTCACTTTTAATTCGTCATCGTACAATCTATACCATGTTATAAACATTAACATATTGGAATAAATTTTTAACTTAAAAGATAAATTATCAAGTTTGCATGTGTACCTCATAAATTCGTCAATCTCCTCGCAATTGAGAATAATGTAAGTATTTGCAGTATGTAATTCTTGCTCAGAGAGGAATATGCGCTTCCCTTTTCCATAAGCGCGACCCGATAGGCCAAAAACAGAGAGCCGACCATTAGTTCAACATTTCCCCCATCATCTGTCTCAATACTCGATTGGCCTTTATCAAGACTTCGTCCGAAAAATAGTCTGAGACAAACGTAGATATCTCATCGAAACTATATGCCACACATATCGACCCCTCGACATAAGCTCTATTCTTCACCTTCCTCTTAAGGTTTCCCATCACCCTCTCGAAAGGGTACATCCATGTATATTGAACTGGACCCCCAACACGAGCTTCATAGGAAAGATGGATTTACAAATGCTCCATGGAGTCAAAAAAACCAGGTGGGGAATATTTTTTCCAGTTTACACGTGATCTCTATGATGATCTTCTCAAGTACAGACATGTCCTTCTCATTTAATGATTTTGAACATAAGTCTTTGAAGAAACGACTAAGATCCGTCAAAGCATCCCATATTGGTTTATCAAGCAGATCCCGAAATGCTATAGGCATGAGTCTCTCCATGAATACATGACAGTCATGACTCTTCATCCCTTGCAATTTCTCACCCGTAACACACCTTGCAATGTTTGACGCATATCCATCTACTGTAACAATTATTGAGTAGTGCCTTCTTACGTAAGAATCAATAATTGGTGCAATACCGCGTGCTACTGTATTTTAACCACCGGGTATTCTAACAGTATTAACGGTAACAACTACGCCGTTATTTATAAATAACTTATACTTGTCATTTTCTTCATCCAATCGCTTTCTGTTATGGGGCCCACACAAGGCTGCGCCGTCGTACGAATATTCCCCGACAGCAAGAATATTCCACGACCAAACGAATATTCCCCGACAAAATGAATATTTTATAACCACTTGCTTATTTTGCAAAATTTGCACATTTAACCCATAACCAAAGTATTTGTATCAAATTAACCCCTTATTATTCACAATAATATTTAGAGAAATTTTGATTTTATTCATTAATAAGTTGGGTCTTACAACCTCCCCTCCTTATGAAATTTCGTCCTCGAAATTGACGTACGTACCTGATATTTCGAAAAGGTGAGGATACCTCACTTTCATTTCTGATTCCAACTCCCAGGTCATTTCTTCAATAGCATGGTTTCTCCACAAAACCTTAACTTGTGGTATAACCTTCGTGCGTAGGACATGCTCTTTCCTGTACGTTAAATCTTCAGCTATCTCGTCTGGTTCTAACTCAATAATGTGGTTCGGGTCTTTAACATATTTACGAAGCATAGATATGTGAAAAACATTATGAACATGAGACATGCTTGGAGGTAATGCGAGTCTATATGCCACATTTTCTATTCGCTCAAGAATCTCAAATGGACCAACAAATCTAGGATTGAGCTTTCCTCTCTTTCCAAATCATGTAACTCCCTTCCATGGTGCAACACGTAACAATACATGATCCCCAATATTAAATTCCACGTCCTTCCGATGAAGATCCGCATAACTCTTTTGTCGATCCTGTGCCGTTTGTATACGTTGTCGAATCGTTTGGATCTTCTCTGTAGTCATGCGTACCAACTCTGGTCCCAACAATGTTGCTTCACCCACCTCGTCCCAGCATACTGGAGAACGACATTTTCTTCCATACAACGCCTCGAATGGAGCCACACCTATGCTCGCCTGATAACTGTTGTTGTAGGAGAATTCCACCAATGGTAGGTACTTATCCCAACTCCCTTTGAGATCTAGGACACAAAGTCTTAAAAGATCTTCAAGAGTTTGAATAGTCCTTTCTGATTGTCCGTCCGTTGAGGATGGTATGCCGAACTGAATCGTAAATCCGTGCCCATAGCTTTCTGCAAGCTAACCCAAAATCGTGAAGTGAATCTTGGGTCACGATCCGAAACTATGGATACTGGCATGCTATGCAATCTCACAATCTCGTTCACATACATACTAGCAAGACGTTCAAGGGAATAAGTCTCACGTATCGGTAAAAATGAGCGGACTTGGTTTAATCTATCAACAATAACCCAAATCGCATCTATACCTTGAGAAACCTGGGAAGACCCGTAACAAAATCCATAGTAATGTGTTCCCCACTTCCATTTCGGAATCTCAAGTGGTTGCAATGGACCCTTTGGTACTTGATGCTCCGCTTTTACACGTTGACAAGTTAAACATCTCGAGATAAAACTCCGCGATCTCTCTTTTCATATTGCTCACCAAAATGTATGTCGAAGATCGTGATACATTTTGGTACTCCCCAGGATGGATTGCAAACGG
>CM029012.1:264172095-264474595 GCA_016801055.1 Panax notoginseng
CCAATAGTAATTACCGTCGTCAATAGTAATTAAACCGTCGTCAAAAGTATTTACCTTGGTCAATAGTAATTACCTTCGTCAATATTATTTACCTTGGTCAAAGATTACCTTGGTCAATAGTAATTACCTTCGTCATAGTATTTACCTGGTCAATAGTAATTACTTTCGTCAATTAGTAGTTGTCCCTTCAATATTACCAAGAGTCATTTGACCCGTCGTTAAGACCAAGAGTCATTTGAACCCTTCGTTAAGACCAAGAGCCACCCTCATTTTTTTCTATAAATAGAGGCCTAGGCTTCATTATTTTTCACGAATTCATTCAAGCTATAGAGAGAGAAAGTATAGAGAGAATAAGAGAGAGAGAGAATAAAAGTATTCTGCTACATCACTTTTTCAATATCCAGTTCTTTTAAGGTAGTGAATATTATTTCTTTTATATTCATGAAGAGAACTTCTGTTATTCCATTTGTTATTATTCTGTTGGAATAACCAGTATACGCGGTCTACCCTATACTTGGTGACATTCTTCTATTATTCTGTTGGAACATCATGTCTGTGTGTTTTACACCGGACCTGGTCCGTTTATTATTCTGTTGGAACATCCTGTCTGTGTGTTTTACACCGGACCTGGTTCCGTTTTTTTATTATTATTCTGTGGAATATCCTGTCTGTGTGTTTTTACACCGGACCTGGTTCCATTTTTAATTATATTCTGTCGGATATCCTGTCTGTGCGTTACGCCGGACCTGGTTCCATTATTTATTATTCTATTGGAATAACCTGTCTGTGCGGTCTATATCGCATGCATGGTGATTTCTTTTGTTATTCCATTCTTTATTGTACTCAGTTGGTTAAGTTTTGACTTCTATACTCCATGAAATTTGTGGAATATCCTTGATAGTTGCGTTTCATCCAGTATTTTTTCAAGAAAATATTCTTCTAAGCATTCTTAAATTTTACTCCACAATGCAGTATCATGTTGACAATTTAGACGTTGTTAATCCTGGATAAATTAATTCTTGAACTTGTTTTATTGAATTTTTATATCATTGTCATCATCATCCTCATGTTTATAAAATGTTGAAAGTCATCTGTGGCTTGTAGCATAGATTGGACTTGGTATGATTATGACCAGGGATTATTCGTATAATCATGACCGTAATGTTACAAATGATGTGGTAAAAGTTCTCATTGGCCCCGTAGTGCATTGATGGACAGTTGTTGGCATGATCATGACCATTAATGAATACACGAATATCCTTGGCCGTAGTGCAGGGGTGATTCGATGATGTGGATTATTTTATTAAGCTGAGTCCCAGCGATTACAGTGTTGAAAAATTTTAAAATCATAAAAGATAGTAGAGTTTATTTTCTACTTGACTCTTTTAATGGATTGCTTGTTCCGCTACAGTTAAACTTGATGTCTATTATATTTTATCAGTTTAACTTTGTTGAAGGCTAATGATAATTTATTCTGCATTATCTTAGTCATATTATTTCTTACTGGGCTAGTTGAGCTCACCCTTTCTTTCACTGTTCTCTTCAGGAAATGAGAACGTAGCTGGGACAAGTCGGGGTAACGGAGTGATGGTCCGAATGATAGTATTAGTTAGTAGTCCTCACTATTCTATGTAATGGTGTGTTAATAAATGTAATGAGGACTCCTTTTGAGTATGAATACTCTCTAGAAGATAATATTTGTATTCAAACTCACAGTTTATTTTTGTCGTATTGTACACGACAGATGTATTAATCAGTTTATATTTGTATTTTGTAATATGTTCTGACGACCCAAGATTAGTGATGTATACCTAATTTTGGGGGCGTCACACGTATATATAAATATATATTTTAGTAATAATATATGTACATATGAAAAGTATGTAAAAATATTTAATAAGTGAAAATTTGGAATATAAACAGTAAATGAGGTTAGATTGGGAATGATCGAAGAAAGTAGGTTATTTTGGGAAATATTTTTGTAAATTTGGTCATATAGGGAAGGGAGTCCTGTTCACCAGTGCCACCCCAGATTTTAAATAATCATCAAGCTCTCCACCGAACAGAGTCGGCCCTGGGCAAGGGCCACCGGGGCAACCGCCTCGGGCCCACAGTTGAGAGGGGCCTAAAAATATTTATAAACTTACATATTTATGTGTATAAAAAAAAAATAAAATAAAAAAAGATTAACAATATTATGTATTAAAAATGATATGTTAAAAAACATTAAATATGATAGTATAATTGATAATTTTGCATCTAAAAGTGCAACAAGAAGATATTTTAAATGATGTTTTGTGGTTTAGATTTCATTGGACAAAACTAAAGAAATATCCACTGTAGTTGGTAGGTTTTACTGATTATATCATTGAACTTTTAATTTTTCAAATTACACCACTAAACTAATTATTATTTTGAAATTGGGCCATTTCGTTAAAAAAATTATACGGACGTTAATTTTTTATCTACAAAACTAATGAATTACCCACTGTAGTTGGAACATTTTACTGATTACACCATTGAACTTTTAATTTTTTAAATTACCTCATCAGACCAATAAAAATAATTAATTTAAATATTTTAAAAAATTATTATTATTTTAAGTAAAAAATATTAGAAACTTTTTTTTCTTCATAAAATGAGTAGAGTTTCATAAATATAGATTCAAACAAATTAAAGTGATTTTAAATTAAATTATTGTCTACTTAATTTTTTAACAGAATGACACATTCTTAATATTAGAAATTTTTTAAAAAAAACTAAAAATAGAAATTAAAAATAAAAAAATAAAATGATAAATAAAAAAATTGATTCAATTTTTTCGAAAAAGAAATTAATAATTTTTATAATTAAATATTATTTTCAAGAAAAAAATTGGAAAATTCTTCATATTTTTAAAAAATGAGTAAAATTTTATAAAATATAGATTCAAAAAAATAAACTTTATTTTCAAAAGGAAAAAAGAGAATTTTTTTTAAAATCAGTAACGTTTCATAAAACTTTAATTTTTTTAAATCTATGTTTTATAAAACTTTACTCATTTTATGGAAAAAAATTAAAGTTTCTAATATTTTTTACTAAAAATAATAATTATTTTTAAAAATATTTAAAACAATCATTTTTTAATTAGTTTAATTGGGTAATTTGAAAAATTAAAAGTTTAATTGTGTAATAAGTAAAACGTGCCAACTACAGTGGGTAATTCATTAGTTTTGTAAATAAAAAATTAGCGTCCGATTATTTTTTTTAATGGAATAACCCAATTTCAAAATAATAATTAGTTTAGTGGAGTAATTTGAAAAATTAAAAGTTCAATTGTGTAATCAGTAAAACTTGCTAACTACAGTGGGTATTTCATTAATTTTATCGATTTCATTGATATTTTTATTTTATAGGTACATTTGATGATTCTTTGCTTCGAGGACATTTTAAAGTGTTCTTCCTTATCTTTTGTAAATTCTTATAATTTTAATAAAAAAAATTAGTTGATAATTTTATTTATTTTTTAATTTAATTTGTATAAAGGGGGAACACATGAATTTTTTTGCCCTGGGCCTTGGAAAACCCAGGGCCGGCTCTGCCACCGAATCAAGTGCAACATGAAATCAATCTAGAAAGGGAAGGAAGAAGGTGGAAGGTGGAAGGTGGAAGGTGGGATCTCAGTTTTTCTACTTGACCCCAAAAGAGTTTGCTAAAGAGTATCTCAGTGTTTTTGTGTTGTTGGTGTATTTTTTATTTAACAATTATTGAGTTGAGTTTACATAACTTGTTATACCATCCACCAAGAAACAAAGGATGCGAAAATACAAGGGTTTAACAAAATAGCTGAGATATAACTAACGGTGCAGAACAGTTAAAGGAAAGTTTTAAGTAAGAGAGACTGCCGTCCATGAAGAAAAGTGTACTGCAAAGTGCAAACTACAAGTAGAAGTGTTCCCAGAATCCCTACAAGTCATGTTGAGAACTCTTTCAAAAGAAAGAAAAAAATCACTTACCAAGTGAATGACATCGATGCTGACATCACCAGCTTCTACGCCCTCGGTGGTTACCAGAAAGTTGTTTCCCGGAACATCACCAGGACCCTTGTTTGTTGTTCTCAAGTTCATGTCTATTCGAATATCGAATATCGAATATACACAGTTTTACCACGAAAAGATACAGGCTCTAATGATGAATCAAAATATGAAACAATATTAATTGCCTGATTAAGATCTAACTGCAGTACAATACAAATTAGCTTAAATTCTCATCAGCCTAAATCTCCCACATATTTTATTTTTTTGGCTCATTGGCTGTAATCTCCCACATAATAAAGATACAACAAAAACAATAGACTAATTGATTTAATGGAAAAATTTAAATTACAAGTTGAAACACATTAAGCAGCAAGCCAGGATGGTCCAAAGGAATTAGCAATCGGCCTAAGCAAACATGTGAATTTGCAATGAGGAAAACTGCATTAGATTATATAGCAGCTTCAGCAATATAGATTGAATGTCAACAGGAAAATTTTTGGAAGTACATCATAGTTATTTGAGGAGATCTTGATGACATACTAGAACATATACGTGGACCCCCAGAAAAATAAAAATATTACTAAAATACACTACAAATCCATCATGTATACTCCTCCAGTCTATAAGAAATATTCAATCCGTTTACATTCAAAGTCAATTTTATCCATATACATACGAGCTTAATCCGTAGATATAGTTTGCACATTTATAACTTACTTTTCATTCAGAACTACAATTCAAAGCAAATCACGATACCAATTTCGGTAAAACAATAATTCAACAAGTTGAAGGCACAGCATGAACCAATAATACCCAATAAATTATTAGTTTAGGCTAGCAATAGGGACTATAATTCAAACACAAACAAGAGAGGAGAATTACGAATTCAAAGAAAGGCCTGGTTGTGATTGGCCCCAACATTGCAATTGGTGTTGACCATCTTGCCGAAATGTTTGCAAAGCAGAACGAGCTCTTCTTCAGTGCACTCCAAAGTCAGGTTCCGCAAGCGGAGCACCTTTGACGGCGTCTGCGTGTACCTAAACTGAGGCTGTCCAGTAGACGATATATTGGCCTAATTAGTTAGTCACTCCGTTTTCTCATATACGTGATTTTATACATGTGCACAATAATTAAAAAAATAATTAAAAAATATTAATTATACTATTAATTGTCTATAATATTCTTCACTTCATTTATCTCCTAATAAAAAAGTTTTATTAGAAGAAGAAAAGAAAGACTTAAGAGTAGAGGAGGAGTAGTATAGGATAATGATAAATAATTAAATATGGATCAAAAAATTAGGTGGAGTAATAATGGATAATTTAAGAAAAATAGTGATCAATTCTCCTAGATAATCACAAATGACAAATAATTAAGAATAATAAAAAAACTCTAAATCGATCTACATATAAGAATGGAGGGAGTATTAGGGTTTGGGGTCAAGGTTTAGAGAGTTCTAATTCATGTGTAATTAGTTTGGGTGGTGGTGGATTAGGGTTTATATACGGATTATGATGGTGGTGGTACAGAAGAACGGATATTTTAGATAAATTCAAGAGAGTTGAGGCTCCTAATAACTTTTTAAAGAGGTGGTTTAACATTGGGCTAATCTGTGACAAACTAATATGGGACCTTCAAGGCTTCAATTCCCCCACAAGTACTATCAAGACTCATGGTTCGTTGTGTCCAATTATCAACTTGTAATTTAAAGGGTACTCTAATATAATGGAGTATTATCTGTGATGAGTATTAAGTAAAAGGTGTAGATTATTGTTGTGACGAGTATTCAAGTGAAAGGTGGAGATTGTTAAAATATTCTACATAAATTGCACATCAAATAAATTCGAGAGTAAATAAGTATGGTGGAACCTCAACCTAATAGGTTAACCTTTTAGATAAAGAGATGATTCAATATGTTTATTAAGTTAGTCTACACATGTGTGTGATGAATTGATCACAAATTTACTTGTGAAAATATTAAATCTCTTTTAAAATGACTTATAAGTATAAACATTCGACATCAATTTGATTTATAAGTCAGAAATTAAGTTAAAACAAGGTATGAAGGTATTCGATTCATAATAACTTATAAAAGTTTAAATTAAATGAAAAGATTACTAAAAAAGATATTAATAAAAAGAGGGGTATAATAGAAGGAGTTACATTTGGTTAAACTAATTTATCTTAAATTGACTTCATTTTAAAATAAGTTATAAATATTTGCTTATTTTTTTGACTTAAAAATGAACTTATAAGTAAAAAAATAAATTATTGTCAAACAGAGAAATAGTGGCAAATGAAAATTAGCTTATAAGTCAATGTCGAACAAGCTCTAAATAAACCAATGAAAATTTGAGTTTTTTTTTTTGGAAAATGTAAACGGAAAAAAAAAAATTTAATGACCAAAAATCACTTCAACTCTACTACTTGTTTCAATTAAGGCAAGTGACATTTTCACAACAATTTTTGATATTTTCACACGCAAAGTGTTGCTGTAGATATAAAAATTATCGCTATAGGATCTATAGCGACACTTTTCGTGTGAAATTATCAAAAACTGTTGTGGAAATATCATTTTCCTTCGATTAAACCTTTGAACTCTTATTTTATTCACTTATTACCTTAATATCTCTGATATTGTTACAAAAATACCTTTATTTACGTCATAGGTTTTGTGGGATCACACATGGCAGTTGTGTAAAAACATTTTTGTAAGTATTTTTTAACATATTTAATTTATACACCTTAAAAAATATTTAAAAATAATTAAAAAGTTTTAAATTTAAATGAAAAAGAGACGACTAAAACATGTGCCCAGTCTTCCCATTCGAGAAATTTCTTCCTCCTCCAAACACCAAATTCCACCATCGACGGTTTCCTCCTCCACTACCACCAAAACTCCATCACCGACAACTAAATTCCAGATTTTCAAAGCTTTATACTATCACCTACATTCTAAAATTAAAAATATATTTTGATTTTTTAAAATTTTAAAATTCAAAATTTATATATATTTTTAATAAAATTATATTGAATTTCATAAATAAATTTTAAAAATTAAAATATATTTCTAATTTTGAAAGAGACCAGCAACGCATATTCCAAATACATACTGTTCAGTAGCCCAAACCATCCGAATAGTAACAAAAAAAATAAAATAACAAAAGTAGCAGGGAAAAAAAATGAGTCATGTTGATTACCAAAATGAAATTGCATGGATACACATTAGATATTTTTAATCTAAATACATATTATTATTTTTTTGTACATTTTTATTGATTTTGATAGTGGGTGTCTTTGGTTTGGTTTGGTTTGATTTGATTTGATGTTACATTCAGTTTAAATTAGTTTTTAATTTTAACAAAATACATTTTTGAGTTTTGTTTTTATTTTATTTAAATATTTTTGGTTTTTTTATAAATTTTAAATTTTAATTAAATTATTTTTATCTGAAAAATAAATTTATTTTCTGTGTGAAAATTTTTCCTTTGTAATATTTTTAAATTTTTAATTTAATTTATTGCTTGATTTTTAGTCATTTTTAAATATGATGTTAGGACAACGAAGAAATTAAATTTTTTTCACCCGTGTCATATGCCACATCAATATTGGTTACTCATTCATTACCATGTGTGGTGCCACCTCAATCTTATTTAACTATGGGTCACTTTTGATTACTTTTAAGTTTTAAGGGTACTTTGTATTCAATTAGTAGAATTGAATGGTTTTTTGTGGTAAAAAATTTAAAGTTTTTTCAGTCAATAAGTCAAAAAAAAAAAAACTTGGTTGCAAAAGTTCACAGTTTTTCTGTATATATATATATATATATATATATATATATATATATATATATATATATATATCCGTTCAAAATCAAAAGCATTGTGCATAAACAATGAGATTTTTTTATCCTTTATGTCCTAATTAAGTTCTTTTATGTTTTTTTTTTCCATCCAAAGCTAATAAATCGTAGTGTAAAAATTTATTTCCAAATATCTTTTTCGTTCTATTCTTTTAAAGTGGAGAAAATAAGCATTCAATTTGTTTGCAAAATCTCTAAAGTAATTTTTTTTGAAAAGAAAGTGGTGAAACTTATAAAACGTTATAAAATATCAAAATGTTATTGTAGTCCCCAATACTTAAAAAAAGTGAGCCAATCAAGGGCGGAGCCAGGAATTAATTTTTTACTCAGCTACCAAGTACCAATTATATCCACAAAAAATTGTCCCACCAAGATCAATCACAAATTCAAAATCATACATAGTAGTAAGGTTCAAAGGTACATAACATGCAAAGAAAAAGGAAAACAAAACACACTATTTAAGCTGCATCCTTCTATGCTTTGTAGAATAGAATTCGTCTATTATGAAATCTGAATCGATATTTTCAAGAAGCTCTCGTTCAATGTAAATCATAATAGAATCTGTTAAAAACTCCTCTTCCATTTTATTGTGAAGAGCAGTTTTAACATGTTTCATAGCTGAAAATGCTCGTTCTGTCGTGTATGTGGAAACAGGTAGAGTCAAAACAAGACGAATCAATTTATCAATCAAATTATAAGTCTGCAACTTATTTGTTTCAACTAATCCGTGACACAATTCAGTGATGGTAGACATATTTTGAAAGCTCTGATGACGGAGCACATCAATTTTATAATAATTTAGTTGACATCTCAAATAATGCATTTCTTGCTTACTGAAATCTTCTGGATAAAATTTCTCAGCAAGTTTGCAAATATCATCAACTTTGAATGATTTAAAATTGTCCTTCGGTTCTAAAGCTGAGCTAAGTATAAGGAGTTCCACTACTTCATCACTAAATCTGGAATTCAACTTTTCCTGCTGAAAATCTATTGCTGAATTAAACACATCAAAATGATAGTGTTGGCAAACTGTCATCGATTCTTTTTGTTGGCATGAACGACCGGTAGCCTTTTTGAATGAAGCATTCATATCTAATATGTCAACGTCATTTTGTGTGCAAACTGATTACACATGCTCAAGGAGATAATCAAATCCCTCTTCTCTCAAAGTGTGAAGTAGTGCTTTAGTAGTTGAGACTAGATCCATGGCATTTACAATGTCAAGAGATTTGTGCTGCAAGGCTCTACAAAACAAATCAGTAATCCCCATAATTTTATGCATCATATATAGAGTGAAAATAAAATCAAAAGACCTCATTATACTCAAACAACCACCAGCTTCTCCACGCATAGAGTTAGAGGATCATTCTTCAACAATACTTTCAAGCACTGAAATAGTTGCACCATACATATCAATTAAGCTGCAAATAGAATCAAAATAAGAGCTCCACCGAGTAGCTCCACTCCGATGTAGATTACCAATCAGATTAATGCCTCTACCAGTATCACGTTCACCAGAAGCTACCATACGTGCAATTTCAATAGCTTGAGCAGAATGTAACTCAGTATGCCGTTTGGGAGAAGCACCAATGAGATTGATAATGGTTGTTAGTTTCGAAAAAAATTGCTAAACAAAAATCTCTTTTGCAGAAGCTGCAACTAATGCTAATTGTAGTCTGTGAGCAAAGCAATGTACATAATATGCGTATGGACAATATTTAAGAAATAGAGCTTGAAGTCCGTTCCAAGCACTGCGCATATTACTAGCACCATCATACCCTTGACCTCGCATATTAAGGATATGCAAATTAGCTCGAGCAAGGACATTAGATATTTCTTTCTTCAATGTTGAAACAGTAGTGTCTAAAACATGCACAATCTCAAAATAACGCTCTTATAAGAAACCATGGTTGTCAACAAATCTCAAAACAATAGCCATCTGCTCTTTATTTGATGCATGTTTGGCTTCATCAACCAAAATACAGAACTCTGCATCTCCAACTTCTTCACGAATTTTTCTTCTAACTTTGTTTGCAAAAATATGCAAAATTTCTTTCTGAATAGTCGGTGAAGTATATTTAGCATTTTTCAGAGCTTTCTCTAAGACTATATGTGACGCCCCCAAAATAAGTATACATCACCCATTCTGAGTCGCCAAATACATGGTACAGAATACAAATACAAACTTAATTTATACAACTGTTAAATGTCGTGTAGAATACGACACAACATAAGCTGTGAGTTTTAATACAAATATTGTCTTTTAGACAGTATTAAAACTCAAAATAAGTCCTTATTACAATTATTATCACACTATTTCACAGAATAGTGAGGACTACTAATGCAACTATCTGGACCGTCAATCCATTCTCCAACTAGTCCCAGCTATATTCTCATTTCTTGAAGAGAACAGTGAAAGAAAGGGTGAGCTCAACTAGCCCAGTAAGAAATATTATGACTAAGATAATGCAAAATAAATTATCTTTAGCCTTCAATAGTATAACAACTGTTAGAATATAATAGACAACAAGTTTTAGATCAACAACTGCAGCGGAATAAGCAATCCATTAGAATAGTCAAGTAGAGCATAATATCTACCATCTTCTATGATTTAAAAGGTTTTTCATCACTTTTATCGCTGAGACTCAGCTTAATAAATAATCCACATCATCGAATCATCTCTGCACTACGGGCCAAGGATAATCGTGTTTTCATCAACGGTCATGATCATGCCATAAAACAATTCATTGCACCCTTGGCCGAAGAGAATCCATGACCATAATCATAATAAAAACTGTCCATCAATGCACTACGGACCAATGAGGACTTTTACTACATCACTTGTAACATTACGGTCATGATTATACCGAATAATCCCTGGTCATATTCATACCAAGTCCATATATGCACTACAGGCCACAGATGACTTTCAACATAATATAAACATGATGATGATGACAATGATATAAGAATTCAATAAAACAAGTTCAAGGATAAATTTTAAAAGATTTATAATTTAATTTATCCAGAAATAAATAACGTCCAAATTGTCAACATGATACTGCTTTGTAGAGTAAAATTCAAGAATCATATTGTATCAAAAATGATTTGGACCGAAAAGTAATCAATTTTTATCATGAATAGTATCCCGGGTGAATAGTAACTGAGTGAATAGTACCCAGTGAATAGTAACTTCAGGAATAGTAATCCCGACACAAAAAGGTAGAAATTTCACAATAAAACTCATATCAATAATTCGGCATAATGATATTGAAGAAAATAATATCATTTACGAAGAAAATAACATCTCTTACGAATATTAAACGAAAATAATATTCATTACGAATATTAAACGAATATAATACTTCTCGCGAGTATTGAACGAGATAAAATTTCTTATGAATATTGAACAGAAATAATATTCATACGAATACGAAAAATAATATCTCTTCAGAATGTGAAATAAATAATACCTCTTATCTCAAAAGAGCAGTACTTCTGACTGAAATATCGGATATAGTGCTGAAAGAACTTGTACTGAATAGCAACTCTCAAAGTATCTAAATACTCACATAAATACGCTCGATAATATAGAGAGAGAAAGAGAGAAAACTTGTTTCTGGTGTGATTTTCAATTCTAACTAAGCACCCTATTTATAAAAAAATACTTAGAACGCCATAGCAGACTAACCTGCTACCTGATGGCTTTACCTGCTACTATTTAAGCCCACCACTTTTGAAAATAAATTTCAACACATTTCATTTTTTACCAACCAATAGTGGGGCCCACCAATTCTAGAAATTTTCAAAATATTTTAAATAATCAGTGACTTCAATAATTCATATAAAATAGCCCTTTTATCAGAAAAATTTAAATCCCATGTGCTTCCCATAAGAAATTTAATTCTCTACAACTTTGTAGCTTTAAGTTTTTCTAAATTCCAAACAGAAAATGTCTGAAATTCACATACGGATGATTTTTAACACCTCTATTCCGCCAAAAATATTGATAAAACACCACAACATTAATTCCTTCATTTATAACCACAATAAATATATCCACATAAAATAAATATTTACTTATCATATAAATCAATAATTAATTATTCACAAATAATATTACATAATCACAATTATGACAACCAGGTCGTTCTCAGGAAAGAGGGGACTTTCCGATAAGGATTTCTCATTATTGGCGCGTAATTAGATGACCAAACCTCTCTTTAGAAAGAACTTTCTAGACATTGCCAATAATGCTATCTAATAATATTATTCAAATAATATGAATTATTGATCTGATAATGAAAAATATTGTGTAGTGACAATTATTGAAACAATAATAATATAAAATATCAACGCAGCAATTATTGAATCAGTAAAATAAAATATTGAATAGTAATTAATGTAACAATTATTGAGTAAAACTGAGTGACTTCTCACGTAAGCACCAATAATCAATACCGTGTGCTACTATGCAACCACGCGTTTTATTGTACTTTTACTACCGAGTAGTTCAACAGTGTTAACGGTAACGATTACACCGTTATTTATAAAAACTCAAACTTGTCGTTTTTCTCATCCGACAGTTATTCTGTTATGGGACCCACAAATGGCTGCGCCATCGTACGAATATTCCTCGACAACAAGAATATTCCACGACCAAACGAATATTTCCCGACAACAATAAATATTTTATAACCACTTGCTTATTTTGTAAAATTTGCACATTTCACCCACAATCACAGCATTATATCAAATTAACACCTTATTATTCAAAATAATAATTAGAGGAAATTCGATTTTATTTATAAAAAAGTTGGGGTCTTACAACCTCCCCTCCTTATAAAATTTCGTCCTCAAAATTGACGTACGTACCTAGTATGTCGAACAGATGAGGATACCTCGTCAGATTCTAACTCTTGAGGTATAACCTTTGAGCATAAAAATATGTTTAACAGGTACCTCTTCATAGGTTAAATCTTCCACTATTTCGTCCGGTTCTAACTCAATAATGTAGTTCGGATCGTCTACATATTTACGTAACATCGATACGAAAAAAAACGTTATGAACACGCGACATACTTGGCGTTAAAACGAGTCTATAGGCCACAGTTCCTACTCGATCGAGAATTTCAAATAGAACAATTATATCGAGGGTTGAGATTTTCTCTCTTCTTCAATTCTTGCTTCTAGAATAACGCCCTCTTGAACCTTCTTCTTCACATTCATCAGTTCTGAGTCTGTAGCTTAAGTGACTTTAACTTTATCGATTAAAGTCTGTTATAATCGTATATTTAATATCATCACGTGGGTCTCTAGAGTAAGTCGTACGAAATGGGTCTTTGTGTTAACAACGTCACACTCGTAAACGTGTACGATCTTCTACTCAACGCGTCAACTACCACGTTCGCTCTTCTACGATGATATTGAATGATATGGTCGTAATCTTCAACAACTCGAGCTAACGTCTTTAGCGCATGTTACGTTTGTTTTGGGTGAATAAATATTTGAGGGTTTTAGAAATGAGTTTTGTACTGGGGTCAAATTTAAACGTTGAGCGCAAGTAGGAGAAATAAAAGAATGGGTAGAACTGATATCGAATAAGGTATAAACTTCGCAAGAGTTTATGATTTACTTACCCGTGATAGCTGAAAGTAGTATGCACACAAGTCAATCATGTTTGATGATAAAGCATATACTTTGTAACAATCTTTTTCATTTATTAATAAAAAGTATTAATTTATTAAAGGCTTTTAATTATCTACATGATGCTGTTTTATAATATGTGATAAATCCATAGTTTTAAGCAATACTTTTAGAATAATGATATTGATCATTCTAATGGGATCTATATTCTTAGAAAGTTTAAAACTAAAATAGTTCCCAATCGTTAGATTACTAAATTGGGGATTAGTGAATCCGGATAGATTGGTACATACGTTGCTTACTTATTGGATGAAGATGATTGATCTCATGATCATTTATGTGGAGACACTAAAGCAAGTATGTAGGTGCTTATTAGAGAATAAGTTCACTGGACGTGGCTCGCTAAGGAATACCTAATGGAGTTTTACTTGCCTGTCAATAGGAATTCCTGTAGTGATAGTAGTACAAGTGATCCTTAGACTTGAGATCATCATAGTATCTTGTGTATGATGAGTTATACTTTGACTTATTCCTTAAGACCCTTAGGGTATATCAAAGGGTATGCTTGGGTATAATAAGTTGTACATGGAGATAATGTATGATCAATAAAGAATCTACCACTTCTAGTAAAAGAAGAGAAATGTCCTATGTGATTCGATAAATGACAACCCAGTAGTCCTTGGCCAAGGCAGAATAAAATTAGAAAGGAATTTCTAATTTATATTATTTGGAGTTGTGCATTTAAGGATCGAAATACATATAATTAAATAAAATAAGACTTGACAGTAATTCTATGTCTTATATTTAATTGAGACATTGTATGGTGGAAGGATTGAATTGTACGGTAACTATTTACTCAAAGGTTCTTTTATGATTAATGTTGAAATCTATATTATCTGAAAAGTCGTTAATCGCTAGGGAGACTTATCCTTATTGTAGAATAAATATTATTTATTTAAATAAATTAATTATTTAATTTATTTATTTAAATAAGATTATAATTGTTCTAATTTATTTATTCACAACCAGTTTAATATGGAGAACCTAAAGGGTCACACCATAAAAGGAAGAATAATTATTTAAGAAGTTAATGGCATAATCGTAATAATATGTTAAGTATATTTAATATAATCTATGGTGATAAAATAATTTAAATAGCTTAATATTTATTATTTAATATTTTAGAAATATTAAATATTAATTAATAAGAGGGGTCTTATTAATATTATTATAATTATTATTATTTTAATTTCTAAATGAGTTTGGGAATTAATTTAATATTAGTACTCTCATTTATTCTGTAAGACCCCAAATTATTAATAAATGAAATTTAAATTTCCTCTATTTATTATTTTGAAATAGTAAGTGTTAAATTGATTAATGAGGTTAGTTATGGGTAAAATGTGCAAATATTTCAAATAAGCAGGTGGTTATAAAATATTCATTGTTGTCGGGAAATATTCGTTTGGTCGTGGAATATTCTTCCTGTCGGGAAATATTCGTACGACGGCGCAGTCTTTTGTGGGCCCCATAACGAAAATCGATTGGATGAAGAAAACGACAAGTATATGTTGTTTATTAATAACGGCGTAGTTGTTACCGTTAATACTGTTGGAATACCCGGTGGTTAAAACACAGTAATACGCGTTGTTACACAGTAGCACACTGTATTGCACCAATTATTGATTCTTACGTAAGAAGGCACTACTCAATAATGGTTACAGTAATTACTGTTCAGTATTTTATTTTATTGATTCAATAATTGCTGCGTTGATATTTTATATTACTGTTGTTTCAATAATTGTCACTACACAGTATTTCCCATTATCAGATCAATAATTCATATTATTTGAATAATATTATTAGATAACATTATTGGCAATGTCTAGAAAGTTCTGTCTAAGGAGAGGTTTGGTCATCTAATTACGCGCCAGTAAGGAGAAATCCTTATTGGAAAGCCCCCTCTGTAGGGTTTCGGCACAGAAACGCACAGCGGAAATTAAAATTTTAAAGCAATTTCCGAAACCCTAAAACAGGATCCATGCGAAAAATCAATTAATTAAGAGGTTTAGAGATTATACCGATTATGAAAACGAGAGTCTGAAATCGACTGCGCCTCGAATCTCCAACGCAATACAAACCGACTGCGTCTCTACGGTATCCACACGAACGCTCCGCGAATCGTCTTACGATCTGCAGAAGAAGGAATCGCGGTACTAGCCACCAAGGATGAGGATTTTCGGAACTATTTTCTCTAGTCTCTCTCTAAGAGCGGCTAGGGTTTTTGTTTTGACGTAAAAACCTAAAGTCTGATATACATCATATATATAGCAGTCAGGAGGAATTAATCAAAACCTAATATTATTAAAATCCGAATTTATATATATCTTAATTAAGTCTTACTTAATTAATATACCTATATATAAATTATCCTATTAATTTAAATTCGTAATTTAAAATTATATCAATCATATTGACATATTTAAATCTTTACAATTTAAATTAATTTCCTTTTAATTACGTTCTTTGTGTGTGACCCTATAGGTTATTATTACGTTGGCAATAACCTTAAAATCATATTATAAAGTTATAAACAGTGAGCGGCATCTAGTAATGCATCACTGCTACCCAAGTAATAATAAGATCGATGATTCGATGCAACCTTTTCGTGACCAATGTTTCAATGTAATTTAATCCTTTTAACCTTAATATCCTAGATTAAACTCGAGTCATGGAATGTGTCATACTCTTCATAATTTAATCTGAGTTTTCTTGATCAATGAGTAGACTATATGAAACAAATCACTATTTGAGCATGGCCATGCATTTCATAGTCCTACTCAATCAAGAGGCCTATGGATATCACCTATAAAATATAGGATGGTTAAATTCCATCTAGATCACTCATATTACTCACACGATTCATAATGAACCCAATAATCACCTTTATAGTCCACCCTATTAAAGGTGACATTTGATGATATCAAAGTACATAAATTCTCGTGTAGTAATATAGCGGTTTCAGGTCGGAGGACCATTACATCATTGTCACTATGAGAATTGCTAATGACACTTCGCATAATGCTCCATATAGAATTCTCATGGTGGGTCTGTCCAGTACATTGTTCTCTAACATGTACCTATGCATTGACTTAATATCTCATATATTTATGACCAATGAGATTTGGTCATCAGTCAATCCCACATACTAGTCTCAATGCATCATTGTTGTCCCATCAACAATGATACTCGACTAGGGACATTTAAGAACAATGATACTAATTGTAATTATATAATCTCATGTTCAAGTCACATACTTGAAACTATATAATTTGTATCACTATTCTAAGGAATTTTATTATGTTAACAATTATATTACGCAGTAATTAAAACCATAATAAAATCATTTATTTATTCAATCAACAATAATATCAAATGTTAAGCAATTACATCAAATAATTGGCCTCTAGGGCATAAACTCTAACACCCTCTTTCTTGGGAACGGCCTGGTTGTCATAAATGTGATTCTGTAATATTATTTGTGAATAATTAATTATTGATTCATATGATAAGAAAATATTTATTTTTGTGGATATAAATGAGGGATATATTTTTGTGGTTAAAAATGAAGGAGTTAATGTTGAGGTTTTTATCAGTATTTTTGTCGGAATGGAGGTATTAAAAATCAGGATTTTTGAGATATTTTACGGGGGTTATAATTTTTAATCCGACCGTTGGATCGTGGTAATTTTTGGATATGTTATACATATATAAGTTGAGTATATGTCCACAAATTTTGAACCGTTAAAAATGAACGTATGATTTATTATGAATTTTACGATATGACTGGTTCAGAAATTATTAAATTTTCGGAGTTAATCATTTTGGTAGAAAATTTTAGAATTGGTGGGCCCCACTCTTGGTTGGTGAAGAAATGTGCTGAGATTTTTATTCAAATGTGGTGGGTGGGAATAGTAGCAGGTAAAGCCATCAGGTTGCAGGTTAAGTCTGCTTCGGCGTGCTAACATTTTCCTATAAATAGAGGGCTAAGTTAGAATTGAAAATCACACCAGAAATAAGTTTTCTCTCTTTCTCTCTCTAGATTATTGAGTGTATTTTGTGAGTATTTAGATACTTTGAGAGTTTCTATTCATCAGAGCAAGTGTCTTTCAGCCTTATACCGGTATTCCGACCAGAAGTACTGTCTTTACGAGGTAAGGGATGTTATTTTATTCAAAAATGATATTATTTCTTCAATATCATTATGCCGAAATATTGGTTGGAAATTTTTATCAAATTTGGAACTTTTCACGTCGGGGTTACTATTCATGAGTTACTATTCACGAGTTACTATTCACGAGTTACTATTCACCGAAAAATAAAATTTTCTTCTTTTCGTCCAAAATATCTATTCTGGGTACTAGCTTTGATTGTATCCATGTTTTGATCATTCTTGAATTCTACTTCACTATGAATAATTATAAGGTATTTTTGGACATGGATAAATCGAAATACGAATCCTTAATATTTGTTATTTTGTTTCACTGGATTCGTTTTCTTTAAGATATTTTTCATCATCCTCAGTCCTAAATGATGATATTACTGAATATCTTTGGCCCGTAGTGCAAAGATGAATGATTAACTGATGAATATTTTTGGCCCGTAGTGCAAAGATGAACAGGTGTTGAGATGAACATGACCGACTGGTGATACAAATGAATATCTTTGGCCTGTAGTGCAAAGATGAATATTTGATTAAAGATGGTTATTGATTGTTGTTACAGGGATAAAATATTGATGATGGACTTTTAAATCTTAGAAGATAGTAGAACTCATTCTCTACTTGACTCTTTTAATGGTTTGCTGTTTCCGCTGCAGTTATTGATTTAAAACTTGTTGTCTATTGTATTCTATTAGATTTTTCCCTGTTGAAGACTAACGATAATTTGTTCTGTATTATCTTAGTCATAATGTTCTTTACTGGGCTAGTTGAGCTCACCCTTTTCCTTTTTGTTCCATTTTTCTCAGGAGGCGAGAATGTAGCGAGTACTAGTCGGGGTATGGAATGATGGTTCTAGAAGTTACTTTAGTAGTCCTCACCATTTTTGTGAAATAATGTATCAATAATTGTAATGAGGACTTATTTGAGTGTGGATATTGTCTAAATGACAATATTTGTATTTAAACTCACAGTTCTTGTGTTGTAATAATAAAGATGTAGTTGTTTCTGTACCATGTATTTTGGCGACTCAGAATGGGTGTTGTATACCTATTTTGGGGGCGTCACAGTTGGTATCAGAGCTTAGGGATATGATCTCTGGCGGAGATCGGAGAATAGAACTAGGAGGGGAGAGACGAATAAATCCTTCGCTAGTGTGTCCTACCTAAGCTTATTTATTGGTCAGTCATAATATAGGGGTATTATGTGATTTGTTAATTTATTTAATTAACCCTTGTTTTATGGCAGTATTTGAGAATGTCGACTGAGAATGTTAACAGTGGAGTAAATGAGACCGTGGAGACACCGGTGCTTACCAACGAGGAGAACGTGCAACAGGCTGGCAATGTTCCTCCTGTGAACAACACCAATGAGCAGATGATGAATGATGGATGTTTAGAAGTTTTTTGCAATTCATGCAAAACCAGACGAGGGAGACTCGTGTTCAAAATACAGGAGGAAATGATAGCAATTCACGGTTTGTCACAGCCAAACAGTTCAAAGAATTGGGACCACCAGAATTTAAGAGAAAGCCGGATCCGATCATGGCGGAAACGTGGGTCAAGCAAATTACCAAGATATTCGATGTCTTGGGATGCACGGAGGAACAGAAGGTTCCATTCGCCACCTTTATGTTCCGTGGCGAGGCAGATTACTGGTGGGAGTCTGTGAAGCGTACCCATCCAACCGCACTCAGCATGTCTTGGGAGACATTTCAGAAACTGTTCAATGACAAGTACTTTCCTGAAAGTATTCGTCATATGAAGGAGGTAGAGTTTATTAGACTGGAGCAGAATAACATGACGGTGTCTCAGTACGAGGCGAGGTTTGCAGAGTTGTCCAGGTTTGCACCTCATTTGGTGGAGAATGAGGAACGTATGACGAGGATGTTTTTGAGAGGTTTGAAACCTGGCATACGTCAATATCTCATTTCTCATAAATTTTCTCTCTATTCAGATGTTGTCAACAGGGCTCAATTATTAGAGCGAGATAATGAGTACGGTCAACTGAGGGACCACAACCAGGATCATATCGGTGACAGCAGTCATCAGAACAATGATAACCAGCGGAGAAAGAAAAATACAGACAAGAACGGCAACCACTCTGGTGGTAATCGTGGCTATGAAAATAGAAGAAGCGAGTCGGGAGGAGATTTTAAAAAGAGGAGATTCAACAATGACAATACGAAGACGTCAGCACCAGCAGCAACTGGTTCCAAGGGAGGAGAACGACCACCGATTATATGCTATAAGTGCGGAAAAGAAGGACATATCAGCCCAAACTGCCCACAACAGTTTAAGGTATGTTATAATTGTGGAAAGGAAGGACATATCGCTCGAGATTGCACTATAGCAAAACCAAGTCCAGCGGGGATGGTGACTCAAAAAGCTGTCCCAGAAAAGATAAAGTCAACGGTTCCTGGAAGAGCGTTTGTCGTGACTGGTCAACATGCGAGGAACCCAAACGAGGTGATCACGGGTAAGCTAATCATAAATTCATGCGAAGTTTATACCTTATTAGATACCGGTTCTACCCATTCTTTTATCTCTCCTACTTGTGCTCAACGTTTAAACTTGACTCCGGAGAAGTTAGACTTTGATTTATCTGTGGAGACTCCGTTAGGAGAAACTTTCATCACATCCACTGTTTATAAATCTTGTGTGATCCAAGTTGGCACCATCACCTTACCTGTTGACCTTATCTCTTTAAAGATACTTGCTTTTGATGTGATTTTAGGGATTGATTGGCTAACTACTCATCATGCCAAAATTGATTGTTTTCGTAAGGTTGTTAGTTTTCATATTCCTAACCAACCTGTTGTACGAATTCAAACAACTAAGCCATTAAAATCAATCACTGTTATATCAAGCCATAAAGCCATTCGTTTATTAAAAAACGGATGTCAAGCTTTCTTAGCCCATGTTATGGATTTGAATAAAGACACGTCAAATTTGAATAATATTCCTGTTGTTATTGACTTTCCTGACGTATTTTCTGAAGAACTTCCCGGTCTACCTCCGGAACGAGAAATTGAATTCTTTATTGATCTTGAACCTGGTACAAAGCCCATTTCTAAAACCCCATATCGAATGGCTCCTATTGAACTTCAGGAGTTAAAGGTCCAACTACAAGAGTTGTTGGACATCGGTTTCATTCGTCCTAGTACATCTCCTTGGGGTGCTCCTGTTTTATTTGTAAAGAAGAAAGACGGGAGTATGCGACTTTGTATTGATTACCGGGAATTAAACCATGTCACTATTAAGAATAGGTATCCGCTACCTCGTATTGATGACCTGTTTGACCAGTTACAAGGAGCACAATTCTTTTCAAAGATCGATCTTCGTTCTGGATATCATCAGCTGAAGGTTAAAACTGAGGATATTCCAAAGACTGCCTTCAGAACTCGGTACGGGCATTATGAATTCCTAGTCATGTCTTTTGGATTGACTAATGCTCCTGCGGCTTTCATGGATATGATGAACCGAGTATTCAAAGATTATTTGGATCAGTTCGTTGTTGTCTTTATTGATGACATCCTCATATATTCCAAAAGCCGTGAAGATCATGAGCATCATTTGAAGCTGGTACTCCAAAGACTGCGTGAAAATAAGTTATATGCTAAGTTGAAGAAATGCGAGTTCTGGCTTGAGGAAGTAGCTTTCCTAGGGCACGTGGTGTCAAAACATGGAGTATCTGTTGACCCGGCGAAGATTGAAGCAATACAAAGTTGGGAGCAACCAAAGACGGTGACCGAAGTACGTAGCTTTCTGGGCTTAGCTGGTTATTATCGGAGATTCGTGGAAGGGTTTTCTCGAATCGCTACCCCGTTAACTCAGCTGACTCGGAAAGATATCAAATTCGTATGGAGCGAGGAATGCGAGAAGAGTTTTCAAGAGCTTAAGAGGAGACTCATTTCGGCACCTGTTCTGACAATACCATCTGGTTCGGATGGATTTGTTATCTACAGTGATGCTTCAGGCAAAGGGTTAGGATGTGTTCTCATGCAACATGGGAAAGTCATAGCCTATGCCTCGCGACAACTCAAAGAATATGAGAGGAATTATCCTACTCATGATTTGGAGTTGGCAGCAGTAGTTTTCGCGTTGAAGATCTGGAGACACTACCTGTATGGGGAGAAAGTGGAGATCTATACAGATCATAAAAGCCTCAAATATTTCTTCACCCAAAAGGAACTCAACATGCGGCAGCGACGTTGGCTCGAGCTGTTGAAAGATTATGATCATACCATCCAATATCATCCTGGAAAAGCAAACGTAGTAACTGACGCATTGAGTAGAAGATCATATGCGGGTACGAGTGCAATGTTGTTAACACAAAGGCCCATTTTGTATGACTTGAAAAGGATGGAGATAGAGATGAAGGCTCCAAGTACCCACATGATGATATCAAATATACGAATAGAACCGACTTTAATCGATAAAGTTAAAGCTGCTCAAGCTACGGACATAGAGCTGATGCGTATGAAGAAGAAAGTGCAAGAAGGAGCTATTCCAGAAGCAAGAATCGATGAAGAAGGAATACTTCGATTCAACTCCAGACTTTGTGTTCCTAACGATTCTGATTTGAAGCATAGAATCATGATGGAGGCACACAACACACCGTTTACAATCCATCCTGGAAGTACCAAAATGTATCGTGATCTTCGACATACATTTTGGTGGAATAATATGAAGAGAGAGATTGCAAAGTTTATCTCGAGGTGTTTAACTTGTCAACGTGTAAAGGCGGAACATCAAGTGCCAAAGGGTCCATTGCAACCACTTGAGATTCCGAAATGGAAGTGGGAACACATTACCATGGATTTTGTTACGGGTCTTCCCACGGTTTCTCAAGGCATAAATGCTATTTGGGTTATTGTTGATAGATTAACCAAGTCTGCTCATTTCTTGCCGATACGGGAGACTTATTCCCTTGAACGTCTTGCTCGTATATACGTAGATGAGATTGTGAGACTGCATGGCATGCCAGTATCCATAGTTTCGGATCGTGACCCAAGATTCACTTCAAGATTTTGGGTTAGCTTGCAAAAAGCTATGGGCACAGATTTACGATTTAGTTCGGCATACCATCCTCAAACGGACGGACAATCAGAGAGGACTATTCAAACTCTTGAAGATCTATTAAGACTTTGTGTCCTAGATTTCAAAGGGAGTTGGGATAAGTACCTACCATTGGTGGAATTCTCTTACAATAACAGTTATCAGGCAAGTATAGGTGTGGCCCCATTTGAAGCATTATATGGACGAAAGTGTCGCTCTCCAGTATGCTGGGACGAGGTGGGTGAAGCAACATTGTTGGGACCAGAGTTGGTACGCATGACTACAGAGAAGATCCAAACGATTCGACAACGTATACAAACGGCACAGGATCGACAAAAGAGTTATGCGGATCTTCATCGAAAGGATGTGGAATTTGACATTGGGGATCATGTATTGTTGCGTGTGGCTCCATGGAAAGGAGTTACAAGATTTGGGAAGAGAGGAAAGCTCAATCCACGATTTATTGGTCCATTTCAGATTCTTGACCGAGTAGGAAATGTGGCCTATAGACTCGCGTTACCTCCAAGTATGTCTCGTGTTCATAATGTTTTTCATATATATGTGTTACGTAAATATGTGAAAGACCCAGACCACGTTATTGAGTTAGAACCGGACGAGATAGCTGAAGACTTAACGTACGAAGAGGTACTTATCAAGATCTTGGATAGAAAGGAGCATGTCCTACGCACGAAGGTCATACCACAAGTTAAAGTTTTGTGGAGAAACCATGCTATTGAGGAAATGACCTGGGAGTTGAAAACGGAAATGAAAGCGAGGTATCCCCATCTTTTCGAAACACCAGGTACGTACGTCAATTTCGAGGACGAAATTTCATAAGGAGGGGAGGTTGTAAGACCCCAAATTATTAATAAATGAAATTTAAATTCTCTCTATTTATTATTTTGAAATAGTAAGTGTTAAATTGATTAATGAGGTTAGTTATGGGTAAAATGCGCAAATATTTCAAATAAGCAGGTGGTTATAAAATATTCATTATTGTCGGGGAATATTCGTTTGGTCGTGGAATATTCTTCCTGTCGGGGAATATTCGTACGACGGCGCAGTCTTTTGTGGGCCCCATAACGGAAAGCGATTGGATGAAGAAAACGACAAGTATATGTTGTTTATTAATAACGGCGTAGTTGTTACCGTTAATACTGTTGGAATACCCGGTGGTTAAAACACAGTAATACGCGTTGTTACACAGTAGCACACTGTATTGCACCAATTATTGATTCTTACGTAAGAAGGCACTACTCAATAATGGTTACAGTAATTACTGTTCAGTATTTTATTTTATTGATTCAATAATTGCTGCGTTGATATTTTATATTACTGTTGTTTTAATAATTGTCACTACACAGTATTTTTCATTATCAGATCAATAATTCATATTATTTGAATAATATTATTAGATAACATTATTGGCAATGTCTAGAAAGTTCTGTCTAAGGAGAGGTTTGGTCATCTAATTGCGCGCCAGTAAGGAGAAATCCTTATTGGAAAGCCCCCTCTTTCCTAGGAACGGCCTGGTTGTCATAAATGTGATTCTGTAATATTATTTGTGAATAATTAATTATTGATTCATATGATAAGGAAATATTTATTTTTGTGGATATAAATGAGGGATATATTTTTGTGGTTAAAAATGAAGGAGTTAATGTTGAGGTTTTTATCAGTATTTTTGTCGGAATGGAGGTATTAAAAATCAGGATTTTTGAGATATTTTGCGGGGGTTATAATTTTTAATCCGACCGTTGGATCGTGGTAATTTTTGGATATGTTATACATATATAAGTTGAGTATATGTCCACAAATTTTGAACCGTTAAAAATGAACGTATGATTTATTATGAATTTTACGAGATGACTGGTTCAGAAATTGTTGAATTTTCGGAGTTAATCATTTTGGTAGAAAATTTTAGAATTGGTGGGCCCCACTCTTGGTTGGTGAAGAAATGTGCTGAGATTTTTATTCAAATGTGGTGGGTGGGAATAGTAGCAGGTAAAGCCATCAGGTTGCAGGTTAAGTCTGTTTCGGCGTGCTAACATTTTCCTATAAATAAAGGGCTAAGTTAGAATTGAAAATCACACCAGAAATAAGTTTTCTCTCTTTCTCTCTCTAGATTATTGAGTGTATTTTGTGAGTATTTAGATACTTTGAGAGTTTCTATTCATCAGAGCAAGTGTCTTTCAGCCTTATACCGGTATTCCGACCAGAAGTACTGTCTTTACGAGGTAAGGGATGTTATTTTATTCAAAAATGATATTATTTCTTCAATATCATTATGCCGAAATATTGGTTGGAAATTTTTATCAAATTTAGAACTTTTCACGTCGAGGTTACTATTCATGAGTTACTATTCACGAGTTACTATTCACGAGTTACTATTCACCGAAAAATAAAATTTTCTTCTTTTCGTCCAAAATATATATTCTGGGTACTAGCTTTGATTGTATCCATGTTTTGATCATTCTTGAATTCTACTTCACTATGAATAATTATAAGGTATTTTTGGACATGGATAAATCGAAATACGAATCCTTAATATTTGTTATTTTGTTTCACTGGATTCGTTTTCTTTAAGATATTTTTCATCATCCTCAGTCCTAAATGATGATATTACTGAATATCTTTGGCCCGTAGTGCAAAGATGAATGATTAATTGATGAATATCTTTGGCCCGTAGTGCAAAGATGAACAGGTGTTGAGATGAACATGACCGACTGGTGATACAAATGAATATCTTTGGCCTGTAGTGCAAAGATGAATATTTGATTAAAGATGGTTATTGATTGTTGTTACAGGGATAAAATATTGATGATGGACTTTTAAATCTTAGAAGATAGTAGAACTCATTCTCTACTTGACTCTTCTAATGGTTTGCTGTTTCCGCTGCAGTTATTGATTTAAAACTTGTTGTCTATTGTATTCTATTAGATTTTTCCCTGTTGAAGACTAACGATAATTTGTTCTGTATTATCTTAGTCATAATGTTCTTTACTGGGCTAGTTGAGCTCACCCTTTTCCTTTTTGTTCCATTTTTCTCAGGAGGCGAGAATGTAGCGAGTACTAGTCGGGGTATGGAATGATGGTTCTAGAAGTTACTTTAGTAGTCCTCACCATTTTTGTGAAATAATGTATCAATAATTGTAATGATGACTTATTTGAGTGTGGATATTGTCTAAATGACAATATTTGTATTTAAACTCACAGTTCTTGTGTTGTAATAATAAAGATGTAGTTGTTTCTGTACCATGTATTTTGGCGACTCAGAATGGGTGTTGTATACCTATTTTGGGGGCGTCACATATTCCTAATAAGATTAGGAGACTAATTAATTAAAGGATTTTAATTAATTAAAAATCCAATCCTTAATTGTTAAGGAGCGTTGTCAACATCTATAAATAAGAGGAGTCTTATTATGGGTGTAAGAGTTGTTGTTGACTTTTTCACAACAGACGTGATTCTAATTGTTGGAGAGTACGCTCCTTTTCTATGAGAGATAGAAAAATTAAGGTTTTGCCGAATACCCATCTTCTTGAATCTTTCTTCTTTCTTGGTGGATCACCTCTAGAGACCAAACACTTGGGTGGCTAACGTTGATCAAATAAAGGAACCAAACCCGGTGGATTCAAGTTGAACGCGAAAAGGATTGGAGGTGAACTTGTACCTGAGGAAGCTCGGATATTCAAGGGTATGATTCTTGTTCTTTCTTTTTCATTTAATTAATAATTGTGCATAAAGGATGATCCGGATATATGATTTGTAAAATTTTAAAACTTTGATTTTCCACGTTTTCGCTTATTTTATGCAATTTAATTGCATTCATTAATATTACAAACCTAGCAGTGGCATAAGAGCCAAACCATTATGCGAATTATTAATTGTTTTAATTTGATATGTATGTTGATATGTGTTTAGAATAATTTAATTGGACATAATTTGTTGTATAAAATTTATTTAAAAAAAAATTATTATTATATCGTGATATCACTACACCATTTTTTTTAAAAACAAGGAATTCGCAAATCATGGATTTTCAAAAGGTGATCCTGTAACTCGGATATATATATATATATATATATATATATATATATATATATATATATATATATATATATATATATATATATATATATATATATATTATAATTTTGGTAGTAACCATTCTTAGTACTATGATTCATTCTTTTGTAGTAATCAGTATGGTTACGTTATATATATATTATATAGATACTAACCGTACGAATATATATATATATATATATATATATATATATATATATATATATTATATTTTTAATTATTTTATAATTAAACTAAAAGTTTATTTTAATTTTAAAATTGGATTCCATGATAACTAATTGGAGTTGAAATTGGATTTCATGTTTCCTTAAATAAAGGAGTTTATTTAGATATAGAATAAGATTTCATATTATTCAAAATAAAAGAGTTTATTTGTGAATAGGAAAGAGAATCCTAATTTTCTTAAATAAAGGAGTTTATTTAGATATGGAATAAGATTTCATATTATTCAAAATAAAAGAGTTTATTTGTGAATAGGAAAGAGAATCCGTGTTTCCTTTAATAAAGGAGTTTTTTTTTTTACTTAGAATTAGATTCCATAATTAATTAAAAAAAGGAGTTTATTTTGATTAAAGATTTTGATTAAAATAAAATAGTTTATTTTATTCAAAATAATTTAAATTAAAATAAAAGAGGTTTATTTTGATTTAAATTTGAATTAAAATAAATGCGTTTATTTTAATTTAAAATTAAATTTTATACTAACTAATTTTGCCCATTAAAGGATATCAATATATATATATATTGAATGTTTATTATTCATGAGATGAATGTTATTTATTAATGCATATGCTGATGTGTATGATAATAAATGAGATTGATTATGGACTATTGACCAATGTGACTGAATTTTATTTTAGTTGGATGCATGAATGTATGAGTTTTATTAAATGGGGTCTACGTACCTCGTCTTCTCTAATTTTTCTTAATGTAAATTCTAACTCCCTCCTATGTACTTCCCCTTGATTGCTGATCAAGGTTTCTATTTATTTTAAATAGTTTTGTAATAGGAATAGTTATAATTAATTTTGAAGAATTGGAGATCAAGGAGCAAGGAGCGCTTGAAGACCCGTTTGTAATGGAGTCCGGGTTTAAATGTAATAGTTATATTTAAATATTAATTCTTGCACCCCTAGGATTTGACCTTTTGGTTCACTTGGTGGCTCTAGTGAACCAAACTAGAATAAAAGTCCATAATCAATCCAGGTAGAATATAGTACTCTATATATGCATGCTTATACTATATATATATATATATATATATATATATATATGTGTGTGTGTGTGTGTGTGTGTGTGTGTGTGTGTGTGTGTGCTCGCTAAACAAGATGAGACAAATTAATAACAAACCCCTCAAATTTTTTATATTAAGTCCTAAGCGTTCAAAGATATTTAGAATATCGAACATCGCCTTCTAGCATGATAAAAATAATAGAGTATCAATTAATTATTATAAGTTTGTTGTGTCACCACAATGCTTATCTTAATTCTTTGATATGTTAATTTTATCACATTTGATACTTATAAAAAAAATTGAACAATATTGTTTTGTTGTGTCACCACAAGGATAATATTTTTCTTTTTTGAATATATGGAGTGCTAGGTTAGACTTAACTTGGATAATTTTAATTCGGATGAGCCACCACTTGATCAAAATAATCTAAGAGGCAAAATACAAGGAGTTGCATAGTTGATGTAATTGACAAGAGTTGTCTACCTATTTATTTATATATAGTTTGTTGTGTCACCACAAGGCTATATACATTTGAAGTGGGATCCTTATTCTCACTAGCAAATTTTTAATTAGATTTTGTCGAACTATATAAGTGAGGGTAATATAGTTTGATAAAAATAGTGGGAGATACCAATTTAAAATAAAGCCCTAAATTATTTTGGTAATTAATAAAAGAATGTATGCTAAAATATTATTAATTACAAATTTATTTACAGAATTTTACAATGTCTAAATCATTATCACTGCGATGCATATTAGATGTTATTTAACCGAACCGAATTAAATGGATTGCTTAAAGAAATTGAGAATAGTTCTCACGGCTGAAAAACTATCTTATGTCCTTAATACACCTATCTATACAATGGTTACAGACAATGTCTCTGAAAAAGAGATTGCTACTTTTAGAAAGTGATAAGATGATGCACAATTGGCTCAATGCATCATTCTCGCATCCATGAGTAACGTGCTTCAGCGTCAGCATAAACTATGGATGTTCCTACTATATTCCTGCACATCAAGTAGTTGATGGTGAGGAAAGTAGGACTGATAGATATCAGATATCTAAGGAGCTCTTCTGATCTAGAATGACCGATGACACTACAGTACATATAAAAGTCCTTAACATTATCAATTTAATTGATCAATTAGGACAACAGGTTTTGTCATGGATGGAGAGTTGAGGCAAGATTTGATCTTGCACTCACTCTCGATCTCCTTTCACAATTGTTGTGAATTTTTCATATTAACAAGTTAGATATCAGCCTCGCTGATTTGCTTAACATGTTGAAAAATATTGAGAGTCACTTTCTAACCAAGAAAGACCAAGTCTTACTGGTATAGGTCAAAGGATCTTCTAAAAAGAAGAATTATTCTAAGAAGGTAAATAGAAAGACAAAAATAAAGGATAATAAGAACAAAACTGATACGGATAGCAAAGGAGTTTGCTTCTATTGTAATAAGCCTGGACACTGGAAAGAAACTGCAAGAAGCATCTTGCAGAGACTAACTAGAAGAACCTTAGTGAAGTTTCGGTTACAAATATAATTTTGTTAATGATTTAAAATAAACTTTTCTTTAAGTCAAGATTCTACTTGGGTATTGGATACCGAGTGAATAGTAACTAAGTGAATAGTAACTTCGGGAATAGTAACCCCGACATAAAAAAGTAGAAATTCTACAATAAAACTCATATCAATAATTCGGTATAATGATATTGAATAAAATAATATCATTTACGAAGAAAATAACATCATTTACGAATATTAAATGAAAATAATATTAATTACGAATATTAAACGAATATAATATTTATAAGACCCCGAATTTTATGAAATAAAAGTATTCAATTTTTCTTATAATTACTATTCAGTAAATGGTTAAATTGATAAAAGTTTAAAGTTATGGGTGAAATATGAATTTTTTTCAAAATAACCAAATGGTTATAAAATAATCATTGTTGTCGGGGAATATTTGTTTGGTCGTGAAATATTCTTTCTGTCGGGGAATATTCGTACGACGGC
The DNA here is from genome assembly GCA_016801055.1 of Panax notoginseng. NCBI lineage: Eukaryota > Viridiplantae > Streptophyta > Magnoliopsida > Apiales > Araliaceae > Panax > Panax notoginseng. Next base: position 264,202,243 of record CM029012.1, read on the forward strand.
GCAGCTATTTGTGGGCCCCATAACAGAATAACTGTCGGATGAAGAAAACGATAAATTTGAGTTTTTACAAATAATGGCGTAGTTGTTACCGTTAACACTGTTGGAATACCCGGTGGTTAAAATACAGTAATACGCGTTATTGCACAGTAGCACACGGTATTGTACAGTATTTTTGAAATTATTGATTCTTACGTAAGAATGCACTACTCAATAATGGTTACAGTAATTACTGTTCAGTATTTTATTTTATTGATTCAATAATTGCTACGTTAAAATTTTATATTATTGTTGTTCAATAATTGTCACTGCACAGTATTTTCCATTATCAGATCAATAATTCATATTATTTGAATAATATTATTAGATAACATTATTGGCAATGTCTAGAAAGTTCTGTCTAAGGAGATGTTTGGTCACCTAATTGCGCGCCAGTAAGGAAAAATTCTTATTGGAAAGCCCCCTCTTTCCTGCGAACGGCATGGTTGTCATAAATGTGATTCTGTAATATTATTTGTGAATAATTAATTATTGATTCATATGATAAGGAAATATTTATTTTATGTGGATATAAATGAGGGATATATTTTTTGTAGTTAAAAATGAAGGAGTTAATGTTGAGATTTTTATTAGTATTTTTGTCGGAATGGAGGTATTAAAAATCAGGGTTTTTGAGATATTTTGCGGGAGTTATAATTTTTAATTCGACCGTTGGATCGTGGTAATTTTTGGATATGTTATACATATATAAGTTGAGTATATGTCCACAAATTTTGAACCGTTAAAAATGAACGTATGATTTATTATGAATTTTACGAGATGACTAGTTCAGAAATTGTTGAATTTTCGGAGTTTATCATTTTGGTAGAAAATTCTTGAATTGGTGGGCCCCACTTGTGGTTGGTGAAAAAATGTGCTGAATTATATTTTAAATGTGGTGGGTGGGAATAGTAGCAGGTAAAGCCATCAGGTTGCAGGTCAAGTTTGCTAAAATTTTTCTATAAATAGAGGGCTAAGTTAGAATTGAAAAACACACCAGAAATATAAGCTTTCTCTCTTTCTCTCTCTCTATAATATGAAGCATATTTTGTGAGTATTTAGATACTTTGAGAGTTGATATTCAGTGTAAGTTTCCTTCGGCTTTGCATACCGATCAGAAGTACTGCTCTTTTGAGGTAAGGGATAGTAAGGAATTTTAAGGGTTGTTATGTTTTTCAGTTTCGTAATTTTTCTGACCTTCAAAAATTCTGGAAAATTTTGAAATGATATTTTGATGAGTTTTCTTGATTGTGTCCAAAAATGGTGATTTTTGGATGTATAGATTGAGAGTTATGAATTTTATGAGAAAAGACTATTTTAAAAGTAACCGCTTATAATTCCTTGTGGTTAACTACAAAATTGATGAAATTTTTATTGGGAGTACATGTATGTGATAGGAGTATACTCTGTGAATTTCAAAATTTTTGGATAAAAGTACAATTTATGATAAATGTCTAAATATTCGGCGGTTTTGGCCATATGAAAAATAGTAAATGAGTTTTAAAAATTCTGAGAAAAATATATGTTCAATATGGGACTATATTCTGCTAAATCCCAGAAAAGAAATATTTTTAGGACTGATTTGGTATTTTTTATGAAAATGGTCTAGTTATGAGTAAATGAATTAAATATGTTTTGTGAAGTAAGAAAATTAGAAAATAGGATTTTATGGCTTGAGAATCCTATATGAGGTATATGCAGATTTTTGATGAGGGTTTTGATTATTGGTGATAAAATCTTATGAGTTTGGTATTTTAAAATGATTAAATACATTATTTAGTAAAGTGTAAACAATTTAAATAAATTATTTATAAGCTTAAGAAATATTATTCTTTCAATATCATTATACCGAAATACTGGTATGGATTTTATTGTAGAATTTCTACTTTTTTGTGTCGATTTACTATTCACGAGTTACTATTCACGAGTTACTATTCATGGGTTACTATTCACGAGTTACTATTCACGAGTTACTATTCATGACAAAATTGGTTTCTTTTTCTAACCAAATTATAGTTGAGTTATGAATATTACTCTTGAGATTAAAACTATGTATTGATTATATTGATTTTATTATCATATATAACATTTTTATAACCCTGATGTTGAAATTCTCTTTCATTGGAGTGTAAAGATGGGTAAATTATTGGTATGATCATGACTAGGGTTCTCTTTGGCCTGTAGTGCAAAGTTAAATTGTGACTGGTATGATCATGACCATTGAATTTATAATTGAATATCTTTAGCTTAAGTGTAAAGATGAACTGATTAACATGGTTATAATTATTGTTTATATAAATTCTGAAATGATTATATATTTCTTTGAGATATGAATATATTTGGCCTGTAGTGCAAATATGAACTGTTGATGAATATCTTTGGGCTGTAGCGCAAAGATAAATTATTGATGAATATCTTTGGCCTGTAGTATAACGCCCCCAAAATAGGTCCATTCCATCCAACCTATTCTGAGTCGTCAAATACATGGTACAGAAAACAACTACAACTTTATTACAACAATTGTCGTGCAAAATACAACAACACATATGCTGTGAGTTTTGATACAAATATATACCAAATGTGACTCATGTTCCAACCGTGGACATCACCTCACAATGACACCTTACATAAAGGTATAGTCAAAAACTGTTTTAGAAATTAGAATATTTGGGAAGTGCTCAAGGAAACCTTCGTACATGGGAGGCCATGCTTCTAGGTTATGATAGACATCATATGGCCACAGAATTATCCTTGGTTGACCCAATAGACCCCAAAGAAAAATAAGAAGATTACTATCATATTCTTCTCAATGGTGAGTCTTTTCTTGACATATCATTATATCCACTGTCTCTAACTGAGAATTATACTTCAAACAAACACCAAGATTATATAGATAGTGCTCGTAGATATACTCGACAAGTGGATGTGCACAACCATGTCTTATGATGACATGAGGTTGTGTGTCGTTAGACATCTTGTATGATAGTGGCAAAACACCCTTCCAACGTTGGGTTCGCTTCACCCTAGATGATTCACCAAATATAACTACTAAATGATGACCACCGTTCTCTTCCCCTGTTACCCCCACTCGACCCAGCTACACTCTTATTACCTGAAAGGAATTGTGAAGCAAAAGGGTGAGCACAACTAGCTCAGTAAAGAATATATTGACTAAAGATAATTAAATTATCAATAGCCTTCAACAGAATTAAATCAGAGATTTAGAACATATGGTAGATGATAAAATTTTTCAACCATAGTTGCAGCGAAACGAGCAATCCATTAGAAGAGTCAAATAGACCATAAAGTCAATTATCTTCTCCATGCTAAAAGTCCACCAACAATGTTTTATCCCTGTAACATCAATCAATAATTCATGTCCACAATCACATGTATAACTCATAATCATAATTGTAGTTATAAATTCCTCTTCTCATCCAGAACAAAGATAATTTTCATCACTTGTCTTTACCTGAAACATCAAAGATCATGGTTATACCAAATCACAGTTCCTGTTCATAATCATACTAATAATTTCATCTTTGCACTACGTGCCAAAGATATTCATCAACAACTCATCTTTGCACTATATACCAAAGATATTCCTCAACAATTCATATTTGCACTACAGGCCAAATATATTATTATCTCAAAGAAATATATAATCATTTCAGAATTATATAAACAATAATTATAATCATGTTGATCAATTCATCTTTACACTTAAGCTAAAGATATTCAATTATAAATTCAATGGTCATGATCATATCAGTTAACAATTCATCTTTGCACTACAGGCCAAAGATATTCCTCAGTCACGATCATACCAATAATTTATCCATCTTTACTCTCAAGTGAAAGAGAAATTCAACATCAGGGTTATAAAAATGTTATATATGATAAAAAAATAATATGATCAACATATAGTTTTAATCTCAAGAGTAATATTCATAAATCAACTATAATTTGGTTAGAAAAAGAAACCAATTTTGTCATGAATAGTAACTCGTGAATAGTAACTCATGAATAGTAACTCGTGAATAGTAATTCATGAATAGTAACTCGTGAATAGTAACTCGTGAATAGTAACTCATGAATAGTAACTCGTAAATACTAACTCATGAATAGTAACTCGTAAATACTAACTCATGAATAATAACTCGTGAATAGTAACTCATGAATAGTAACTCATAAATAGTAACCCCGACATGAAAAGATATGAATTTTACAAGAAAAAATCTTACCAATATTCCGGTATAATGATATTGAAAGAAATAATATCATTGATAAAAAAAAATAACATCCCTTACTATTCCTTACTATCCCTTACAATCCCTTACTATCCCTTACAATCCCTTACTATCCCTTACCTCAAAAGAGCAGCACTTCTGACTGGAATAACGCTGAACGAACTTGCACCGTATAGCAACACTCAAGATATCAAAATACTCACAAGAATACGCTCGATATATAGAGAGAGAAATAGAGAGAAAACTTCAGTTTCTGGTGTGTTTTTCAATTCTAACCTAAGCACCCTATTTATAGGAAAATGCTTAGAACACCAAAGCAGAAAATTGAATATAATAATAATATAATTACAAAATATTCAAGCCCACCTCTATATACTTGAATTCAGCCATAAACACATGCTAACCTTCTAAAAAAAGTAAGAAAAAACGTTTTTCTTAATAAAAATAATTAAAACTTCCAAAAATCAATAATTTCGGAACTTCAGAACTTCAATAATTCATAATAAATAGCCCTTTCATCAGAAAATTCGAATCTCGCGAGTTTTTATAGGAAATTCAATACTCTACAACTTTGCAGAAGAAAGTTTTTCCAAATTCTAAACAGAAATTGATCGAAATCCACAAACGGACGATTTTACAGTCTATAATAAATTTTCGGTCAAGAATTGTGTCCACCAACACACAAAATATGTGTTAAACATTTAATCCAACAAAAATACTCTTCCTCCTCATATACTCATATATCCCACATTCATTGTAAAAATATCACCATTAATATATTATTAAAATAATATATTTAAATGAATTATTTTATCAGAAAAAGATAAAATATTAATTTTCAACAATTGTCACATTAAAATTTTCTCCATCTATATCCACATAAAATCAATATTTTCCTCATCATATAAATTAATAATTAATTATTCACAAATAATATTATAGAATCACATTTATGACAATCAGGCCGTTCCCAGGAAAGAGAGGGCTTTCCAATAAGAATTTCTCCTTACTGGCGCGCAATTAGGTGACCAAACCTCTCATTAGACAGAACTTTCTAGACATTGCCAATAATGTTATCTAATAATATTATTCAAATAATATGAATTATTGATCTGATAATGGGATATACTGTGCAGTGACAATTATTGAACAACAATAATATAAAATTTCAACGTAGCAATTATTGAATCAATAAAATAAAATATTGAACAGTAATTACTGTAACAATTATTGAGTAGTGCCTTCTTACGTAAGAATCAATAATTTCAAAAATACTGTGCAATAACGCGTATTACTGTATTTTAACCACCGGGTATTCCAATAGTGTTAACGATAACAACTACGCCGTTATTTATAAAAACTCAAATTTATCGTTTTCTTCATCCGACAGTTATTCTGTTATGGGGCCCACAAATAGATGCGCCGTCGTACGAATATTCCCCGACAGAAAGAATATTCTACGACCAAACGAATATTTCCCGACAAAATGAATATTTTATAACCGCTTGCTTATTTTGAAAAATATTCATATATCACCCTTAACTTTAACTTTTTATCAATTTAACCATTTACTAAATAGAAAAATTGAATACTTTTATTTGATAAAATTTGGGGTCTTACATGTAGTGCAAAGATGAATTATTGATGAATATCTTTGGCATGTAGTACAAAGATGAATTGTTGATGAATATCTTTGGCCCGTAGTGCAAAGATGACATGTTGTTGAATATCTTTGGCCAGTAGTGCAAAGATGAACAGGTGTTGAGATGAACATGACCAACTGGTGATACAAATGAATATCTTTAGTTGTGGTGCAAAGATGAAGTTATTAGTATGATTATGAACAGGAAATGTGATTTGGTGTAACCATGATCTTTGATGTTTCAGGTAAAGATATGTGATGAAAATTATCTTCGCCCTGGATGAGAAGAGGAATTTAGAACTACAGTTATGATTATGAGTTATTCATATGATTGTGGACCAGAATTGTTGATTGATGTTACAGGGATAAAACATTGTTGGTGGATTTCTAACATGGAGAAGATAATAGACTCTATAGTCTATTTGACTCTTCTAATGGATTGCTCGTTCCGCTGCAACTATGGTTAAATTTTTTATCATTTACCATATGTTCTAAATCTCTGATTTATTATTGATGAAGGCTATTGATAATTTAATTATCTTTAGTCATGATATTCTTTACTGAGCTAATTGTGCTCACCCTTTTGCTTCACAATTTCTTTCAGGTAATAAGAGTGTAGCTGGGTCGAGCGAGGGTAACGGGAAAATAGAACGGTGGTCTCTAGCTGTGGATGTTCTCCCGAAGCAGTATAGAAAAGTTCATTTAGTAGTTTTATTTGGTGAATCCAATAGGGTAAGGTGTACCCAACGTTGGAAGGGTGGTTTGCCACTATCATATAAGATGTCTAACAACATACAACCTCGTGTCATCATAAGACAGGGATGTGCTCATCCACTTGCTGAGTATATATACGAGCACTACCTATATAATCTTGGTGTTTGTTTGAAGTATAATTCTCAATTAGAGACAGTAGAGATAATGATATGTCAAGAGAAGACTCACCATTGGGAAGAATATAATAGTAATTTGCTCGATTTTCTTTGGGGTATATTGGGTCAACCAAGGATAATTCTGTGGTCATATGATATCTATCATAACCTAGAAGCATGGCCTCCCATGTATGAAGGTTTCCTTGAGCACTTCCCAAATATTCTAATTTCTAAAACAGTTTTTGACTATACCTTTATGTAAGGTATCTTTGTGAGGTGCTGATACATGATGGTGTCCAATGTCACATTTGGTATATATTGTATCCAAACTCACAGCATATGTGTTGTTGTATTTTGCACGACAATTGTTGTAATAAAGTTGTAGTTATTTTCTGTATCATGTATTTGGCGACTCAGAATAGGTTGGATGGAATGGACCTATTTTGGGGTCGTTACATTTGGTATCAGAGCTTAGGGATATGATCTCTGGCGGAGATCGGGAAATAGAACTAGGAGGGGAGAGATGAGTAAATCCTTCGCTAGTGTGTCCTATCTAAGTTTTATTGTTGGTCAGTCATAATATCGGGATATTATGTGTTATGTTAATTTGTTAAATTAACCCTTATTTTGAAGCTGTATTCTAGAATGATATCTGAAATACAGGAGATGAGCATTGGAGAAATCATGATGACAGGGAAGATGGAATCTGAAATGAAAGCAATGTATTCTCAACTCTTTGAAATATCAGGTACGTAAATTTCGGGGACGAAATTTCATAAGGAGGGGAGATTGTAAGACCCCGAATTTTATGAAATAAAAGTATTCAATTTTTCTTATAATTACTATTCAGTAAATGGTTAAATTGATAAAAGTTTAAAGTTATGGGTGAAATATGAATTTTTTTCAAAATAAGCAAGTGGTTATAAAATAATCATTGTTGTCGGGGAATATTCGTTTGGTCGTAGAATATTCTTTCTGTCGGGGAATATTCTTACGACGGCGCAGCCATTTGTGGGCCCCATAACAGAATAACTGTCGGATGAAGAAAATGACAAATTTGAGTTTTTACAAATAACGGCGTAGTTGTTACCGTTAACACTGTTGGAATACCCGGTGATTAAAATACAGTAATACGCGTTATTGCACAGTAGCACACGGTATTGCACAGTATTTTTGAAATTATTGATTCTTACGTAAGAAGGCACTACTCAATAATTGTTACAATAATTACTGTTCAATATTTTATTTTATTGATTCAATAATTGCTACGTTAAAATTTTATATTATTGTTGTTCAATAATTGTCACTGCACAGTATTTTTCATTATCAGATCAATAATTCATATTATTTGAATAATATTATTAGATAACATTATTGGCAATGTCTAGAAAGTTCTGTCTAAAGAGAGGTTTGGTCACCTAATTGCGCGCCAGTAAGGAAAAATTCTTATTGGAAAACCCCCTCTTTCCTCGGAACGGCCTGGTTGTCATAAATGTGATTCTGTAATATTATTTATGAATAATTAATTATTGATTCATATGATAAGGAAATATTTATTTTATGTGGATATAAATGAGGGATATATTTTTTGTGGTTAAAAAATGAAGGAGTTAATGTTGAGATTTTTATCAGTATTTTTGTCAGAATGGAGGTATTAAAAATTAGGATTTTTGAGATATTTTGCGGGGGTTATAATTTTTAATCCGACCGTTGGATCGTGGTAATTTTTGGATATGTTATACATATATAAGTTGAGTATATGTCCATAAATTTTGAACCGTTAAAAATGAACGTATGATTTATTATGAATTATACGAGATGACTGGTTCAGAAATTGTTGAATTTTCGGAGTTTATCATTTTGATGGAAAATTCTAGAATTGGTGGGCCCCACTTGTGGTTGGTGAAGAAATGTGCTGAATTATATTTCAAATGTGGTGGGTGGGAATAGTAGCAGGTAAAGCCATCAGATTGCAGGTCAAGTTTGCTAAAATTTTCCTATAAATAGAGGGCTAAGTTAGAATTGAAAAACACACCAGAAACATAAGCTTTCTCTCTTTCTCTCTCTATAATATGAAGCATATTTTGTGAGTATTTAGATATTTTAAAAGTTGATATTCAGTGTAAGTTTCCTTCGGCTTTGCATACCGATCAGAAGTACTGCTCTTTTGAGGTAAGGGATAGTAAGGGATATTAAGGAATTTTAAGGGTTGTTATGTTTTTTAGTTTCGTAATTTTTTTGATCTTCAAAAATTCTAGAAAAATTTGAAATGATATTTTGATGAGTTTTCTTGATTGTGTCCAAAAATGGTGATTTTTGGATGTATAGATTGAGAGTTATGAATTTTATGAGAAAAGACTATTTTAAAAGTAACCGCTTATAATTCCTTGTGGTTAACTACAAAATTGATGAAATTTTTATTGGGAGTACATGTATGTGATAGGAGTATACTCTGTGAATTTCAGAATTTTTGGATAAAAGTACAATTTATGATAAATGTCTAAATATTCGGCGGTTTTGGCCATATGAAAAATAGTAAATGAGTTTTAAAAATTCTGAGAAAAATATATGTTCAATATGGGACTATATTCTGCTAAATCCCAGAAAAGAAATATTTTTAGGACTGATTTGGTATTTTTTATGAAAATGGTCTAGTTATGAGTAAATGAATTAAATATGTTTTGTGAAGTAAGAAAATTAGAAAATAGGATTTTATGGCTTGAGAATCCTATATGAGGTATATGCAGATTTTTGATAAGGGTTTTGATTATTGGTGATAAAATCTTATGAGTTTGGTATTTTAGAATGATTAAATGCATTATTTAGTAAAGTGTAAACAATTTAAATAAATTGTTTATAAGCTTAAGAAATATTATTCTTTCAATATCATTATACCGAAATACTGGTATGGATTTTATTGTAGAATTTTTACCTTTTTGTGTCGGGTTTACTATTCACGAGTTACTATTCATGGGTTACTATTCACGAGTTACTATTCATGACAAAATTGGTTTCTTTTTCTAACCAAATTATAGTTGAGTTATGAATATTACTCTTGAGATTAAAACTATGTATTGATTATATTGATTTTATTATCATATATAACATTTTTATAACCCTTATGTTGAAATTCTCTTTCATTGGAGTGTAAAGATGGGTAAATTATTGGTATGATCATGACTAGGGTTCTCTTTGGCCTGTAGTGCAAAGTTAAATTGTGACTGGTATGATCATGACCATTGAATTTATAATTGAATATCTTTAGCTTAAGTGTAAAGATGAACTGATTAACATGGTTATAATTATTGTTTATATAAATTCTGAAATGATTATATATTTCTTTGAGATATGAATATATTTGGCCTGTAGTGCAAATATGAACTATTGATGAATATCTTTGGCCTGTAGCGCAAAGATAAATTATTGATGAATATCTTTGGCCTGTAGTGCAAAGATGAATTATTGATGAATATCTTTGGCCTGTAGTACAAAGATGAATTGTTGATGAATGTCTTTGGCCCGTAGTGCAAAGATGACATGTTGTTGAATATCTTTGGCCAGTAGTGCAAAGATGAACAGGTGTTGAGATGAACATGACCAACTGGTGATACAAATGAATATCTTTAGCCGTGGTGCAAAGATGAAGTTATTAGTATGATTATGAACAGGAAATGTGATTTGGTGTAACCATGATCTTTGATGTTTCAGGTAAAGATAGGTGATGAAAATTATCTTCGCCCTGGATAAGAAGAGGAATTTAGAACTACAGTTATGATTATGAGTTATTCATATGATTGTGGACCAGAATTGTTGATTGATGTTACAGGGATAAAACATTGTTGGTGGATTTCTAACATGGATAAGATAATAGACTCTATAGTTTATTTGACTCTTCTAATGGATTGCTCGTTCCGCTGCAACTATGGTTGAAATTTTTATCATTTACCATATGTTCTAAATCTCTGATTTATTATTGATGAAGGCTATTGATAATTTAATTATCTTTAGTTATGATATTCTTTACTGAGCTAATTGTGCTCACCCTTTTGCTTCATAATTCCTTTCAGGTAATAAGAGTGTAGCTGGGTCGAGCGAGGGTAACGGGAAAATAGAACGGTGGTCTCTAGCTATGGATGTTCTCCCGAAGCAGTATAGAAAATTTCATTTAGTAGTTTTATTTGGTGAATCCAATAGGGTAAGGTGTACCCAACGTTGGAAGGGTGGTTTGCCACTATCATACAAGATGTCTAACGACATACAACCTCGTGTCATCATAAGACAGGGATGTGCTCATCCACTTGCTGAGTATATATACGAGCACTACCTATATAATCTTGGTGTCTGTTTAAAGTATAATTCTCAATTAGAGACAGTGGAGATAATGATAAGTCAAGAGAAGACTCACCATTGGGAAGAATATGATAGTAATCTTCTCGATTTTCTTTGGGGTATATTGGGTCAACCAAGGATAATTCTGTGGCCATATGATATCTATCATAACCTAGAAGCATGGCCTCCCATGTACGAAGGTTTCCTTGAGCACTTTCTAAAGATTCTAATTTCTAAAACAGTTTTTGACTATACCTTTATGTAAGGTACCTCTGTGAGGTGCTGATACATGATGGTGTCCAATGTCACATTTGATATATATTGTATCCAAACTCACAGCATATGTGTTGTTGTATTTTGCACGACAATTGTTGTAATAAAGTTGTAGTTGTTTTCTGTACCATGTATTTGGCGACTCAGAATAGGTTGGATGGAATGGACCTATTTTGGGGTCGTTACAATATTTCTCGCGAATATTGAACGAAATAAAATTTCTTATGAATATTGAACAGAAATAATATTCATACGAATACGAAAAATAATATCTTTTCAGAATGTGAAATAAATAATACCTCTTACCTCAAAAGAGCAGTACTTCTGACTGGAATATCGGATATAGTGCTAAAAGAACTTGTACAGAATAGAAACTCTCAAAGTATCTAAATACTCACATAAATACGCTCGATAATATAGAGAGAGAAAGAGAGAAAACTTGTTTCTAGTGTGATTTTCAATTCTAACTAAGCACCCTATTTATAGGAAAATGCTTAGAACGCCATAGCAGACTAACCTGCTACCTGATGGCTTTATCAGTTACTATTCAAGCCCACCATTTTTGAAAATAAATTTCAGCACATTTCATTTCTCACCAACCAATAGTGGGGCCCACCAATTCTAGAAATTTTCAAAATATTTTAAATAATCAGTAACTTCAATAATTCATATAAAATGGCCTTTTTATCAAAAAAATTTGAATCCCATGTGCTTTTCATAGAAAATTTAATTCTCTACAACTTTGTAGCTTTAAGTTTTTCTAAATTCCAAACAGAAAATGTCCGAAATCCACATACGGATGATTTTCAGCACCTCTATTCCGCCAAAAATACTGATAAAACACCACAACATTAATTCCTTCATTTATAACCACAATAAATATATCCACATAAAATAAATATTTCCTTATCATATAAATCAATAATTAATTATTCACAAATAATATTACAGAATCACAATTATGACAACCAGGTCGTTCTCAGGAAAGAGGGGGCTTTCTGATAAGGATTTCTCCTTACTGGTGCGCAATTAGATGACCAAACCTCTCCTTAGACAGAACTTTCTAGACATTGCCAATAATACTATCTAATAATATTATTCAAACAATATGAATTATTGATCTAATAATGGGAAATACTTTGCAGTGACAATTATTGAAACAACAATAATATAAAATATCAACGTAGCAATTATTGAATCAATAAAATAAAATATTGAACAGTAATTACTGTAACAATTATTGAGTAAAACTGAGTGACTTCTCACGTAAGCACCAATAATCAATACCGTGTGCTACTATATAACCATGCGTATTACTGTATTTTAACTACCGGGTAGTTCAACAGTGTTAACGGTAACGATTACGTCGTTATTTATAAAAACTCAAACTTGTCATTTTTCTCATCTGACAGTTATTCTGTTATAGGGCCCACAAATGGCTGCGCCATCGTACGAATATTCCCCGACAGCAAGAATATTTCACGACCAAACGAATATTCCCCGACAACAATGCATATTTTATAACCACTTGCTTATTTTACAAAATTTGCACATTTCACCCGTAACCACAACATTTTATCAAATTAACACCTTATTATTAAAAATAATAATTAGAGAAAATTCGATTTTATTTATAAAAAAGTTGGGGTCTTACACTACATCACCAATGTTAACGTTCAATCGGCCCATAAGTCTTATCATCTCTATAAAATTACCACAATTTTTAGAAGTTGGAGATTCATCATGACCTCTAAATACACAAGCTTGCAAGCTAAGCCACTTTATACTCTCAATTGTTGCTGTAAGTCGCAACCGATTCTTCTGAACTTCTTCTAGAGTTTGTGCATTCAAGACTTTGTCATTATGTCAAGGTACTTTCATCAAGTCTTCAACACATTTCACTGCATTCCTATGTGGTGAAGTAGGACCTCCCACATGCATCAAAAGTGCACATCTAACTCCATCATTAACCCTCTTCCAACTATTAAACCCTTCAGTAATGAATGCAGGATGAAGAGGCACCTTATTTTGAAAAACAAAGCATGGAAAACAAAATACTGCATCCTTTGATGGAGAGTACTTTAACCAAGGAAAGGATTCAAACCACGAATATTAAAATTTTTGATTTTGTGAGCCTGATTTAGTCCTTCGGTACTCTGCCAACTTAGGTTGATACGGACCCATTTTGATATAAGCTCTCCTAATTTCATCTCGTTGATTAACAGGATGTTGCCATATAGGGATCCGAATCCCAGGATCCCGTTCAAGAGTACTAAGATCAATTTCAACTCTTCGAGATTTGGAAAGGGGTGGTTGGTGATCTGAGATATCAACATTAGATGGAGAATGCCCTTCACTAGTTGTCGTTGATGCACTTTCTATTGGTTTAAAGAAAGAAAACAAATTTTTTTTCTCTTGCTTCCTTGACTTTCCATTGTGGCTTATAAGATTGCTTAACAGCTGGATTTTTAATAAAAAAAAATGGTTCAATTGAAAGGTTGAATGAAAGATGAAGGAAGGCGCACATTAAGGCTATTGATTGACAAACATATCCACCATACACACACACGGTACACGGATATCATAACAGGAACTATCAATCAACTGAATCAAGGATACAAACGAAAAACAATTATATGATTCTACAAAACTAATGATAAACATATCTTATTCAACAACCAATACTTCCTTTAATTGTCTCACTAACGGATTGGAGTATCCTAAAACTTTATTAAAGTCACTAAGTCAGACAGACCCTCACCAATATCTATCTGAACATTAGAAAGTTAAAATGATCACGAAATATAAAAATCAAATAACCCAGACGAAAAAATTGAAGTTTGAACTCAAGGGAAAATCAAAGTGATAGGTGTACAAAACCAAAAGGAAATTTTAATCACTGCCTTACCAATTGAAGCCCATACAAAAGAATCCGCCTTTCTCGGTACCCATCCTCTGGTAGCTTCACCGACCAAAAATGCTATGGCAAAAATCATAGAATTTGAGGAAGAAAAAGCGAAATCAAGTAACCCAAGGTCATTAGATGCTAATTGCTACATGAAAATTAATTAGACCTTCAAATCGAAGTTCCAGCAGTTCCTTAGTCCTTGGCTCTTTGCTCGGTTGCTCCTCTTTCTTAGCCCTAGATATTCTCCTCTAGTCCTCTTGCTCCTTGGTCGGTTGTTTCAGAATTCAGAGTACTGAGTATCTCGTTCCTTTTTTTGAGATTACTTGGGCTTTTGTCTGTTGGCTAAAATATTGGGCTGTGCTAATATATATAAGTAAAAAAAAATAAAATTAAGTTGACCCGGGCTACAGCCCAACCTAGCCCCTACATGGCTCCGCCCTTGGAGCCAATGGTTTAAATACACACTATTATCATTATCGTTTGGACAATTAGACATCCAACTTGTAATCGCAACGACCCAATTGTAATAGCATAGTTCAAGCAAGTCAAGTGGAGCATGCATGAATGAATTAAATGTTTGGTTTATTCTTTTTTTTTTCTAGCGTAATTGGGTTATTCTGGACTTGAACTAGAGATCTCTCCTATAAAGATTTTCATCAAAATTAGTACTACAATTAGTAAAATTACAATAAACTTGTAATTTTATCTAAAACTCACAAACAATGTGAAAAAAATTACGATCCAAAATTGTGAACATAGTTGTGAACTAGCCAGCCCTCAAGATCGAACAAATCACTCTACCCATTTAGTTAACAAGTCAAGTTCAAATAGCATCTAACTCAAATTCAGCTTGTTCAAGATCAATAGGACAATAAGTATAATTTCAAATAAATAATATTTTTCTGTATAAAAAAATATAATTTCAATAAATATCATGTTATCGTTAAAAAATATTTAGACCAAACTGGGCACAACGTACTATTTCTTCAAGTTGAGTGGGGTGATTTACAAAATTGAAAGTATGTGAACCAATATAGTAAAATTTTAAAAGTCAACGCATAGACCGGGATTATACATCCGTATTAGTATTAGTGTGCACATGAATACATGGTTAATCACAATTCACACGTCAGCAAAAACTTATTACAATTTCCCGTACCTGTACTCTATTTCGCTGGAAGTGGAGGTCAAAACCCTAGAATCCAGATTACAGAGACAGTGGTAACAGACTAATTTTCCAATTGCGCTCTCTTTCTAATCGCAAGGGCTTGTATTCGATTCTGAAGATTGTCTATTTCTGAACGAAGGTATCTGCTATTAGTTTCTTCATCGTTGTCATTTATCATTTTCCTATTTTTGATTGATTCCTTATTCCCAAATCTTGCTCACAGATATGCATGCAAAAAGTAAAATTCAAGTGTTCTGTAGATTTGTCTATTGGTTGATTATTTATACGCACATGTAATACTCAGATCTACGTTTTGTTAGAATTACTTATTTTGGTACTTCTTTCTCCCTCGTTGTCAGTTGTATTGTTTGCTGTAAATGATACATTTATCCTCGTTTTATTTCTGTTTCTTTTTGCTCGAAAATTTATCTGGGGTACAATTTATCACCAAGTTTTTTCTTTTAATTTCTTTTAATTTCAAAATCATATATATGCGAACAGAGATTTACATTAGTATTACAATTTAAGTATTGAGATACTCATAATTTGTTATAAGCTTGAATGTGTAGATGTTAGTGCTTGGAATTTTGATACTAGTACGGCTTTTGAAACTTTTCCTTTTGTATTGGAGTACGCGGTGGGGTAAATGTATATGGTGCATCTTATTTTTGTTTCTGTACTTCCTTATACTGAGAGGTTGTCTTTGAAATGTTCTTCTTTCCTAATTATGAGTGTGAAGTGATCACATGAACTCCATATAAATAGGTAACTTTTAATGTTGATTTAGCATACTAAAACATGGAGGAAATTTTTCTTCTACAAGTGAATTGAAAGTAATTATCTAGGTACGTGTCATAGATATTTATTTCAAGGTACACATGGAGGTATATCATTTAGATACGTCATTTATTCCAAAAGGTCATAATGGTCATGGTGTTTTTTTATTAGTTACATTTGTATGTTGTGTTCTGATGGTGTTTACTCCGAAGACAGTTACCAATGGCTGGTCAAAGGAACAATTATGGAAAGCGTTCCCATTCTCACTCTGATTACGGTGACAATGGAAGAAATAAAAGGAAAAACAATGGGGATGAAAGGGAGTCATTCTCTATTGGGCCAGAAGATACAGTTTACCGATACTTATGCCCAGGAAGGAAGATCGGGAGTATCATAGGGAGGGGAGGAGAAATTGTTAAGCAAATCCGAGCTGATAGTAGATCAAAAATTAGAATTGGTGAGACAGTGTCAGGATGCGACGAACGTGTTGTCACTATCTACAGCTCAAGTGACGAAACAAACGATTTTGATGGCACTGATAATCGTGTTTGTCCGTCCCAGGATGCTCTCTTCAGGGTATTTGACAGAGTTATTGCTGATGACTTGACTGAGGACTCTGAAGAAGGGGCACAAGTTACTGTTCGGCTTCTTGTACCATCTGATCAGATTGGATGTATTATTGGGAAAGGTGGACAGATAGTTCAAAACATTCGCAGTGATACTGGTGCACAGATTCGCATTCTGAAGGATGATCATCTGCCCCCTTGTGCACTGAGCTCTGATGAACTTGTTCAGGTAAAAATTATCCGTTGAATTGTGTTTGCTCTTATCTCCTTGCGCTGACTTTAAAATTGTATTATATTCTTGAAATATGGCTCATCTGTTCTATCTTATTTAACAATTTCTCAGTTGAAGTTAAATGGCTGTTTGAATGAGACAAATTTTGTTTATCTAAGTCAGATTTTCATGCTGTGATTGTGTTACTGGATTGTTTCTCTTTGGACATTGTTAAAGTTTGGTGCATGATTGCCCTTCAGTGTTTGCATAAAACTTTTTATAAAGTCCCTTTACTTTTGAGATTGGATTGTAAGTCACCTCACGGATGTGAAATATGCAAGCATAGTATTTAGTTTGTACTGAATTGTTATCCATTATTATTTGCATATCATAAATTAAGTATCTACATTTTCCCGAATTCTCCAGATATCTGGTGAAGCTCCTGTCGTTAGGAAGGCTCTTTATCAAATTGCATCTCGTCTTCATGATAATCCATCTCGCTCCCAGCACATGCTTATTTCTGCCACACCAAATGCATATGCATCTGGTGGTTCACTTATGGGTCCTCCTGGTGGTGCCCCAATCATGGGATTAACTCCTCTAATGGGCTCTTATGGTGAATACAAAGGTGACAGCGGAGACTGGTCACGCTCGTTTTACTCGGCTTCAAGGGATGAATCATCTTCAAAGGAATTCTCTCTCCACATGGTTTGTCCTACTGCAAATATTGGCGGAGTAATTGGCAAGGGTGGTGCCATAATCAATCAAATCAGACAAGATTCTGGTGCAGCTATTAAAGTTGATAGTTCTGCCGCTGCCGGAGACGATTGCATAATAGCTATTTCAGCAAAAGAGGTAAGCATTTCCTATTGATGTTATGTGAGTAATAGTATTGTTTGCACCATAGCTTCAATGATATATCATTATATTCTATTTCAGTTTTTTGAAGACACATTCTCTCCAACAATCGAAGCAGCATTGCGTTTGCAACCTAGGTGCAGTGAGAAAGTTGAAAGAGATTCAGGTCTTATTTCATTCACGACCCGTCTTCTCGTGCCAACTTCTCGGATTGGCTGCCTTATTGGGAAAGGTGGGGGTATAATTACTGCAATGAGGAACAGCACCAAAGCTAATATTCGCATTCTGTCAAAGGAAAACCTTCCCAAAGTTGCGTCAGAGGATGATGAGATGGTTCAGGTAAATGTTTATTATAGTATGTGGATTTGTAAAGCTCAATTGATTTAGTATTGCTTGTTACTAATGTTGACTTTATTTTGCAGATTTCCGGAGATCTTGATGTTGCAAAGGAAGCTTTTTTGCAAGTAACTTCAAGGTTGAGGGCAAACCTCTTTGAAAGAGAGGGTGCTGTATCTGCTTTTGTGCCAGTTCTTCCGTACCTTCCTATGCCAGCTGATGGTCCAGATGGTATGAAATATGAAAGTAGAGATAGTAGAAGACATGGACGTGAACATTCCTATTCTGGTGGATATGGCGGTTCTAGTGATCTGCCAGCTGGTGATGCGTACGGAAGTTATGGTGGTTTGCATGTGAGTCATTCACATTTTATAGTTAATGAATATCTGTGACGTGTATTGAAGATTTCTTGATATAATGACGTGCCACTTATATTTAATGAATGTCCTTTCTATATCTCCTTATGCAGCGTCAATTCTGCAGTGCTGCTTGTATTAAGTGACACTTATATTGCTATTGGTGCTCTTTTGTTTTCTCATTTGTTAATCGTTGTTTTTTTGTTGTCAATTGTAGAGTGGCAGTAGTGGCGGTAGTGGCGGTGGTTATGCAGGCTATAGTGGCTATTCTTCAGGACGTACTGGTAGTTCTGGGTAAGGGTTCTTAGCACTTCCTTATGTCTACCTTGTTACTTGTTAAGGGTCCTTTGTTTGTAGATAGCTTGTTGGAGTACGTTTTTTTGTTAGGTAAGAGCTTGTGCTTAAGTCAACTCATTAAAACCTTAATCCCAAACTACTTGGGGTTGGCTGGATGAATCCATTATCTCCACTCTGCTCTATCAAGAGCCAAATTATTGGTGTTTTCATACATATGCATGTATTTTTTGTTAGTTTCGGTGTACTCCTATCCCTTCAAGTATCACCAATTTTGAATATATCTTTTTTACTTGTTGGATCATCTTAAACGGTTTTCACCTCTTGCTAATATCTTCATTTCTAATTCTGTCTAGTCTCTTATGTCCACACATCAACCTAAAACATTTGCATCCCTGCTACACTCGTCTTATGTGCCTTTATTAGCCCAACACTTGTAATCATATAGTCTAGCTGGCCTTACCAAAGTCTTATAAAGTTATCCTTTCAATTTTATTGGGATTTTATGGTCGCATAAAACTCCGAAGCACTTTTCCACTTTAACTAACCTGTTTGGATCCCATGGGTCACATCCTAGTCAATCTGCCCTTCTTTCTGTAGTGTAGTATTGAATCCAGGTAACAAAAATATCCTTTGGTATCCCCTATCCGTTCATACTAACAACTCATTCCTACTCTTATTAAAGGTATACAAATATGCTACATGTAGTACTTTGTTTTAGTTCGACTTAACCTAAAGCTTTTAGATTCTAAAGCGTTACTCCACAATTCTAGCTTAACATTGAGCTTTTCTCCGGATATCAACGCTATATCATCTACAAACAACATATATTACGATATCCTTTCTTGAATATCTCTCATGAGCTTGTCCGTAACTAGCACGAAGAGATATAGATAATTAATATCTCCTTCATTTTTATAGATAGGTGTTAAGGTACTCTTTTTTCTCCACTCATTTGATATCTTGTCTTTAGAATTTTATTAAGCAACCTAGTCAGCCAAGTAAGACCTAGATCACATAAGCTTTTCTCGGCCTCAATTGGATTACTGTCTGGTTCCATAGCTTTCCTTACTTCCATTTTTCTCAATGCATCATTTACTTCGGATTGATTAATTCTACTAACAAATATCTGACTAGGGTCTTCACATAAATAATTCTCAAGATGCCCTCTACTATCTTCTGACTCTCCACTAAACAAAAGCCTTGAGGAATAGCCTCTAGGTCGCTAGTTCCAATCCCCATGCTTAGGGCCAAAATTACTTGCTAGAAAAAAGAAGAGTAGGATTCTTGCTTTAATTTCTTGAAGATTGTTATGATTGATTATCATTCATATCTTAGAATTCCTAGTCCCTGACTTTAAGCTTCTGCCATCAGGTTATCTGGGCAGAACTCAGCTTCTCGGCGGAAGAGTTATGGTTACTAAAAGTTTGATGACCGGGACCACAGGTACATTATGGTTACGCTGAGTTCCCCTTGTCCCTTCGATTTTAATTGCTATTCTTCTCTTATTTGTTTTAGCACATGCCAAGGTTACCAGAGTTTGCTAGAGTAACCTAACCTATCTCCCATATCTGAAACTGATGTTCTTATTTTCCCTTTGTTTGGTTCCCTCCAACAAAACAGCTGAAATCTCTGAAGCCGAAAGCCAGCCAACTGCCTATTTGATGAAGCCTCCTGCCTAAAACCAGAAGACCAGTGAAACAGGGTTTGGAAACTCATGGCCCACCTTGATGCTTTTCTTAGGGGGACCATATGAAGATTTTACATTCTATTGAAACTCGCCATGTCCCAACACCATACTTTACCAAGTTCCAATTCCTGTTTTCCCAACAACCTATGTAGACAGCATATGCCTTGTCCTTGTTTCAACCCTCTGGTAGTTTTATTGACTTTGGGTAGTTCTCAGCTGTGCGTTTAGGAGTTCTATATTTGTTATTTGTATGAATTGGATCAGCTTGAAGATTTCGAGTTATTTTTTATTATTGCAAGGATTTGATTTGTGTGCATCACAGAGCTAATTTTGTATATGCATGCAATTGATCATTACGTTTTTTTTGGTATGCTAGTTGACGGTGTAGTCTTGTAGATATGTTTATGTTCTTCGCCTATGTAGTATTTGCCCTTCACTTTTGATTTTATATCTCATTTTTGACTAAATTCCAAATTGCACCCTAAACTTTAAGCCTAAAATCGATTTGCACTCTAAACTTTGTTTTGAAATAAATGCATCCTAAACTTTGAGTTTCAATACAATTTTCACCTTTCGCACTAAAGTTTAGGGTGCAAATTATTTTAATGTTGAGGGTGTGGAGGGTGCAAATTGTTTTGAAACTCAAAATTTAGGGTACATTTAATTCAAAATAAAATTTAGGGTGCAAATCGATTTTAGGGTTAAAGTTTAGGGTACAAATTGGAGATTAGTCCACATTTGTTTATAAACCTCCTGCTTTCTACAGCTCCAATGGTTTGTTCATATTGCAAATATATGTGAACACTAAATCGCCGCCACCGGTTCTGCTTTCTTAGGGCAAATTACTTTCAGATGTAAACATCTTAAAATTTTTATTAGAAATGTGGAAAAATTGCTCCCAAGTGAACCAGTGACGAGGGCACTGTGGTGTGACATCTTTGTTGTCGAGGTTAGATTTTGGATTGTGTAATCTGTTTGACATTTCCACAATGATGGGTCCAGAATTTATTGGCAAAGTTCTTATGGAACATACTGGTTCTTGCTTGCGACTCTGGCAATTTTGAAGGATGAGATGCTCATCTGAAGATATTTTGGAGCTGGTGAAACTTAAATTGAATCAGGTGGTAGTTTTAACTTCACATTCACATTTGACAGTGTTTTCTAGATTTTGATGGGTTTTTGTGGCTTTTATTGAACAAAATATACGTCATCTTTGCCATAAATTGCTAGGATCTGAGTTTTATGTTGTTTTTCATGTGCATACAACAGGTCATCTATCCTAGGCACGTCTTTGGCAGGCAAGTCTGCCAATGTGCGTGAGAAAAATGTGCCCATCTTATTTGCTTCTCACCTTAAATGTATATATATCATGAAATTTTGTTATGATCAACTGGAACCCTTTCCAGTAAACCTCACCAGCCATCAGTGAAAAGGCATTGCCTACTCTATCAGCCATGTTTGGATAGCATACGATAACTTGTTATCATAAAGTAAAGCTTACATTTTTAATATCTATTATAATTCTTCGTAATATATATTTTTTAATTCCTTTGACTTTAGTTTTATTATAAATCTAAAGTGCCTTGCTGAATTTTAACTTGTGATTTGTTCCTTACAATATCGATATCTTTATGGTTTTTCTATTTAATTTGTGTCACAACCCACATGAGAAGGGACTAAAGGCAATTTTACTTGTTTTTGTTGGAGTCCTTGTGTGAAGTTACAAATACTTGGCAAGATGCACCACGATGTTAAGGAGATCACTTACCAAAGGAATTGAAGACGGTGCCAGCTGGGAGCTGAAAGGTGTTGCTGTATGGAAGATCGTTATATGGTTGGTTAAGCCTACAAATCTTAGATAATTCTAAGTGCATGTGACATTAGAGGCGAATCAAAAGAGTGGAGTAAAACAAAGCGGAAATGCCAAGGGTTTGAAAGGAAAATAGTGTGAAAAAAATGGAGTGTGTTATTTTTGTATATCCATCTTAAACTACTGTAATGTTTTAATTTTTTTTTTGTTGTGTGCATACATATTCAAAGTATGCGTTATTCTAAGAACTTTTGTTTCAAAGTTTTAATTTATTCTCATCAATTTTTGGCAGAAGTAAGATTAATAACTGAAATTGGTTACTCTGCAAAATTTCCGTCCTTGTACAAAGATGAAGTGAATCTACTCACCTAACTCAACCCTCTCAAGTAAATACGAAAGACTGTCTTTTTTAGTGTTGCAGTGCCTTATGAGAAAATTTCAGAGGCTAGACGTCAGTACCGTAGGGTCATGGGTGGCTAAATTTTTCTTGGTATTGCGTCCATGCAAGTTGCAAGGTCACATCCAAATTACTATATACTATTATCTATATATTTTTAGTTGCCCATTGGGTAAGAACTGAGATCGGACAGATACGCAGCTACTCAGCAGCTAGCTAGCTAGCTGGCTAGCTAGCATCATCATTAAATACTTTTTACAGTTTTACATTACCGTTTCATGAAAGTAGGCAGTGTTTTCTTTATAAACAAACTCCCAGAGGCTATCCCCTTTGCTTCAATATTTCATTCGTCCATGGTCTGTCATTTGAGTCTTGCTGTCCAATCGCCTCCTCCTCCTCTACCTGTTTACGCAGGCTCCTCCCTCTTTTGGGCAATCTTTATTTTTGCTGAATAAATTAGAAAGATTTGTTTCTTCATTCAATAAGGAATGTTGTCTTTCTCCTTCGGGAAAATTCTTAAACCCCTCTTGGAGTTTTGGGGCAGTGTGGAGTCTATAGGATTGGCTTGTTTTAACTTCATTTTGGGGCAAAAAAGTGGCAACTCTCTGGCTTGAAGTTAGTTTTTGTCATGGGTTCATTTCATCTAATGTCTTGCATGTGGGAATGAGGCAATGTGGTGCAGCCAAGGATGACTTGCCGGCAAGATTGGTATATATATATATATATATATGTACGTAGTAGGTACAAATTTCCGCCATGCCGTCGACAAGTCATTTCTGGCTACATCTCTGCCTCATTTTTTCATGCTAGATTTGTGATGATAATGGTTAAAGACATGGTTATGAGGCTGCTAACTCATAAATGGTAATGGTTTTTGAGTAGTGTTTATTTACTATACTCCTAAATTCATATCTTGGAGTGAACTGATTACACCCGACCATGCGTATCTGTATTTTAAGAAGACTAATAATCCTTTCATCTTTTGGTTCCCTCGTGTCATGTGAATTAACATCTACAAATATTCAATTTGCTTTAGCTATAAAGTCCTTTCAGCAGGCCGAATATGCTCAAATTCTAACCTAAATTTAGTCTAAATAGGGTATATTCAATTAAGACTTTTAAATATTTTTAAAGACTTTTAAAGTTTGGTGTTATTCAATCAAGGCATTTAAAGAGTTTATAAAAATTTATTGGTATTCAATTACAACTTTTGTCTTTAAAAGTTATATGGTATTAAATTGAGACTTTTATAAAGTCTATAAAAGTATTTTGGTATTCAGAAAGTCATAGATTTTTCAGATTTTTATCAAATGGTAGAATTTGACCGACTTTAAAAGAAAAGTTATAACTATCAACCCACGTTTTAAATACAATGGTAGAAATTCAAATTACCAATAATGAAATTGTCAGAGAGATTTTATAAAAAATTCAAAAGTCACAAAACTCTCTGATAAATTTTTAACTTTTAAAATGAATATAAATTAATCTAATAATTTTAGAAAATATAATTATTAAATTTATAAACCGTTTATATTTTTTTTACTAAATTTATTAATAATGAAATAAATTACACAAATTTTTATTATAGGAATATCTCGTTATGACTTTGAAAAATCAAATAATAAATTTTGATTTTTAATATTATATTATATAGATATAATATATAATATATATGAATCTTGATAAATTTTAAAACTTCAAAATTAAAAAAATTAGTTAAAAGATGACAACGGTCGACTGCTAAAAAATTAGTTATGTAGTATTTTAATTAATTAATTTCTAACATCATAAATAAATTAAAAAGTCGCATAATTATTTTTTTAACGGTCAATTTTGGTTCACTAACAACTATTAATAATTTTAAGAAAAATAAAATTTATCTGACAATTTTGTCTGTGGCTTACCGACGACTAAAAATCTCTTTGGTAAATTTTCTATAAATTGGTGTCAATTTACTCATAAGAAGTTTTGCGACTTTTGATCATATAGATTTTCATTGTCATATTATTTTGTGAAAAACAGAGTTTGGTATTCCTACTAAAAAAACGTACACATATATAGTATATATAGTTCAATGAAAAGTGAGCATAATTTTTGTGTTGCGTTTGTAATTTCTAAAGTTTTATTTGTATTCGAGTATTCAAATTTATCATGAAATGAATAGAATAATATGAATGCTTTCAACATATATAAAATTTCATGCCACAATAATTTAATGAAATAATGAGATTTCCTCTAGCTCATGAAAAAAGAGGGAGATACTATACACATGGGCTAATTAACAATTAATATAAAGTGCAAGATATATTAGAAGTATATTAAAGTCTATCAAAATCTTGGTAAAAAGTTTATTAAAATTTGTCACTTATTTCATGGAGTCTATAAAAATCATTTTAAAAAAATCTTTAAAAGTCATTAAAATTCACAAACTCTACAAAAGTCTGTCAATTAAAAAAAGTGTTTAAAAATCTTAATTGAATACACTCCCTTAAGACTAAGAATTGAATAGTATAGGGTATTTTCCGGCAAAACAAAGAGACTATATCTAGGAACTTGGTATAAATTTTTAATATATTTAAATGGGAGTGTGGAAGAATGATTGGTGAACAATAATTTATTAAATATAATATAATTTTTTAATATTATAGTCTATGAGATAGTCCATCTGCTAGAAGGATTGAAAGATTATTTCATGAATTGATGTCATATGAACTATATTTAATCTATAATATAATCCACCTTGTCGGAGATGCTCTAAAAAGATATGTGGATGTAAAGGTAAACTACAATTAGGGGTTGGACTAATAGCAATGGTAGTAGTGCTGCTAGTATAAAAGGCAATGGTTGGCACTGCTAAACTATTACCTATTACATATTATAGATAATTAAAAAAATTTGAATTTTAAAATTTCACAAATGGGTTTTAAAATTATTTTTATGGAAGGGGAAAGTCAGGAAGGGGAGTATGTTTCTTGCTCCACAATAATAATTAATCATATCTTCATTATGATCTAACAGCCCTGGATCGAGGAGAAACGAAATTAGTGCATGTAAAACGATGTACATTTACTGAATTTGGACAACTTGCATCCATGGAATTCTGAATAATTTACTTTCCAAATTAAACTATAAGAGACTCGGATTGAATTTGAAACCCAAGCATTAAAACTGAAATTACAAATATGTTGTGGATCTTGAAAAATGGGATGGGCGAATCATAAATTCTAATTTCCAGCTTGAATTGAAGTAGACCAATATGGATCGATCTTATTAAAGGAGAATATATAATTATATCATCAAACAAATCCAAACCAAAAGCAATAAAGTAAACAAGAAAACTCAAAGTACATACATACATACATAATTTTGCAAGGAATGTAAAACTAGAGAGAAAGGAAACCTTCCTTGATAAAAAGAGCAAACATGAGAACAAAGAGGCCAAGGGTGATGCATTGTGTTGGAGACACCACTGATTGTTGGTATGCACAGAGTGTTAGTGTTGCACCCACCAATCCAATCAACAACGAACTCCAATTCTTATTCATTTTTAGATCAAAAAATGAATAGCTATGAGCTATGGCCTATGGATGGACACTCTTCTTAATTTTGAGTCTGGTTATGTTTATGGTCGGAGCTAGCTAATCAATCACAGCATAGAGGTGAGCTGAGGTGAGGTCAACTCTTGGAGGGGATTATTTTATTCATTCATTCAAGTGGCACTCCTTGACCTTGCTTTCTTATTTTGTTGTTGTTCCCCTAAAACTACTCTTTAGAGTACTTACTAGTTAGCTTATTAAATAATACCATGTCTAACTAGGTATTATAATCCCAACCATACCATTTGAAACTAAAAATTTGTGAACAAAATTAACCTTTAACTTTGTTTAAAAAGACCGATATATCTTATCCTATTTATCTATACTCAAACTAATTAAAATATGATATCTTTGTTATTAGTGATAAGGAAATACTAGTTCAAAGAGTAGGTTTTTATCTAATCCTTTTAAATAATCTTAGACAAAACAAACATAACATGAGTTTATTTTAAGTTATCCCATAAAAAATAAACATGTGACTAGAATTAATAGTCTTGAGATTATAATTCATGCCAATATAGTTCGGAAATTGAAATCCTTGTAAACCAACATGACCCTTCATTTTGTCATACTATTTGGAATCCCTTAAACTATATTCAATAATTCTTCACCATAAATAAATTTATTCCGTTTCTAAAAAAATGGTTTAAAGACAAATTTCACATAAATTAAAATTGTCAATAAGATGAGAGAGTATAAACTTATATTTCATTTGGGTCGGTATTGGTATGTGTGTTAATTGATTTAATTGACTCTTGAGTTTGTAAAGAGAGAATAAATTAATTTACTTAATGTGATTGATTTACTTTTTGGCTAAAATATAATATGGTCAAAATTAAATGAATCAATTTAAATTTTTTATCTAATTTGCGTACTTATAACATACTTTTGAAGATAATTTTTTTTACCTCTCAAATCATCGTTTTAGAAACGGAGGGAGTAGAAATTTCCTCATCAAGTTCAAGCTGTCACTGCCATAAGCTTAGATAGTAACTTTGAAAAAATCAAAGTACTTGTTGGGCTTAGAATAAACGAATTCTGGTTCTTGAAACTGATTCCAAAACAGTATTTGAAATGGTGAAAGAGGCAAATAGGTTCAATTTAATTCACCATCAAGCGGGCTTATTTAAGACTTCATCCAGCCAATAGGCCCAATTACTTCTCACAAAAATTTCTGTGAAAATTAAAACCCAAAACATGCAACCATAGATGATATACGACAGTGGGATGCTCCAATCTATCTTCAGTCTCCACCAGCATAAACCCTACTTTAAACAGGTTTGTTCTCTTTTCTCTCTCTTCACCGTTAACCATTGCTTCTTCACAACATCATCTGTTGAATCTACACACAAAATAAACAGCACCCAGTTAGATAAATCTTCAATTAACTTTTCTGGTATTGCAAAATCAGTAGCATTGAGATGTTCACATCTTTGGGATAAGAAAGTTGACACCTTTGTTAATTTTTCTCTCAAAGATTCTCTTCTCAAGCTCTCTTACATATCCCCCAAAACTACCCGTAGGTTTTTGAGAATTTCGGAGTTAAAGCCTGGAGATGTTCTTGAAATATTATTGGGTTTCGAATGTTATGATGGGAAATTTGAAAATAAAGTTAAAAAGGTTGAATCTTTATGGGGAATTTTCAAGTGGGCTAGCGAACAAAGTAGGGATTTTAAGCATCTTCCTCAGTCTTGCAAGATCATGGCATCGATGCTCGTTGAGGTGCAACTATTTAGGGATGCTGAAGTCTTGCTTTCAAAAGAGGAAAATCAAGGAATTTTGTTGGATAGTCAAGAAATTTTCAGTAATTTAATTGAAGGGTATGTAGTTACTGATGAAGTGAAAAGGGCTACTTCTTTGTATGATCGAATGAGGGGCATAGGTTTAGTGCCATCATTGGGGGGTTATCATGTCCTTCTTAACAAATTGGTTCAACTAAGTGAAACCCAATTAGCAATTCAAGTTTTTGTGGATATGGTGGAGAATGGGTTGGGAACTAGTTTAGAAGGAAAGCGTATATATCAGAATGTCACTCAACTGTTATGTGCGGCTGGAAAAGTTCAGGAAGCAAGAAATCTTGTAAAGAAGATTGCTGCTTTTGGATTGAAACCCAATAAGTTTGTTCTTAATGCAATTGCCACTGGGTACTGTGAAAAGAAGGATTATGATGATCTACTAAGTTTTTTTACTGAAATGAAGTGTGCACCCAGTGTCATCTGTGGTAACAAGATCATATTTTCGTTGTGTAAAAACTTTGGGGCAGAAGAAGCATTTTTCTTAATGCAGGAGTTGGAGATTTTGGGTTTCTTCCCTGATGAAAAAACATTTGGCATCTTGATTGGGTGGAGTTGCCGTGAAAGAAAACTGAAGGATGCTTTCATTTACCATTCGGATATTTTGTCCAGGGGACTAACACCTCATATATACTCCTACAATGCTCTTATTAGTGGGGTCTTTAAGGAGCAAATGTGGAAGCATGCCAAGGAAATTCTTCATGAAATGCACGATAGAGGAATAACACCTGAAATGTCAACTTTTAGAGTTCTTCTAGCAGGATATTGTAAAGCTAGGCAATTTGATGAAGTGAAAGTGGTGGTTAGCAACATGGTGGACCATGGTTTGGTTCAACTCACTCCAGTAGAAGACCCACTATTGAAAGCATTTATGGTATTGGGGTTTAATCCATCCTCTGTGAAGATGAGAAGGGACAATGACACAGGATTTACTAGAACGGAGTTTTTTGATAATATTGGGAATGGACTTTACTTGGATACAGATGTTGATGAGTTTGAAAAAACAACTACTCAAGTTCTTGATGATTCCATGATTCCTGATATTAATACCCTTGTGTTGAAGTATATTTGTCATAAAAATCTTAAACCTACGCTGTTGTTGGTAGATGATATGCTTCGCTGGGGGCAAGAGCTGTCTTTGTCTGTCTTTTCAACAGTACTGAAAGGGCTTTGTGCATCTCGTTGCGGTATTAAGCCAATCACCAGTCTCTTGGAAAAGATGCCAAAGTTGTCTAATCAGCTTGACCAGGAAACTCTTAATGTGCTTGTTCAAGCACACATCAAAAGGGGACATGCATCCAAGGCAAAGATCATTTTTGATGGAATGCTGCAAAGGCGTCTAGAAATTGCAAACAAAACATACACTGCTCTAATAATAGACTTATGCAGGACAGGGGATATGAGATGCATTCAGCAGTGCTGGAAACTTGCACGAGAAGATAGATGGTTGCTCGAGTTAGAGGACTGTAAGGCACTTATTGGTTGCCTATGCCAGCGAGAAATGCTCAAGGAAGCATTAGAGCTTTTTGAAAGCATGCTATTGGCTTATCCACATATAGAATCAGAGCTTTGTCATGCTGTTCTTGAATGTTTTTGTGATACAGGGTTTTCGGTGACTGCGCATGCTTTGGCAGAGGAGCTTTTAAAACTAGGCTGTATCTTGGACCTTATGGCTTATGACCATCTTATGAGAGGGTTCTGCAAGGAGAAGAGGTTTTCAGAAGCCTCTGTGTTATATGATGTCATATTTGCTAAGAACTTGGCTCCAAAATTTGATGTTCCTGTTCAGTTAATTCCTGAGCTATGTAGGGTTCACGATTTGAAGAAAAGTATCTTGAGAGAGCAGCCTTTGGTGTCTCTTTCTGTCCATGATTTGATGAGTGGGTTTTGTAAGACAGGGATGGTTGGAGAAGCAGCCATGCTACTCCAAGATATGTTGTTAAAGGGTATATGCCCAGATGTTGAAGTTTATAACATACTTCTGCAAGGGTATTGCAGATCGAAGAACTTCAGGAAAGTTTTAGAACTACTTGGTTTTCTGATAAGGAAGAGCATACACATCTCAACTTTGAGTTACCGGAACTTGGTGTCTCTCATGTGTATGGAGGGCAGAATATCTTCTGCATTAAGCGTGAAAGAGTTTATGCTTAAAGAAAGCAAACCTTCGTATGTTTTCATTTATAATATTCTGATTTTTTATCTTTTCTCATCTGGAAACAGTATGATTGTGGATACAGTGTTAAAAGAATTTCAGGAGAGGGAATTGCAACTTGATGAGGCCACATACAATTTTGTTGTGTATGGATTTTCATGCTGTAAATCTGTGTCGCGTGCTCTTCATTATCTGACTACTATGATGTCTAAAGACATTAGGCCAAGTAACCGCTGTTTGAGAGCAGTAATAAAGTGCCTCTGTCAAGATGGGAATCTTAAGACAGCCTTGGAGTTGAGCCGAGAAATGGAAATTCTAGGTCGGTTTCATGATTCAATCATTCAAAATAACATTGTGGAGGGCCTTCTTAACCATGGTAAGCTCCAAGAAGCAGTAGACTTCTTAGATCGAATGGAGAAAGGAAGTCTAATTCCTGAAAACATCATTTACGACAATCTAATCAAGCGACTTTGTTGTTATGGTAGGCAAGACAAGGCAGCTCATCTTCTAGATATAATGTTGAGGAACGGAAACATCCCCAGTTCTACCAGTTATGATTATCTGATCCAAGGTTTTTGTATGTGTCATAAGTTGAGTGAAGCTCTGGATTTACATAGTGAGATGTTGCATAGAAACCTACATCCATGCATCGATACATGGAGTACCCTTGTCCAAAAAGTTTGTGCAGATGGAAAACCCGCAGAAGCAGAGGTGCTACTGTCTTCCATGGTTGAAACAGGTGAAATTCCGAGCAAGGAGATGTACTGTTCTGTGATTGATAAGTATTGCTTTGACAAGAACTTCAGCAAGGCATCGGAGCTTTTAGAAGCAATGAGACAAAATGGGTATGAGCCAGACTTTGCGACTCACTGGTCTCTGATAAGAAATTTAAGCATTTCCAGTGACAAGGACAAAAGCAAAAACAGCCCTCGTTTTCTATCAAGGCTTCTCTCTGCAAGTGGATTTTCTCGGAAGGGGGACCAATAGCCCAAAATATAGGAACAAAGCATAACACAATCTCTGGTTGTAATTGTTTTCCGTTATTTGTAAATGCGTGGTTTCTAGGTTTAGTCATCTTTGTTTACTCTACTCTTAGTAACAATATGTTATAGTATTCTTAATAATAATATGTTGTAATAATTTACAGGCTATTCTACTATATTATAACATATTGTTACTAATAGTAGTTCAATCATATTACAATATATTGTTAACAAAGATCATATTACAGTAATATTACAATCATATAATACAAAGAGTTAGAAATATTATAAGCTACCATATCAATATGGTGCGGTTTCGGTTTTATGCGTGCGGTTTTGGTTAGTAACTAAATCGGAACCGTAAATTTGGTTTTTCAATTCACCTGAAACTGTCATATACGCTGGAACTGTTGGTGCGATTTCAATTCTAATTTGGTTACTTGCTCAGCCCTAGCTAGGAGTGCCAAGTCTTTGAATACCTGTATGGCTGTATATTACATCTTTTGTAGCTTGAATTAAGGATTGCATTTTTTATTTTATTATTTTTTTGTAAAAACATGATTCTTGAAATTTGATTACGTTTGCTTAATCATAGAGGAATTTTCAGAATTTTTTATGATTCTTGTACCCTTTAATTGCTGCAGTCTTGATGAAAGAATTAGCAAAATAAGTTTTTCCTGCTGTACAGAAACTTATTCATGTTCCCTGCTTCGGTTTTGACTGCGTACTTGAACGTGTAATTTAGCAGGTTCTATAGCTGTCTGAAAGCTGAAAGAACTTGTTCATATAAACATTTCTTGAAATTTGGAAACTCATTCATGTGCAGTTTATATGGTACAAATTCTAAGATTTAAGAATGAAACATATGTTACAAATTCCCTTATATGATGTAAGAAGATTATACAGATCCTGAAGTCTATGGAAGATGATTATTGGTATCAATTACTTTTTAACTTTCATTCAATAGATACGAGAATGAAACAGCTGATATTTCTGGAAAACATGCAAATCGGCTTGAGACGGATCATAGTCAGGGTTTATTGACCCTGTGATTAAGCTTGTAGCCTGTTAAAGAAAATCATTTCACTAGAATTTAGAAACAAAATGCAACCATTATGTTCAATCATGCACCTGACAGGGGAAAACAAAATTAATAAATAAAATAATTAAAAGAAGATTTGGGTGATGAGTAATGAGTATAGGGATCACCATGCAACAACTCAACTTTGAAAATTCCCAATAATTTTGGATGTCAACTGCCACCATTATACTCTATTTCCAATTTTGTGCAAGTCAATAACCTGTATTTCCAATTTTGTGAAAGTCTCACCCTTTCCAATTTTGGCTACAACTGTTGATGGAGTTGGAAAGTACATATATATTGTATTATATGTTCTAATATAGATTGTAGTTGGTATGACTTAATTATACTACAATATCCTAACCAATTATTACAGAGCAACTACCAGTTTTAATATTTCAAAAACACAACTTTATACTACTACTAGCTAGGTTTATGCAAGTAATTGTATCTAACTAACTGTGGGTTCCCTCTAAGCCAACCAGCTAGTAAAAGATTGTTAAAAATTGCACCTATTACTTTACAACCTGAATCTTCTTTGTATAAATTATGATGCCGTACGCTTTAGCAAAGGTCCTGAACTCAAAACAGCCTTTAAAACTAAAACCCCATTCTTAAACCCTACTAGGCAGTACTTACTTTTTGGCTGGCTATCTATTTGGTTTGAGATTGAAATAAAAATGATGAAGGCAAATGAGATTGGTGAGACGAGCAGCAGGAGCAGGATTAGTTATTATTCGGCTCCAGGAATGAATAGAGGGGTTGCTATACTTGATTTCTTTATCAGAGTGTTGGCTATTATTGGAACTTTAGCAAGTGCAATTGCCATGGGAACAACTAATCAAACCCTTCCCCTTTTCAACCAGTTCATTCGGTTTAGGGCAAAGTACACTGATCTTCCAGCATTCACGTGAGTCTTTTAATTATAATTTATACATACATACATACATACATACATACATACCATATCTCATGGAGACTGGAGTTGTGTTTTCTTTTCTTTTTTAATGGACTAAGTTTATATATGTCGTCTTCTAACAGATTATTCGTGGCTGCAAATTCTGTTGTGGGTGTGTATCTAGTCTTTTCTCTAGCATTATCCGTCTTCCACATCCTGAAGAGTGCTACTGCACAGAGCAGTAGGATACTTTTGATCATCTTTGACACGGTAATCAATTAATTATTAACTATATATATATATATATGTATATGTTACTGGTGAGTAAGAGTTGTCTTCTTGTTGTGGTTTAATTGTGAAATGAATTGAAGGCAATGCTTGGGTTTTTGAGCGCTGGAGCATCTGCAGCTGCATCAATTGTATACTTGGCACACAAGGGGAATGCTAAGCTAAACTGGTTTGGAATTTGTCGGCAGTTCAACTCCTTTTGCGATAGAATCTCTGGCGCTTTGATCGGATCCTTTACGGGAGTGCTTCTCCTTATTTTGCTTATCTTACTCTCTGGCGCCGCCCTTTCTCGACGCCATTGAACCCATCCAATCCATGCATGCATGATCTTGGTGTTGAAACAACAGCCCATCATCATCATCAGTATTATTTACTTGTATTTTAATTTCAAGATCAAGTGTGTTTAGCTGGTAGGTACTTACCACTCCCAGTTTGTCGTTTTAGTATTTGATTATTGTGCACGGTTCATGGAGTAACATCTTCATCTTCATCTTCATCTTAATTGTCCTTTATATTCTTTTGTATTTTCACAATTGATGCATGTAAATACATTTTGTTGCAAGTATTTCAACGTTTATTATTAATGGAAAATCACCATCGCATCTCTTTCTTTTATTTTGAAATTCTTTTCAAGGATTTTTCATATTAACAACTGATAATAATTTGTAATAAAAGAGTTTGTCAACTTTTGAAAACCAAGTTTGAGAAAATATGTTGGAGCTTGAAAGAGAAAGAAAGCGGCATATGATATAAAATATCTTAAAATTTAAGCTATTAGAAAGAGTCACCAACTATATGTATATCAGTATATCATACTAATACTTTCAAGTTATTAATTAAATAACAAATTAGTTTATAAACTTGAATTATTAGAAATATGTGCCAATTATATAACATGTTAGAGACAAATTAAATTAAAACTTAAGTTATTAAAAAGAGGCACCAACTATATAATATCATTGTTGGAGTGTGATTATTTGGGTAGTGAGAGAGTCCTTATTAAAGTAAGATTATATTTCCTTATTTGGTGGGATAAGGAGGTTTAATTTGGGAAGGAATCTATTAGCCATTAATTGCAGTTATAAGGTGATTCTGAAAAGGACTCCTACTCCTATCTATAAATACATCAATATGCAAGGGATTGAAGGACACAAGAGACAACAACACAAATACACAACTTGTACTCCCAATATTATTATAGTGGATTACTCTCTCTCTCCGTGGTTTTTTCCCAATTGGGTTTCCACGTAAATTCTTGTGTTCATACTTTATATCTTTTTATTTATGTTTGTGTGAATGTATTTCGTGATTTTGATTTCACAACAATTACTCCATCAACCGTTGGCGCTATTTTGACCTGTCTTTTTGGGTGATTTCGTCAGGCGTACAAAATCGGGCGTTAACATTGGCGCCGTCTGTGGGAACAAGACACTTGTTCTAGTGTCGATTTAAAATCACCGATTCACCGAAGGAGATAAGTGATTCTTTTTTATTAAAATAAATATATATTTGTACGTGTGTATATATGTATTATATCAATAGCAATTGAAGCATGATCGTAATTGATTATTGATACAATTTTACATATTCTCTCTCTTATATTATGTATGTAGTGATGGTATTCACTTGATGCATGTGTAAAATCTAAACATTAACACTTTGGTACATGTGATGATAAATTGGTGCTGAGTCATCGCACCAGCAACGAATTCAACCAGCGCAAAGATAAAAGTTTAAGCTTTTATATCATTGAAGTGCTTTAAAGGTGGCTTCGGTTTCATCATCAACCACAGACTGAAGAAAATTCGGATGATAAAAATCCCGAGGATAAAAATTCAGCGGATAAAAATCCAGCGGATATAAATCTAGCGGATATAAATCCCGAGGATAAAAATTCCGAGGAGACATTTTGTATACTCTCTTATTTTAAGTTCCTTGTAAATAAGAGACTGGGGGGCAATGTTGGAGTGTGATTATTTGGGTAGTGAGAGAGTCCTTATTAAAGTAAGATTATATTTCCTTATTTGGTGGGATAAGGAGGTTTAATTTGGGAAGGAATCTATTAGCCATTAATTACAGTTATAAGGTGATTCTGAAAAGGATTCCTACTCCTATCTATAAATACATCAATATGCAAGGGATTGAAAGGGAGACAACAACACAAATATACAACTTGTACTCTCAATATTATTATAGTGGATTACTCTCTCTCTCCGTGGTTTTTTCCCAATTGAGTTTCCACGTAAATCTTGTGTTCATACTTTATATTTCTTTATTTATGTTTATGTGAGTGTATTTCGTGAGTTTGATTTCACAACAATTACTCCATCAACCGTTGGCGCTATTTTGGCCTGTCTTTTTGGGTGATTTCGTCAGGCGTACAAAATCAGGTGTTAACATTGGCGCCGTCTGTGGGAACAAGACACTTGTTCTAGTGTCGATTTAAAATCACCGATTCACCGAAGGAGATAAGTGATTCATTTTTATTAAAATAAATATATATTTGTACGTGTGTATATATGTATTATATCAATAGCAATTGAAGCATGATCGTAATTGATTATTGATACAATTTTACATATTCTCTCTCTTATATTATGTATGTAGTGATGGTATTCACTTGATGCATGTGTAAAATCTAAACATTAACACTTTGGTACATGTGATGATAAATTGGTGCTGAGTCATCGCACCAGCAACGAATTCAACCAGCGCAAAGATAAAAGTTTAAGCTTTTATATCATTGAAGTGCTTTAAAGGTGGCTTCGGTTTCATCATCAACCACAGACTGAAGAAAATTCGGATGATAAAAATCCCGAGGATAAAAATTCAGCGGATAAAAATCCAGCGGATATAAATCTAGCGGATATAAATCCCGAGGATAAAAATTCCGAGGAGACATTTTGTATACTCTCTTATTTTAAGTTCCTTGTAAATAAGAGACTGGGGGGCAATGTTGGAGTGTGATTATTTGGGTAGTGAGAGAGTCCTTATTAAAGTAAGATTATATTTCCTTATTTGGTGGGATAAGGAGGTTTAATTTAGGAAGGAATCTATTAGCCATTAATTACAGTTATAAGGTGATTCTGAAAAGGATTCCTACTCCTATCTATAAATACATCAATATGCAAGGGATTGAAAGGGAGACAACAACACAAATATACAACTTGTACTCTCAATATTATTATAGTGGATTACTCTCTCTCTCCGTGGTTTTTTCCCAATTGAGTTTCCACGTAAATCTTGTGTTCATACTTTATATTTCTTTATTTATGTTTATGTGAGTGTATTTCGTGAGTTTGATTTCACAACAATTACTCCATCAACCGTTGGCGCTATTTTGGCCTGTCTTTTTGGGTGATTTCGTCAGGCGTACAAAATCAGGCGTTAACATTGGCGCCGTCTGTGGGAACAAGACACTTGTTCTAGTGTCGATTTAAAATCACCGATTCACCGAAGGAGATAAGTGATTCATTTTTATTAAAATAAATATATATTTGTACGTGTGTATATATGTATTATATCAATAGCAATTGAAGCATGATCGTAATTGATTATTGATACAATTTTACATATTCTCTCTCTTATATTATGTATGTAGTGATGGTATTCACATGATGCATGTGTAAAATCTAAACATTAACACTTTGGTACATGTGATGATAAATTGGTGCTGAGTCATCGCACCAGCAACGAATTCAACCAGCGCAAAGATAAAAGTTTAAGCTTTTATATCATTGAAGTGCTTTAAAGGTGGCTTCGGTTTCATCATCAACCACAGACTGAAGAAAATTCGGATGATAAAAATCCCGAGGATAAAAATTCAGCGGATAAAAATCCAGCGAATATAAATCCCGAGTATAAAAATTCCGAGGAGACTTTTTGTATACTCTCTTATTTTAAGTTCCTTGTAAATATGAGACTGGGGGACAATGTTGGAGTGTGATTATTTGGGTAGTGAGAGAGTCCTTATTAAAGTAAGATTATATTTTCTTATTTGGTGGGATAAGGAGGTTTGATTTGGGAAGGAATCTATTAGCTATTAATTGCAGTTATAAGGTGATTCTGAAAAGGACTCCTACTCCTATCTATAAATACATCAATATGCAAGGGATTGAAGGACACAAGAGACAACAACACAAATACACAACTTGTACTCCCAATATTATTATAGTGGATTACTCTCTCTCTCCGTGGTTTTTTCCCAATTGGGTTTCCACGTAAATTCTTGTGTTCATACTTTATATCTTTTTATTTATATTTGTGTGAATGTATTTTGTGATTTTGATTTCACAACAATTACTCCATCAACCGTTGGCGCTATTTTGGCCTGTCTTTTTGGGTGATTTCGTCAGGCGTACAAAATCGGGCGTTAACAATCATGCTATAGACAAATTAAATTAAAACTAAAGTTATTAAAAAGAGGTACCAACTATGTATATCATGCCATAGATAAATTAAATTAAAACTTAAGTTATTAAAAGAGACAAAATATGTGTATCATGCTAATACAATATAAAGGACAACCTGCGGTCGGGAATGATTTGATTCTAAGACCTTGCACAACTCTGATACTATATTAAATAACTAACTTATCAAAAAACTTAAAAACTATTACAAAAAGGCACCAAGTATGTATATCATGATAATAACAGTTTTAATAAATTGGCTGAAAATAGAGAAATAGCTATATATATCACTCCTTACATATTACATCAATATAAAATAATAAAAGCGTGAATGACAAATTTTCGTCTTGTTTGACTCGGTGAGTTTTGATACTCAGTTTACGTAAATCTTTTTGTCACTACTTTGTATTGTAATTTAGTATTAATGGTGAATTTAACTTCTTATTGTAATTTAATTTTCAAAACAGTTAAGTACTGCGTTAATGCTTAATCCGAAATTTCTTAGGAATTATTGTCCAATTCTTTTGTTAAAACTGAGAACAGTTAATTGGAACGAAGGAGTTGGATGAATTCTCGATTCCCCTTTCATAATTAGAAGGCAACAACACTTGGATGGTGTTTTGGCCCTCATAACAAGAACTAAATTCTTTTTCCTGATTTTCACAGATTTTGTGAGTTTATTTTTTGTCTTGATCGCTTATGTTTGATATTTGTCTTAATTCAATTTAGTTTAGTATTTAACCATATATATATATACAGTCCATTTCTTAAGCTCATCCTTATTGAGCTCACCCTGCTTTTTTTTTTTTTTTAAAAAAACATAACTAATAAAAAATGTATAATAATTTTTGGAATTGAAAGTTTTTTAAAAAAAAGTGTTTTGGGTGTGATTTGGGTACATATAACAAAGCAGTGTTATACAGTCTGTACAACACTGTTTTGTTATATGTACTCAAATCACACCCAAAACATATTTTTTTTAAAAACTTTCAATTCCAAAAATTATTATACATTTTTTATTAGTTATGTTTTTTTTATATAAAAAAAAGGCAGGGTGAGCTCGGGGTGAGCTCAATAAGGGTGAGCTTAAGATCCTTGCTCTTTCTCTCTCTCTCTCTCTCTCTCTATATATATATATATATATATATATATATATATATATATGCGTGTGTGTGTTTTTTAATATGTTTGGAAAATAAAGTGAAAGGTTGTCAGTCTTACAGCACCGGTCCTAGGCTAAAGCCCAAGGTGCCCGGGCTTTAGGCCCAAAAATTTTTAGGGCCCCCCTTAAATAGCATATTGGTATTTGGTTTGGTCAGATAATCTCCTTCACAGTTCGTCTCCTTCACAATTGCTCTGGCTTTTAGTTCGTCTCCTTCATCACAGATAGTCTCCTTCACAGACTCAGTTCACACAAATAGTTCGTCTCTTAGACTCCTTCACACAAATAGTTTATCTCCTTCACACAAATCAATCAATCTGAAAAGTAAATAATTAATTGAGCTTTTCCAACGGATTTCGTCTCCTTCAGTCCTTCATCACTGTTTAATTTCAGGTATTAATTCTATTTTTTAGGGTTTTAAAATTAATTATTTTGTTTATGAGATTTAGAAGCATTGTTTAATTTAATTGGGCTTGATGATTGATTGAGTAGATTTGTTTATGCTACTATAGATTTGTTTATGCTATTATGAATAAATTTGGATTTAGTGCTAGATATTTCATTTGTTAGATGTTCATTTTGTGCGTTATTGACAGAATTTACTTGGAGAAAGGGATTCTACATATATGTGTTTGTTTGAATAGTTGTTTGCAACTAAAGTATATTGTGCTTTAACATACTAGTAATCAGATTGAGCTTATACCAATTTAGCAAATAAATAAATAAGTATTGAGCTTATATCTCATACCACTATTGCGCTTTCTACCCTATCAATTAGAATAATCAAACCAAAACCTTCTATTCATCTATAACTGCATTGTTTTATGCTCATGATTTCAGGATCAAAGTGGTCAGGGGAAAGGGCCCAGTCAATCATATGGTGGAGGTGCATTTTATATGATAGTAAGTTCATCTTTTCTTCATCTTACAAAGGCTTTCTTTCTTTATAAGATAATATTTTCTTCAAAGACAAGATATTCAAGTGATGTCTTTGAACTGATTACTTTTTTGACTTAGTGATAATGTGATATTTAAATGATGCTTTAGAAATATTGAAATAGTCGGTTATTATATTTGGTATTCTTTCGTATTGATGCTCTTTTGTTCAGGACAAGTTCTTCGTTTTTTATGCCTATCTTAATAGCAATTCGCAAAAGGCCTATTTTTTTGTTGTCCGCTTTAGACCCTTCAAAACTCAGGGCCGCCCCTGGAGTCTTGGATGAGTTGTTGAAATATTTGGAAGCGAGCTTTTAAATATGTTTATTTATTTAGGTGGTGGATATCTCACTTGCTGAATGTTTATATATCGCGTTGGAGCTGAATGAAGCTAAAAGGTATTTATATCATGTTTATATTTAGTGAAACTGTAATATTTGAAGCAAAGGTTTTTGTTATTAAGTCTATAATCCCTATAAGAAAATGGTCCATTAACGATTAAGAATATTTGCGATCGTATTATTTTGTCGCTAATGCTAAAAATAACGACCATCATTAACTACTGATCTTATAATCAGTCGCTATTTATGATTGCCCTGCGGCCACTGATCGATTGTTGATTTAAATTTGTCGTTATTAATTTGGCGCAAATGTTGACGGAGAAGGCTTATTACGACCAATCGGCCATAACAACGACCGTAAATCGGTCACTAATACATTCACGTCAATTAAAATTAGCGACCGCATACGATCGCAGAAAACGGTTGGATATTTTTTTAAATTAATTCAGCAGCTCGACCGTCTGCCAGAAAGACAAAGAAAGAAAAAGAAGAAGAAAGAAAAAGAGAAGGAGGAGAAGAGGGAGAAAAGAGAGCGACACCTGCTTGTCACACGCCGCCGGTCTGCATACAGGTATCAAAAAAATTTAATGATTTTTTTGTTTACCTTCATTTCAACCAATTTGAACAGTGACAAATCTAGATATTGATATTATCTTCAAAATATTTGTATATAACCATAATATTTGTATTAGGAGTGAGCAAAAAACGGATAAAATCGAATTACCAAATTGAATTTTTTCCATTATTCGGGTATTTTTTGTAATTCGGTTATATCCGATTTTATTTTCGATTTTCAAATTCGGTTTGGTTTTCAATTTTGGGTTATTCGGTTAACCGAATACCCGAATTAGAAATAAAAAATTAAGGTTTAAAAATTAAAACTGCAAGCCTCATCTCAATTCTCAGATCTCACCCTCGACTAGTCGACTGTCTCTCACTCTCAGATCTCACTCTTAACTGTCACTACAAGCCTCATCTCAATTCTTAGATCTCACTCTCGACCGTCCCTCATCCATTTTCTGTCTCACTACTTAAAACTCGAATCGAACTCTCAGATCTCATCTGTCAAAACCTAAATCAATCGATCTCTTAGATCTCATCGATCTCGATACTCTTAACCCTTAAATTTCGAGATCAAAGTTGGGTGATTTGGTTCTAGGGTGGGGAGATGGGTCTTGTAGGGAGCTAAGGGAGGGGGGGAATATGAAGTTGCTCGAGTTCTTAATCTTCGGCTTGAAGATGAGCTAGACCCAACATAGAATGAGGAAGATGGTGCTTCAGAAATTGCATTCACTTTTTGGGGGATCAAATAAGGAGTGTTATGCTTTTTGGGCGGGATTTTAACTCGAACCGTTTCCAATTTAGGGAAAAACTTGCAGTTAGGAAAGCAGAGGAGATGACATGGGATGCGATGCTTACTCAAATGGGAACAAGCCTCCATTCCCAAATATTAGAAATGCCCATCATGATTCAAATTGGTCACAATTCAACAACGTGAAGCAGGCAGGCATGGTAGAAATTTACAGCCCTCGTACTTCACCAAAAAATCTACACGGGCTAGTCAGAAAAAAATTAGACTATCTTTTTCTTAATTTCGGTTATTACCCGAACAACCGAATAGTAAATTCGGTAATTCGGTTAATGGGTAATTCGGTTATTTGTTCGGATACTAAAATTGTACAAATTTTGGTTTTCGATTATAACGGTTATAACTGAATGATCAGTCCTAATTTGTATAACCTTCCATCTATAGTTTTTAATTTGGGTTTAATTAGAATTATATTGCATTTTTTATATTTGAATTTGATTTGGCTATTTAGTTTGAATTTGAGTTAGATTTATGCAATGGCAGCTAGCTTGTTGATTATATAATAATTGTGTGATATATATTTAGTTTCACTTTGGGTTAGATGTGTGCAATTTAGCTTTATTATATTAGTGATGAATCTTAAAATTGCTTCAATTTGGGTTTAATTTATGTAATTTCAGCGCATGTTCATAATTTGATATTGAGACTTATGTTAGTGTATTGAATCAGATAATTGCTTCAATTTGGATTCTTTTTTGCGTAGTGTATAAATTTATGGTATAATTTGTATGTTGTTTATAGTGGTTAGACTAAGATATAATTAATAGTGTGATATTTGTTATTTTGGACGAATTTTTTGTCAGAATTAAAAAAACATAAGAAAATAATATAATACAGTCGAATAAAATATAATAATGACTAAAAAACAAAATTTAAAAATAAATAAATAAATTTTCTTAGTTTACTTAATTTTTCCTTACTAAAATCAATTAAGTAGTATTTACTTAATTTTCACTACTAAATTTACATCAACTAAGTAGTATTTACTTAATTAATATTACTTAGTTTCTTAATACTAAAATAAATTAAGTAGCATTTACTTAGTTTTATATTACTAAATAAAATAAAATAAAATAATAACATAAACTAAAATTAAATAATATAATATAAAATAATATATCATAGCATAACATTACATAACATAAAATATTATATAATATAATAAATTAATATAATAAAAAATAAACTGAATTAAATGAAATTAATTAAAATAAATTAATTAATTAAATAAATAATATAATATAATACAAAATAAATAAATTATATTAAATTAATATAAAATATAATATAATAAACTAAGTAACATTGACTAATTAATAGGATGAGATCAGTCATCAGCCTTTTATGTTGTCCTTAGCATTTCGTATGTTCTTTGAGCATCGAACTTTTTTCTTTTCTATCAATATATCTACTTGCACACATGCTTTAACACAAGAAATATTGATTGGATTAAATAATTCAGGTACTACCAAGGTTATAAACTTGTGCTTCCCTTTAGAGTAGTTAATTGGGGAGTGGTTAGCGTTAAGTTAATTTTGATCAATATAGCGTCGATACGTAGACAGACGAAGTGTGATCTCTCTCTGCATATCAGCACTGTATTTGTCAATTAATTAACTCCGTTAATTGGAGTTCGTGCGTGTGTCATCCTTCAAATATAAATTCACTGAAATGCTTGCTATCTTGTGAAGAAATTAAAGCCACTTTTACTGATATAGGAATAGGAATATTATATCCAGGGGAATTAAGTGATCTTATGGGGATTATATATATATATATATATATATATATATATATATATATATATATATATATATATTTTGCAAATGGGAAAACAACATTTTTGGAAGAGAAAA
The DNA here is from genome assembly GCA_016801055.1 of Panax notoginseng. NCBI lineage: Eukaryota > Viridiplantae > Streptophyta > Magnoliopsida > Apiales > Araliaceae > Panax > Panax notoginseng. The sequence goes on from CM029012.1 coordinate 264,245,877, forward strand.
TCAATATATATATAACTTGGCTAATTAATATCAAGTTATCAACTAATTATCCTGTTCTGATCAGGATGATCTCTGCATGAACCCTCGGAAAAATATGAAATCTTTAACAATTTTTTCTAGCCATTATGTATGTATGTTTCTTTATATTTTGCTATTATTATTATTATGATGCAACTCCAGAGAAAAAGAATAATTAATGGTAAGAACTCTATCACTTTAACCTTAAGTGAGAGACTCACACCGTACCACTAGAGATGTGCGGGTTATATGTTTTCGTAAAGGAACTTCTCTTTTGTTGACTTAAATATCAATTTAAATTATTTTCAAGTTTAAAATTGATATAAATTAATTTAGTTTAGACAATATAATTATGAAAATCGTAAATTATCTAAATACTAATCATGATAAATTTTATTTATTGGTTTCAAAAGTTAATAAGAATTTGAAAAGTTTGATCATATAATTGAAACAAATAGAGTATCTTTTAGTCTCTAGAGTGTAGTGAAAAAGATTAATAAATAAATTATACTCCCTCAACGTACGAGAGTACATAAATAATTTGCGCAATCTTAAAATCTGAATTGTGATTTGATTTTAATTTACAAAATAACAATTTTATACTTAATTGAATAAATCAAACGCAACTCTTTTTGGGAAGCGAAAGAGTATCAAAATGTCTCCTCTTATTAATATTTGAAAGAGAAAAGATAAAAAGTCAACAAAAATATATAGTGCTGTTGTTTAGGACTGACGGAGTATTATTCTTCTAATTTCTAATAATCTAAAATAGCTGTACGTACGTCTATATATAAACACATACAACAAAAGTGCAAGTAATTTGTTAATGTATAAAATAAGATATATAATTGCAGTGTGGTTTAGTTATTACTTATTAATATATATATATATATATATAGTAAAGATCAAGAGCATTCTCTTTAAATAGCATTCCTCCTTAAATAGCATTCTTTTATTAAACCTACGTCGTTTTAGAGGGACGCGATGACATTTTTATAAATATGCGATGGCATTGTAATTACAAAAATGCCACCGCGTCCCTCCAAAACGACGTAGTTTTAATAAAAGAATACTATTTAAGGAGGAATCCTATTTAAAGAGAATGCTCTTGATCCTTACCGTATATATATATATATATATATATATATATATATATATATATATATATATATATATGCTGCCAAATCTCCCTCCCTCTTCCCTGTAATCCGGGAGTCCACCGCCAAACTCCTGATCAGGTTTAGGATATGTTAAGGTTGAGGAGTATAGATTAAATAGTAACTCTACTGTCACATAAAATTATTTATATATATTTATATGCATATTTTGATGGCCCACATGATTTACTATGCACGTGGACCATCAAAATATATACATGTGAGTGCATGTGAACAATTTTATGTGATAATAGACTTATTTTAGACTAAAAGTGAATTGGTTTCATGCGCGCGTGTGTATATATATATATATATATATATATATATATATATATATATATACATATATATAATATTTTGGTATGCATTACCATAAATTTAAGTCGAATTATAATTGTAAGGTTATCAATAAATATGGATTGTTAGGAATTATAGAAGAGACTCAATTATTATATCTCTTTAAAAATATTATCACTAATACTTATTCACATAACTGATAATTAAAAAATTAAATTAAAATATTCGCAATATATACAATTAGGGTATATATAAGACGCTTATACCTACTAACTAAACTCAACTGCCTTAACTTGATAAAGCGACTAGCCTGGCAGGTGTTACTCAAATCTTACAATTCGTATTACAGAAATATTTCCCAAAGTTGGCAAAAGTTTGGTGGAGTTGGAAGATAAATTTAGAGAATCTCGATAGTTCCAAATAAATGCAATCTCTTTGTTTGATCTAATTTTCTTCATCTTTTGTTGAAAACATAAAAAATGATAAAAAAATTTACATTGCAAAGTGATATTATTGTTCTCTCTCTCTCTCTCTCTCTCTCTCTCTCTCTCTCTCTCTCTCTCTCTCTCTCTCTCTCTCTCTCTCTCGTATTATCATCATAATATCTCTTCTATTTAATGTGAGAATAACAACAAAAATAATAAAGTAGTTGAAAATTAATACCAACAAAGGTAGAAATATACTTATTAAAATGTAAAAATAACAATAAAAATTATTAGAGAATTGATTCATGTGGGAACTAGCAAAGAACAATTAATGTTGGGGTATATAGAAATGAATGAATACTTCAATTAAAAAGTAATTTAGAAGGGCAATTTAGGTAAAAACATATATATTACTAATTAGTGTCCCGAAACCAATTAAGACGTTTAATACGGGACTGAGGGAGTACCTTACTTTTTAATTTGAACAAAATATTTAGAAAATTTGAAAATTTGAAAATTTAAACTTGATCCTATGTTTTAGAATTTGGAACGTAAGAGCATTCACAATAGTTTCCCTTATCTTTATCCCTACTCTGCAGTGTCATTGGGTCATTCTGCAGGATAAGGATTCAATTTTTTCATTATGTACCCAACAGGTTTTTTATATTGATTCCTTAACTAATGAAATTTAAAAAGTTAAAATTGAAAGTTCCAAAACGTATTGTTTTTAATTATAAAATCGCTATTAATTTATTAATCTTTTTTGAAGTAAGTATGTGATATTTTCAAATTTAAAATTAATATAAATTTAATCAATACATATTGTGACTTATTTAGAAAAAAATACTATTACTTACAAAATTTATTATTTTACAATTCTTAGCAAAATTATTAAGTTTGAGAATGCATAAAATTGATTTATAAAAATTAATAATAATCTTATAATTTATAAAAGAGAGTATAATTTATCAAAGGACCGAGGGAGTATTATTCTAATAATATAAAATAGCTATGTCTATATACAAAGACACACAACAGTGCAAGCAATTTGTTCATGTATAAAATAAGATAATTGCACTGTGCTTTAGTTATTAATGCTGCCAAATCTCCCTCTTCCCTGTAATGCATATGTTGAGGCTGATGGGTATACACTAATGGTCTGTTTGTGAGTTTTAATTCAAGTTTCCCTTCCCATTTCATCCCTATCTCGAAATTAAAACTCACAAATAAACGGTAAAAGTGGATTGGTTTCCTCAGATACAGAGCACTCGTACCAACTAAACTCAACTGCCTCAACTCAATAAAGCGACTCCTGGCTCAGAGAAAGATTATCCAGTATTGCATCAAATCTTACCATTTATACTACAGAAATATTTCCCAAATTCGGCAAAGTTTGGTAGAGTTGGAGAGAATCTCGATAGTTCCAAATGACAGGAATCCATGGAAAAAGACTAGTGTTTGATAAATTAAACCTTAAAACTAGTAGCTTTAGTAAGTACATAATAATGTACTTGCCCATTTGATGACTCTTGTCCTGGCTAAGATTAGAGAAGTGGGGGCTCTTATTTCACCCACCGTGCCGTGCTTTGCTATGCTCCCTTTCACAGCACTTATAAATTTGCATATCATCTCCCTCTAATCAGTACCTTCAAACAGGAATCATTCAATACTTTTTTATTCTAGATTTATAAATAATATAGTTCTCTTTCTTCATTAACAAGTATGAAGGCACGTGCTCTTGAGCTTGGTATGGCTTCTAAGGGTTCTACTTCAACTCCAAGAACTGGGGTAAACAGAGGGGTGTCGATACTAGATTTTGTTCTGAGACTTCTTGGAATCATCGGTACATTGGCAAGCGCAATTGCCACGGGAACAACAAATGAGACGCTACCCTTTTTCACACAGTTCATCCGGTTTAGGGCCGAGTATGATGATCTTCCAACACTCACGTAGGTGTTTATGCTCTTTAAGTTACTATAATATGTCTTTTGGTTAATTATGACCTTCATGATAAAGTATCTATAATAAAGTTACTACTCTGTGTCAAAACAGGCTTTTTGTGGTGGCAAATTCTATTGTATGTGCCTACCTGCTTCTCTCTCTTGCACTGTCCATCTTCCACATTGTGAGGAGTGGTGCGCGAGGCAGCAGGATAATCTTGATGTTTTTTGACACGGTAATGTCTTTGCAACCTAATTATATGAAGATTAACTACTGTAGTGTCTAGAAATGATTTTTAATCAAAGCGGCTTTCTCCAAAAGCGCCCTTCATGTATTTAAGTCCAAAAGTGGTCCAAGGAGGTATGCTATATTAGTGTTCTCCAACTAAAATGAGTTAAAACTTTGTGAAGGCTATGCTGGGGCTTTTGACGGCCGGAGCTTCTGCAGCGGCAGCAATCATTTACTTGGCACACAAGGGAAATGCAAGGGCAAATTGGATCGCCATCTGCCAACAATTCAACTCCTTTTGTGAGCGCATATCTGGCTCACTGATCGGATCATTTGCAGGAATTCTAGTGTTTATCCTGTTGATATTTCTGTCTGCTGTAGCCCTTTCTCGACGTTCACTGTAATGCACCTTACATTTTGGATTCAGTGTGTATTATTTTTTTTCAGTTCTGTAGTGTTGCTTCCCTATTTCCATTTTTCCTCTTATTCTTTTTTTGTTTGTTTGTTAGTTTGGTTTTGTTTTTTCTTGGGAGGCGGGAACTCTGCCCCCTGGTGTCTGTCTGGTTTTACAAGGGTCCAAATATTTGTGGCTTGTTTTATCTGGTTTCCTTTCCATGTTTCAAAAATGAATAAATTGGTTTCTATTGGTTTTACAATTAATCTCGAAAGTCAGGCAAATTTTGTATATAAATTGACTGTCCAAGTAAAACTTAACGTACTTCGTATCTGTACACCAATAACTATATTCTGTTTCTAAAATTTATGAAAATAATTAAGAATAGAAAGACATGAACAAGATTTTAATGAACAAAAGAAACTACTCATAGTGTGACATAATACTGATGAACTGATGATAATTTAATATAACTATGAATTGTGCTTAAGTCATAACACCAGCAAGGTTAACATAAGAAAAGTTCTCACCTCTTCGCTGGACGAGGTATGCTTCTTCTTGAATTTTTCTGAGGCTTTGAATCTAGCAAGAAATGCATGAGAGCTTTGTTGTCGGCTTCAATTAGACTAAAACCAGGCTCTTTCCTTACCCCACTATCATCCATCAATTTCCTTACCCTCTCAACTCCATCCCACTGACCCCGTGAAGCATATACGTTTGAGAGTAATACATAGTCACCACTCTCATCCCATCTCAATTTTAGTAAACGTTCATTTGCACGTCTTGCTAGTTCAACATTATTATGTACTCTACATGCTCCAAGCAGAGTCCTCCAAACAATACCATTCGGCTCTATCTCCATTGTATCTATAAACTCAAATGCTTCATTCAATAGTCCAGCACGACCAAGCATATCCACCATACACCCATGGTGTCTTATGTTTGGTTCAATATTATACTCATCTCTCATGAGTCTGAAAAATCTACGTCCCTCTTTGACTGTCCCAGCATGACTACAAGCAATCAAAACCCCGACAAAAGTAATCTCATTAGGTATAATATTCATTCTTCGCATCTCTTTGAAAAGACAAATGGACTCCTCAGAATGACCATGAAATGCTAACCCTACAATTATTGAATTCCATGTTGAAACAAGTTTCTCTCCCATACCCCGGAAGACTGATATTGCTTTTTCAATGCTCCCGCACTTTGCATACATATCTATAAGTGCGTTCCCAATTACGATGCTCAAGTCTCCCTCACCCATCTCCAAAATGGAGGAATGTATCTTCTCTCCAACATCTAAAGCCCCTGAATTAGCACATGATGTCAAAAGACTCAACATGGTAACTTCATCAGGCATTTCTCCCAAACCTATCATCTCATCAAACATCTCAAATGCTTTCTTGTGCAACCCATGTAGAACATATCCAGCAATCATTGCGTTCCAAGTAACAACATCCCGCTTAGGCACCTCATTAAATAAATCTTTCGCACTCTCCATTTCACCTCTCTTCGCATACCCTGTAATCATCACATTCCAAGAAACCAAATCTTTTACCGGCATTTCATTGAACAGCTGCCGAGCCATAACCAAATCCCCTCTCCTTGCATAGCCAGCTGTCAAAGCTGACCAAGGGACAACATCTCTCTTCGCGGATTCATCAAACAGTGCACTCGCCACCTTTATATCGCCACAATTCGCATGAAAATAAATAAGGGTATTCCTAGCAAAGGTATTAGATTCAAACCCATGTTTTGTAATCTTACCGTGAATCACACAGCCCACTTTAACCCAAGAAAGCTTTGTACAGGCCTTGAGTAGACACGGAAATGTGTAGTTATCGGGCCGAACACCTTGTTTTTCCATCTGGGAATAGAGAGAAACGGCCATTAAAGGGTTAGGGCTTTGAGCTGAACCTCTCATCATAGTATTCCACATATAAAGGTCTGGTTTAGTAATTTGAGCAAACAACTGGCAGGCGTAGTGCATTGTGGATGAGAGGGCCACAGCTGAAATGTAAATAAGTTCTCTGAGAGCAGAACGGTTGGAGTTGAATCCATTGATGATCATAAAAGCGTGTGTTTGTTTCAGAGATCGGAGATTTGTGCACTTTCCCCATAGGGTCGACCGGTGGTGTTGGTTGGAGCTTCCTGCTGTTCTCTTTCTGATCATTACATTACACTCTCTTTCTAAATCAACCGCAAATCTTTTATTAAGTTGGGCCAAAACCCAAAACGGATTGAGAAAAGTCCAATGAAGTGTTTAGCCCATTTGTCTTCAAGCTGTCTAACATTAGTCCAATCAAGTCTTTTGTCTTTTTATTTATTTACTTATATATATATATATATATATATATATATATATATATATTTTTTTTTTTTTTAAATCTATGACATTGAAGAGACATCTGACACTATTCACTACCTTATGTCTTTCTTATGTAAAGATTAAATAAATTGATAAATAATTGCAATTCCTTTGATGCGTAAAGGAAATAAAGCAAAAAGTGGCAAATTGACAGTCATAAAGCTATTTATAACAAAGAAAAAAATATATTACATATTGCTTGTCATATAGTTAGTATAGTTAGTTTAAGGAAAATTATATATATTAATAATGTTTACGTCGCTTTTTGATACATAATTATTTGATAAGTATTAGTAATAATTTTTTTAGATAAATATATAATAAGTGGATAGTCTTATATTTTTTATCAATCCCATGTATTAATAAATTTTACTATTTGTAATTTGGCTTAAATTTATAATAATATATAGCGCGATTTTTACATTGTGTTTATTAGTTTTTATTTGAGGGGAAAGGAAGGAAAAATAATTAAAATCCCTTCAAATCTTATATTTGTGATTTTTTTTAGAGAGAATGGGAAGGGATTTGAAGGTAAAATTTATTTTATTTTTGGCTCAAAACTTTCCCCTCAAATGTAATAACCCAGATTTTTGTTAATTATTAAATATTAATTGATTTTATTTTATAAAAGTGTAATTTAATTGGAAAAGGTAAGTTACTAATTTTTTTTTTACTTCCTCTTTCGTTTGGAAAGTTAAATTCTTTTAGTGGATAATTAAATAATTGATTAGATTAAAATTGAGGAGTTATCATTATCATCCGTTGCATGTGGTGCAATATTCGTTCGATAAGATTCAGGATGATCTTACTTGTGAGTACCAAGTCGTGGCGATTTTGAATCATCAAGAGCAAATTATGAGGAAAACAATCCCGTTTGTTAAGATTTTGTGGAAGAATCATTCAGAGCGGGAAGCTATTTGGAAGATGCAGGAGTCTATTCGAGCGGAGTATCGTCCGCATCTCTTTGAAAATTAGATATGTTTCATTCTTTTGATTCTGGGGACGGAATCATTTTTAAGGTGAAGGTAATGTAATACTCAAAAAAATAGATAAATGACTTTTAATTCCAGATTTTAAATTTTTTACTTGGGCTTTTCATATGTTTGGGTCAAATTGTATTTAAATTATATGAATTAAAATAAGTAAGGGATTTCACTGAATTGGGCTTTAAAACTAATTTGATTTAATTTGTAAGTGGAAAATATAAAATTCTATTAAAATTAGGAGAAATAATAAAATAATTAAAAGTAAAACCTAAACTGAGGAGTAATAAGAAAAAAAAGGAATACGATTGTGGCGGAAAACCGAATAGGTGCTCGGGAACGGGGGGTGCAAATTGACAGATATGACTGTAATTGAGAATTATTCATATATGATGTACTCCCTCCGTCCCATTATATCTGTTGTTCTACACATTTTCACACAGAATAATAATAGATGCAATTTTACTATTTTATCCTTAATTAATATTTTTTCTCATCCTATGCTCTGGCGACCAGATCTGTTGCGCTCCGTCGTTGTCTTCATCTCGATCACCTGAAGAAGAATACTATGTCAGCATAGGTGATAATTGATCCATGAACAGTCGCCATTTATCTCATCCTACGCTCCGTCGTCGTCTTCTTCTTCATCTTTTCATCGGTCGGATCTGGCCGAGATCTAATATTCTGGCGGAGATCTAATATTAAAATTCTGGTGGTCAGATCTAATATTAAAATTAAAATAAAGATGCAGGCAGCTCCTATACTATACTCCTCTGTCTTTATACCCCACCGTGGCCGCTACCCATTAACCGGCGACTCCATTAACTCCATTAACCGGCGATGGCAGTTTTATGCTTTCTAAATTTGAAGCATCGATCGACGGATTTGGTAAGGAGAAGGAAGTGATCGACGCATTATGCTTTCTAAAGTGAATGGGATGGATTTTGTAAGGTATGAACTTCTAAAGGCGAGATCGATGGAAATGACAGAAAGTGAGAAGGAAGTGAACGGCAGCATTAAATCCATCCCATTCACTTTCTAAAGCCCATGGATTTGGTAAAGAGAGAAAAAGGAGAAAGAAAGTGAACGGCAGCATTAAATAACTATTTATGGTGAATGGTGGCGGAGAAAGAAGGGCAGAAAAGAAAAATACACGGCAAAATATTCTTGGTATTATAAAACGTTAATTATTTTGAAAAAAAAATATATTCTAAAATGTCAGATATAATAGGACGGAGGGAGTATTATACTAATAATAAATATGGTGTAACCCATTGAAGTATAAGTCTAATAGAATTAAGAATGACAATAACTTTCATGGATATATACTTATAGTAATTGTAGGAGGCGTCTTTAACTAAGTTTTTTTTATATTATTAAATTGGTTATAGCGGTTATTGCACTCGAGGGTATCATCTGCATATCATCTATATGTATTCTGGCAATACTTATTAGTAGATTGGTGTGAAATCAAAAATACGTGTTTTTATTTATAATGAGAAACTTGGCTGCTTTTAAAATTGGTGGGATTGGGGGGTGAGTTAAATTAATTTGTTAGCACAAATTAATGTTAATGGTATTATATTATAATATATAAGTTTGAATTAATGAATAAATTGTTTAAAATAAGAGTAATATTATTATGACAGTTTGACTTTTAGGTATTATATTATATTATAATATATAAGTTTGAATTAATGAATAAATTGTTTAAAATAAGAGTAATATTATTATGACAGTTTGACTTGGTAAAATAAAAGGTTAAAATCCGTCGGATATCGTATACGAATACGGATGCGAATTAATTTTTTCAGATACTGATGCGGATACATTAGTATCCGGATCTGTATATATCCGTTTATAACTCTAATCACCACTATTAATATTTTGAAGTTATTAGTGCTCTGTTTATTAATTTTAAGGTTTGTTGTGCTTTGCGCGTAATCTTTATTTCTTTTTCGGGAAGGGGTGTTACATCAAAAGTGGGAGGATTTGGAGGGATGGGAAATGATGAGAAAATAAAATATTTTACATTAGCAAAATTAAACTTTCAAAATAAATAATATGACAATCTTATCTCTAATTATTATAATTTCTAATTTTTAAAAATAAAATTTTTCTCTTTTTCCTAACACCCCCTCCCCCCTCCCCCCACCCCCCTCCCCTACAAATTTTCTTTTCCCCAAACACCCCTCCCCTCTCCCCGCTGCCCTCACCCGCCCCACGCCACCCCACCCAGCGCCGCGTCACGTCAGAGTATACTAAATTAACTCATATACTCATAATAATAAGATTTAATCATGTACTGATCATAATACTAAATTAGAGTTTATATATATATATATATATATATATATATGAACATAAAAAAAATGCTGAACAAAATAATTCAATAGCTAGACATCGTTAAATTATACATTTATTATATTTATATATAAGAGTAATATAATAATAGTGTAGTTTAAAAATAAAATTATTTTCCCTTCCCTCCCTTCTTTCTAAACTCACAAATAAAAAAATATAATAACTATCACATCACTTCACTTCCTTTTTAAAACACACAAACACGACAAAGAAAAATTATAATCCCTTTTCCTCCCTTCCCTTTTTATAGTTTCCCTTTCCATCCCTTCTGTCCAAACTCACAAAAGCAGCCTTAGTTTAATGTTCAATAAATTAAAAATTGCCACTTAAATTGAACATGTTATATATATACTAATAATATTCAATGAATTAAAATTCTTAACTATTTTAGTAGTTGCAGAATAGTAATAATATTTTCTAAAAGATGATGAATAAAACCGGCCCGCGAAGTCAGAATCCATGCACGTAAAACCTACTTAACAGTGTATATGCATGTATATTGTCAAACTTTAGAGCAGACCAAAGTCATCTGCATGTGAATATATGCTGGCAATGCAATGCATGGACACAGCCCTCGAGCCCTAGTTGGTAAACTCTTCATTTTGACCTAGTAATAGTTTCTCAGTTCAGAACATCATGTAGCTCAATGGTTTTTTTTTTTCCTTAGTATATATCTTTCTATTGAAAACATTAAAATTGTTAATGCTTATTACACAGACTGAAATTAATAAGAAGAGAAAAACTCAAAAATTAACAAACACAATGTAATTATCGGAAATTAAGGAAGTTTAAATAATAAATAATGGAGCTCTCTCTCGTTCTGGTACAGAAGGAGTGCCTGCCAGTCATTCTTTGTATTTCGGTGTTTTTAGTTTAACTTACTACTGGCAAATTTTGATACTTATCCTTCAAGTGGACGACTCCACTTTTTCTTTTAGTATTTCTTTCCGACAGGCAACAGCTAAAAGAAATACTACAACATATATATTTTCCATAAATGGTTTGACATTTCAAGCTAATTTTTGAACTTTTGTAGCAGTACACTGCGATGACTCAATTATTGGCTTGTGTACACTGAACCTGCTATCGAAACGTCCAGTGTTCATACTTACTTCACATAATATATATTTGGAACTTTGCCAAATTTCTGATTCCTTTTTAAGCCTTTTTAACTTAACCATATATAAAATTTTCAAAATAGCCAACTGCATGCGTAGAAAGCGTCATTGTGTCAAATCCTTAACCTGTAATATTATATATGTTGGGCATTTGCAAGCTACATTAATTGCATACAAAGACCAAGTAGAGGTATCGATCCTATATATATATATATATATATATATATATATATATATATATATATATATATAGAGAGAGAGAGAGAGAGAGAGAGACTAATTAATTCACTGACCGAGTAGACCACGTTTAAGTTCAGAAAATGTGAAATCTTTTGAGTCTTCACTGTTGTTGAGCACATGATTAAAAAGAAATAATGACTAAAGTTTAATTCATTTGAGCCAAGGGAAAGAAGAAAAAAAATAAGATTACCCAAAAGAGCATAGTTGAAGTTTGAACATCTAGATATCGTAGAGTACTGAAGCACACATCATCCTTTAATAACCTTAGATAAATTAAGGTGAATAATGTGACAAACATAAATTATTTTATAAATATTTTATAAATTGTAGATGTGGTATATTCCACCTCAGCATATTGATCAACAAATTATTTCACACATCAACAGTTTGTAAAATATTTGTATAATAATTTGTGTATCTAACATTATTCAATTTAGATATGTTTGACCCGAATGGAGTAACAAACTTTGGCATTCAAGAAACTCCAAAAATCTCCTCTAGGGTGTTTTTCTTCTTCTATTTTTTTTATAAAAAAACGTAATATGTCTGAACTGTATTTAAATATTTTCCGTGCTGCATCAATTTGAAATTGAGGTTATGTACAACTTCTATTTTATCTAATGATGTGTACGTATATGTGTATATCTTTGCATAATTTGTGGAAAAAAGAATAAACATAATAATATTAATTACTATAACGAAGAATTGTTTTTGATTAACGAAGATTATAGTATCTGAATGAGTTGCTTAATTTGTGTAGTTTATTATTTTTAGATCCACATAAGCCCATAATTAGTAAGAGAATATATACAGAGAGAGTTGAATAGATGAACCCAGTTGCGCCACATAGTGTTCCCTACCTTGGCCACATAGGAGACATGGCCCACTAAGCCGCTGCCAGGTTATCTTTCCAGTTTCAAACCCTATTTCTTAACTACTCCCTTTATCCCTTAATAGAAGTTTTTGTAAACAAGTACAAAGAAAATAATTATATAATATTAAATATAATATTAATTATTTATATTATTCTTATATTAGAAACAAAGAATATTCTTTATTAAATAGATAATACTGAAAAAATTAAAATTATATCGAATACTTGGTGTAATATTAAAAACCGACTTATATTTTTTTTAAAAAGTCAATATTCACTACAAGAAAAAGGTTTATCAGCAACCGACTATCAGCGACCGCACTCGGTCGCAGATTTCTATCAGCGATCGCGTACGGTCGCTGATAGTCGTCACATAAAATCTGGTTGCTGGGATGCACATCAGCGACCGATTTATCTGCGACTGATATGAGCGACAGAAATGACTAGACCTGGCAAACGGGCCCAAAGCCCGCGGGCTGGGCAGGCCCGCCCGCCCGCCAAAAAGCGGGCTTTGGGCCGCACTTTTTTAGCCCACAAAAACCCGGGCCTTTTTGGCTCGGCCCGTTCAAAGCCCGGCCCGGCCCGCCCGCGGGCTTTGCGGGCTCAAAAAAGTGCAAAAAAATAGGCATAAACTACCTTCGGCCCGCGGGCCGGCCCGGCCCGCCAGTGAGCCCGCGGGCTATGGGCTTACTTTTTTTCGCCCGTGGAAATTCGGGCCTTTTTGGCCCGGCCCGTTTTTGCCCGGCCCGCGCCCACCCGCCCGTTTGTCACCTCTAGAAATGACAAATTCGGTCGCTAAGCTGAGTCAGCATGGTCCAGGGCCAAAGCTGACATGGTCCACGTGGCAGCGACTGTTATCAGCGACCGCATGCGGTCGCTGATCTGAAAAAAATGAAAACCAGATTTTTGCTGTTTTGTAAAATTCCCAAAAATCTGTACCTGTTTTGTACCTGTTTTGTACCTGATTTATCCCAACACACATACACAATAATATAAAAAGCATGCATGACAATATAAACATCCATCGTCCACCGACACATACACCAAACTAGTATATAAACTATATAAACCTTTAAAAACTAATATGAATTGAATAAATATAAACAAATCTAATATTGTTTAAATAACATATAGACATCCAAAGAATGAATATACAAGTACAAGCTTATCAAATAACAACAAAACAACACTAAAGCAGGTACGTCAAGCATCATCACTTCCTTGATCACCCTGTAATTTACATCAACGATAAGTAGATATATTAAAGTAATTTACATCTAAGTTCTATATATCTTATATAAATGGAATCTAAAATGCTTATATAGAAATGATGCAGGACATACGTTCTATTCGGAGGAAGGTGAATCTGAATAAGAATCTGATCATCCGGATTAGTAGGGGCCTTGGGCACATGATTAGGTCCCCTACCCAAGCCGCGCTTTTTCTGCTTTAGAAGCCATCTGTATATTACAAATTTCAAGATGTATATATGAGTTATATTTGATTACATGTATATATGAATATATAAAATGACAATAAACATGACAGTTGTGACGCCCCCAAAATTAGGTATACATCACCCATCTTGGGTCGTCAGATACATAGTACAGAATACAAATACAACTTAATAATACAACTGTCGTGTACAATACGACAAAATATAAACTGTGAGTTTGAATACAAATATTATCTTCTAGAGAGTATTCATACTCAAAAGGAGTCCTCATTACATTTATTAACACACCATTACATAGAATAGTGAGGACTACTAACTAATACTATCATTCGGACCATCACTCCGTTTCCCGACTTGCCCCAGCTACGTTCTCATTTCCTGAAGAGAACAGTAAAAGAAAGGGTGAGCTCAACTAGCCCAGTAAGAAATATTATGACTAAGATAATGCAGAATAAATTATTATTAGCCTTCAACAATGTTAAACTGATAAAATATAATAGACATCAAGTTTAACTGCAGCGAGTCAAGCAATCCATTAAAAGAGTCAAGTAGAAAATAAACTCTACTATCTTTTATGATTTAAAAAGTTTTTCAACACTGTGATCGCTGGGACTCAGCTTAATAAAATAATCCACATCATCGAATCACCCCTCCACTACGGCCAAGGATATTCGTATATTCATTAATGGTAATGATCATGCCAACAACTGTCCATCAATGTACTACGGGCCAATGAGGACTTTTACCACATCATTTGTAACATTACGGTCATGATTATACCGAATAATCCCTGGTCATAATCATACCAAGTCCATCTATGCACTACAGGCCACAGATGACTTTCAACATTTTATAAATATGAGGATGATGACAATGATATAAGAATTCAATAAAACAAGTTCAAGAATTAATTTATCCAAGAATTAACAACGTCCAAATTGTCAACATGATACTGCTTTGTGGAGTAAAATTCAAGAATGCTTAGAAGAATATTTTCATAAAAAGATACTGGATGAAACGCAATTATCAAGGATATTCCACAAATTTCATGGAGTATAGAAGTCAAAACTTAACCAACTGAGTACAATAAAGAATGAAATAACAAAAGAAATCACCATGCATGCGATAGACCACACAAACAGGTTATTCCAACAGAATAATAAATAATGGAACCAGGTTCGGCGTAAACGCACAGACAGGATATTCCGACAGAATAATAAATAATGGAACCAGGTCCGGTGTAAAACACACAGACATGATATTCCGACAGAATAATAAATAATGGAACTAGGTCCGGTGTAAAACACACAGACAGGATATTCCGACAGAATAATAATAAAGACGGAACCAGGTCCGGTGTAAAACACACAGACAGGATATTCTAACAGAATAATAGAAGAATATCACCAAGTATAGGGTAGACCGCGTATACTGGTTATTCCAACAGAATAATAAAGAATGGAATAACAGAAGTTCTCTTCATGAATATAAAAGAAATAATATTCCCTACCTTAAAAGAACTGGATATTAGAAAAGTGAAGTAGCAGAATACTTTTATTCTCTCTCTCTATACTTTCTCTCTCTATAGCTTGAATGAATTCGTGAAAAATAATGAAGCCCTAGGCCTCTATTTATAGAAAAACTAAGGGTGGCTCTTGGTCTTAACGAAGGGTCAAATGACTCTTGGTAATATTGAAGGGACAACTACTATTGATGAAAGTAATTACTATTGACCAAGATAAATACTATTGACGAAGGTAATTACTATTGACCAAGGTAAATACTATTGCCCAAGATAAATATTATTGACGAAGGTAATTACTATTGACCAAGGTAATTACTATTGACCAAGGTAAATACTATTGACGACGGTAATTACTATTGACGAAGAAACTCTTAGATGATGACATATGGCCCCCCATAAAAATAACCAAACTTACCACAACGTCTCAATTATTGATTTAATAATATAATATATTATACAGATGATACTATGACAATAATTTAAGAGATATGATGCAGCAATTACTGTAGCAATAATTGAGTATAGCCGAGTGACTTCTTACGTAAGCATCAATAATCAATACCGTGTGCTACTATGCAACCACGCGTATTACTGTACTTTTACTACCGGGTAGTTCAACAGTTTTAACGGTTTTAACGGTAACACCTCAGCCGTTATTTTATAGAAAGATAATTTTTGTCGTTTTCTAACTACGACAATACTTCTGTTGTGGGGTCCACTAATGATTGTGCTGTCGTATGAATATTCCCCGACAAAAAGAATATTCCCCGACCAAACGAATATTTTAAAACAACTTGCTTACTTTGCAAAATTTATAAATATTACCCACAACTATAACATTATATCAAATTAACTCCATAATATTTAAAAATGATATTTATAGAAAATTCACCTTCATTTATAAAAGTTGGGGTCTTACAACCTCCCCTTCTTATGAAATTTCGCCCTCGAAATTAGGGTACGTACCTGGTATGTCGAAGAGGTAAGGATACCTTGATTTCATTTCAGATTCTAATTCCCAGGTCATTTCCTCAACATCGTGGTTTCTCCACAAAAATTTGACTTGAGGTATAACCTTGGAGCGTAGAATATGCTCCTTCTTATCCAAGATTTGAACAGGAACTTCTTCATACGTCAAATCTTCCGCTATTTCGTCCGGTTCTAACTCAATAATGTGGTTCGGGTCTTCCACATATTTGCGTAAAATGGATATGTGAAAAACGTCATGAACACGAGATATACTTGGCGGTAAAGCGAGTCTATAAACCACAGTTCCCACTCGATCGAGGATTAAAAATAGACCGATGAATCGAGGATTGAGCTTTCCTCTCTTTCCAAATCTCGTAACTCCTTTCCATGGAGCAACACGTAAGAACACATGATCTTTTGTCGATCTTGTGAGGTTTTTATACCTTGTCGGATCGTTTGAATCTTTTCTGTAGTCATACGTACCAACTCCGGTCCCAACAACGTTGCTTCACCCACCTCATCCCAGCATACTGGAGAACGACATTTTCTTCCATACAATGCTTCGAATGGAGCCATGCCAATACTTGCTTGATAACTGTTGTTGTAGGAAAACTCCACCAATGGTAAGAACTTGTCCCAACTTCCCCTGAAGTCAAAGACACAGAGTCTTAATAGATCTTCAAGAGTTTGAATAGTCCTCTCTGATTGTCCGTCCGTCTGAGGATGATATGCTGAACTAAATCGTAAATCCGTGCCCATAGCTTTTTGTAAACTAACCCAAAATCGTGAAGTGAATCTTGGGTCTCGGTCAGAAACTATGGATACTGGCATACCATGCAGTCTTACAATCTCGTTTATGTACATACGAGCAAGACGTTCAAGTGTATAAGTTTCTCGTATCGGTAAGAAATGAGCAGACTTGGTCAATCTATCAACAATGACCCAAATCGCATCTATACCTTGAGAAACCTTAGGAAGACCGGTAACGAAATCCATGGTAATGTGCTCCCACTTCCATTCTGGAATTTCAAGTGGTTGCAATGGACCTTTTGGTACTTGATGCTCCGCTTTGACTCGTTGACAAGTTAGACACCTTGAGATAAACAACGCTATCTCTCTCTTCATATTGCTCCACTAAAATGTATGACGAAGATCATGATACATTTTGGTACTTCCAGGATGGATTGCAAACGGTGTGTTGTGCGCCTCCATCAAGGTTTCATACTTTAAATCAGGGTCGTTAGGAACAAAAAGTCTGGAGTTGACTCGAAGTATTCCTTCTTCATCGATTCTTGCTTCCGGCATAGAACCTTCTTGCACTTTCTTCCTCATACGCATCAGCTCCAGGTCTGTAGCTTGAGCAGCTTTAACTTTATCGATTAAAGTTGGTTCTACTCGTATATTCGCCATCATCACATGGGTCCCTGGAGTCTTTAACTCTATCTCCATCCTTTGCAAGTCACACAAAATGGGCCTTTGTGTTGACAATATTGCACTCGTACTTGCATATGATCTTCTACTCAATGCGTCAGCTACCACGTTCGCTTTTCCAGGATGGTATTGAATGGTATGATCATAATCTTTCAACAGTTCAAGCCAACGTCGTTGTCGCATGTTGAGTTCCTTTTGAGTGAAGAAATATTTGAGGCTTTTATGATCCGTAAAGATCTCCACCTTATCCCCATACAAGTAATGCCTCCAAATTTTAAGTGCAAAGACAACAGCTGCCAACTCTAGATCATGAGTAGGATAATTCCTCTCATATTCCTTGAGTTGTCTTGATGCATAGGCTATGACTTTTTCATGTTGCATGAGAACACATCCCAACCCTTTGCTCGAAGCATCACTGTAGATGACAAATCCCTCCGAGCCAGATGGTATTGTTAGAACAGGTGCTGAAATGAGTCTCCTCTTGAGTTCTTTAAAACTCTGCTCACATTCTTCGCTCCAACCGAACTTTGTATCTTTCCGAGTCAGCTGAGTTAATGGAGTAGCGATTCGAGAAAATCCTTCCACGAATCTCCGATAATAACCAGCTAAACCAAGAAAGCTACGTACCTCGATCACTGATTTAGGTTGCTCCCAGCTTTGAATTGCTTCAATCTTTGCCGGGTCAACAGATATTCCACGACTTGATACTACGTGCCCAAGGAATGCTACCTCTTCCAGCCAGAACTCGCATTTCTTCAACTTGGCATAAAGTTTGTATTCACGAAGCTTTTGGAGTACCAGCCTCAAGTGTTGCTCATGATCTTCACGGCTTTTGGAATAAACAAGGATGTCATCGATAAAGACGACCACAAAGTGATCCAAATATTCCTTGAATAACCTGTTCATCATATCCATGAAGGCAGCAGGAGCATTAGTCAATCCAAAAGACATAACTAAGAATTCATAATGCCCATACCGAGTTCTGAAGGCAGTCTTTGGAATATCCTCAGTTCTAACCTTCAGCTGATGATATCCAGAACGAAGATCGATCTTTGAAAAGAATTGTGCTCCTTGCAACTGGTCAAACAGGTCATCAATACGTGGCAATGGGTACCTATTTTTGATGGTGACATGATTCAACTCCCGATAATCAATACAAAGTCGCATACTCCCATCTTTCTTCTTCACGAACAGAACAGGAGCACCCCAAGGAGAAGTACTAGGACGAATAAAACCAATGTCTAACAATTCCTGCAGTTGGGTCTTTAACTCCTGAAGTTCAATAGGAGCCATTCGATATGGGGCTTTGGAAATGGGTTTTGTACCGAGTTCAAGGTCGATACAAAATTCAATTTCACGCTCTGGGGGTAGGCCAGGAAGTTCTTCGGGAAATACGTCAGGAAATTTATTAACAACAGGAATATCATTCAAAGCTGACGTATTTTTGTTTAAATCTGTGACATGAGCTAAGAAAGCTTGACATCCGTTTTTCAATAAACGAATAGCTTTATGGCTTGAGATGACAGCGATTGATTTTAATGGTTTGGTTGCTTGAATTCGCATAATAGGTCGATTAGGAATATGAAAGCTAACAACCTTACGAAAACAATCAATTTTTGCATGATGAGTAGTTAACCAATCAATCCCTAGAATCACGTCAAATGCAAGTATTTTTAATAAAATAAGATCGACAAGTAATGTGTGGGTACCAACTTGAACCAAACAAGACTTATAAACCGTGGATGTAATGAAGATTTCTCCCAATGGAGTTTCAACAGCTAAGTCAAAGTCTAATTTCTCCGGAATCAAATTTAATCGATGAGCGCAAGTAGGAGAAATAAAAGAATGGGTCGAACCGGTATCAAATAAAGTATAAACTTCGTTAGAGTTTACGATAAGCTTACCCGTGATGACCTCATTCGGGTTCCTTGCTCTCTAGGAGTTCACAACAAACGCTCTCCCTTGCACAACCGGTTTTGACTTTTCTGGGACGGCCTTTGGTGCCTCCATCCTAGCTGAATTTGTCTTCGGTAAATGACAAAATCCGGCTAAATGACCTTCTCTTCCACAATTATAACATGCTTTGGACGGCATCGCGCAGTTTGGACTGATGTGCCCCTTCCCTCCGCATTTGAAACATATGATAGGTGGTCGTTCTCCTTTCTTAACGACAGGTGCTGGTGCTGACGTCTTTCCATCATTGTTGAATCTCTTCTTCTTGAAATGCCCATTCTTATTGTTTTGGCCCTGATTACCACCGAAGTGGTTACCATTTCTGGCCTGTTGATTCCCTCCACGCTTGTTGTCACCGCTTCGATGACTGCTTTCACTGGTATTATCATTTTGCCGACTGCTCTCTTTTGGTTGCGCTGTCTCGTTATCGCGCTCCACCAACTGAGCCCTATTTACAACATCTGAATAAAAACACAGTTTATGAGAAATAAGGTGTTGACGTATCTCCGGTTTCAAACCTCTTAAAAACATCCGCGTCATTCTTTCTTCATTATCCACCAGGTGGGACGCAAACCGGGATAACTCCGCAAATTTTGCCTCGTACTGTGACACGGTCATATTATTCTGCTCCAATTTGATGAACTCCACCTCCTTCATGTAACGAATACTCTCGGGAAAGTATTTGTCGTTAAAAAGCTCTTGGAACTTCTCCCAAGACATCTTCAGTGCGGCAGGTTGAGTACGCTTGTAAGACCCCGAATTTTATGAAATAAAAGTATTCAATTTTTCTTATAATTACTATTCAGTAAATGGTTAAATTGATATAAGTTTAAAGTTATTTTTGAAATGTGCAAAATTTTCAAAATAAGCAAGTGGTTATAAAATAATTATTGTTGTCGGGGAATATTCGTTTAGTCGTGGAATATTCTTTCTGTCGGGGAATATTCGTACGACGGCGCAGCTATTTGTGGGCCCCATAACGAATAACTGTCGGGTGAAAAAAACGACAAATTTGAGTTTTTACAAATAACGACGTAGTTGTTACCGTTAACACTGTTGGAATACCCGGTGGTTAAAATACAGTAATACGCGTTATTGCACAGTAGCACACGGTATTGCATAGTATTTTTGAAATTATTGATTCTTACGTAAGAAGGCACTACTCAATAATTGTTACAGTAATTACTGTTCAATATTTTATTTTATTGATTTAATAATTGCTGCGTTGATATTTTATATTATTATTGTTCAATAATTATCACTGTACAGTATTTTCTATTATCATATCAATAATTCATATTATTTAAATAATATTATTAGATAGCATTATTGACAATGTCTAGAAAGTTCTGTCTAAGGAGAGGTTTGGTCATCTAATTGCGTGCTAGTAAGGAGAAATCCTTATTAGAAAGCCCCCTCTTTCCTGGGAACGGCCTGGTTGTCATAAATGTGATTCTGTAATATTATTTGTGAATAATTAATTATTGATTCATATGATAAGGAAATATTTATTTTATGTGGATATAAACGAGGGATATATTTTTGTGGTTAAAAATGAAGGAGTTAATGTTGAGATTTTTATCCGTATTTTTGTCGGAATGGAGGTATTAAAAATCAGGGTTTTTGAGATATTTTGCGGGGGTTATAATTTTTAATCCGACCGTTAGATCGTGAAATTTTTTGGATATGTTATACATATATAAGTTAGGTATATGCCCACAAATTTTGAACCGTTAAAAATGAATGTATGATTTATTATGAATTTTACGAGATGACTGGTTCAGAAATTGTTGAATTTTCGGAGTTTATCATTTTGGTGGAAAATTCTAGAATTGGTGGGCCCCACTTGTGGTTGGTGAAGAAATGTACTGAATTATATTTCAAATGTGGTGGGTGGAAATAGTAGCAGGTAAAGCCATCAAGTTGTAGGTCAAACCTACCAAAATTTTCCTATAAATAAAGGGCTAAGTTAGAATTGAAAATCACACCAAAAACATAAGCTTTCTCTCTTTCTCTCTCTATATTATGAAGCATATTTTGTGAGTATTTAGATACTTTGAGAGTTGCTATTCAGTGCAAGTTTCCTTCGGCTTTACATTCCGGTCAGAAGTACTGCTGTTTTGAGGTAAGGGATTGTAAGGGATAGTAAGGGATTTTAAGGGTTGTTATGATTTTCAGTTTCGTAATTTTTCTGAACTTCAAAAATTCTGAAAAAATTTGAAAAGATATTTTGATGAGTTTTCTTGATTGTGTCCAAAAATAGTGATTTTTGGATGTATAGATTGAGAGTTATGAATTTTATGAGAAAAGACTATTTTAGAAGTAACAGCTTATAATTCCTTGTGGTTAACTCTAAAATTGATGAAATTTTTATTGGGAGTATATGTATATGATAGAAGTATACTCTGTAAATTTCAGAATTTTTGGACAAAAGTACAATTTTTGATAAATGTCTAAATATTCGGCTGTTTTGGCCATATGAAAAATAGTAAATGACTTTTAAAAATTCTGAGAAAAATATATGTTCACTATGGGACTATATTATGCTAAATCCCAGAAAAGAAATATTTTTGGAACTCATTTGGTATTTTTCATGAAAATGGTCTAGTTATGAGTAAATGAATTAAATATGTTTTGTGAAGTAAAAAAATTGGAAAATAGGATTTTATGACTTGAGAATCCTATATGAGGTATATGCAGATTTTTGATGAGGGTTTTGGTTATTGGTGATGAAATCTTATGAGTTTGGTATTTTAGAATGATTAAATGCATTATTTAGTAAAGTGTAAACAATTAAAATAAATTGTTTATAAGTTTAAGAAATGTTATTCTTTCAATATCATTATACCGAAATATTGGTATGTATTTTATTATGGAATTTCTACCTTTTTGTGTCGAGTTTACTATTTATGAGTTACTATTCACGATAAAAATTGGTTTCTTTTTCTAACCAAATTATAGTTGATTTACGAATATTACTCTTGAGATTAAAACTAGATGTTGATCATATTATTTTTATTATTATATATAACATTTTTATAACCCTAATGATGATATTTCTCTTTGACTTGAGTGTAAAGATGGGTAGATTTCTGGTATGATCATGACTATGAGTTCTCTTTGGCCAGTAGTGCAAAGTTGAATTGTTGACTGGTATGATCATGACCATTGAATTTATAAGTGAATATCTTTAGCTTAAGTGCAAAGGTGAATTGATCAACATGGTTATAATTATTGTTTATATAAATTCTGAAATGATTATATATTTCTTTGAGATATTAATATATTTGGCCTGTAGTGCAAATATGAACTGTTGATGAATATATTTGGCCGTAGTGCAAATATGAACTGTTGAGGAATATCTTTGGCCTGTAGTGCAAAGATGAATTATTGATGAATATCTTTGACCCGTAGTGCAAAGATGACATGTTGTTGAATATCTTTGGCCAGTAGTGCAAAGATGAACAGATGTTGAGATGAACATGACCAACTGGTGATACAAATGAATATCTTTGGCCGTAGTGCAAAGATGAAGTTATTAGTATGATTATGAACATGAACTGTGATTTGGTATAACCATGATCTTTGATGTTTCAGGTAAAGACAGGTGATGAAAATATTCTTCGTCCTGGGTGCGAAGAAAAATTTAGAGTCACAATTATGATTATGAGTTATTCATATGATTGTGGACCAGAATTGTTGATTGATGTTACAGGGATAAAACATTGTTGATAGATTTTTAACATGGAGAAGATAATAGACTTTATAGTCTATTTGACTCTTCTAATGGATTGCTCGTTGCTGCAACTATGGTTGAAATTTTTATCGTTTACCATATATTCTAAATCTCTGATTTATTGTTGATGAAGCCTATTGATAATTGAATTATCTTTAGTCATGATATTCTTTACTGAGCTAGTTGTACTCACCTTTTTGCTTCACAATTCCTTTCAGGTAATAAGAGTGTAGCTGGGTCGAGCGGGGGTAACAAGGGAATAGAACGGTGGTCATCATTTAGTAGTTATATTTGGTGAAGAAAATAGGGTGAGGCGAACCCAACGTTGGAAGGGTGTTTTGTCACTATCATACAAGATGTCTAATGACATACAACCTCGTGTCATCATAAGACAGGGTTGTGCTCATCCACTTGCTGAGTATATCTACGAGCACTACCTATATAATCTTGGTGTTTGTTTGAAGTATAATTCTCAATTAAAGACAGTGGAGATAATGATAAGTCAAGAGAAGACTCACCATTGGGAAGAATATGATAGTAATCTTCTCGTTTTTCTTTGGGGTCTATTGGGTCAACCAAGGATAATTCTGTGGCCATATGATATCTATCATAACCTAGACGCATGGCCTCCCATGTACAAAGGTTTCCTTGAGCACTTCCCAAAGATTCTAATTTCTAAAACAGTTTTTGACTATACCTTTATGTAAGGTGTCATTGTGAGGTGATGTCCACGGTTGGAACATGAGTCACATTTGGTATATATCTGTATCCAAACTCACAGCATATGTGTTGTTGTATTTTGCACGACAATTGTTGTAATAAAGTTATAGTTGTTTTCTGTACCATGTATTTGGCGACTCAGAATAGGTTGGATGGAATGAACCTATTTTGGGGGCGTCACAGGTGGTATCAGAGCTTAGGGATATGATCTCTGGCGGAGATCGGGAAATACAACTAGGAGGGGAGAGATGAGTAAATCCTTCGCTAGTGTGTCCTACCTAAGCTTATTTGTTGGTCAGTCATAATATTGGGATATTATGTGATATGTTAATTTGTTAAATGAACCCTTGTTTTGAAGCTGTATTCTAGAATGATATTTGAAATACAGGAGATGAGCAATGGAGAAATTATGATGACAGGGAAGATGGAATCTGAAATGAAAGGAAGGTATTCTCAACTCTTTGAAATACCAGGTACGTAAATTTCGAGGACGAAATTTAATAAAGGAGGGGAGATTGTAAGACCCCGAATTTTATGAAATAAAAGTATTCAATTTTTCTTATAATTACTATTCAGTAAATGGTTAAATTGATAAAAGTTTAAAGTTATGAGTGAAATATGATTTTTTTTTCAAAATAAGCAAGTGGTTATAAAATAATCATTGTTGTCGGGGAATATTCGTTTGGTCGTGGAATATTCGTACGACGGCGCAGCCATTTGTGGGCCCCATAACAGAATAACTGTCGGGTGAAGAAAACGACAAATTTGAGTTTTTACAAATAACGGCGTAGTTGTTACTGTTAACACTGTTGGAATACCCGGTGGTTAAAATACAGTAATACGTGTTATTGCACAGTAGCACACGGTATTGCATAGTATTTTTGAAATTATTGATTCTTACGTAAGAAGGCACTACTCAATAATTGTTACAGTAATTACTGTTCAATATTTTATTTTATTGATTCAATAATTACTACGTTGAAATTTTGTATTATTGTTGTTCAATAATTGTTGTTGCACAGTATTTCTCATTATCAGATCAATAATTCATATTATTTGAATAGTATTATTAGATAGCATTATTGGCAATGTCTAGAAAGTTCTGTCTAAGGAGAGGTTTGGTCATCTAATTGCGCGCCAGTAAGGAGAAATCCTTATTGGAAAGCCCCCTCTTTCCTGGGAACGGCCTGGTTGTCATAAATGTGATTCTGTAATATTATTTGTGAATAATTAATTATTGATTCATATGATAAGGAAATATTTATTTTATGTGGATATAAATGAGGGATATATTTTTGTGGTTAAAAATGAAAGAATTAATGCTGAGATTTTTATCAGTACTTTTGTCGGAATGGAGGTATTAAAAATTAGGGTTTTTGAGATATTTTGCGAGGGTTATAATTTTTAATCCGACCGTTGGATCGTGGTAATATTTGGATATGTTATACATATATAAGTTGAGTATATGCCCACAAATTTTGAACCGTTAAAAATGAACGTATGATTTATTATGAATTTTACGAGATGACTGGTTCAGAAATTGTTAAACTTTCGGAGTTTATCATTTTGGTGGAAAATTCTAGAATTGGTGGGCCCCACTTGTGGTTGGTGAAGAAATGTGCTGAATTATATTTCAAATATGGTGGGTGGGAATAGTAGCAGGTAAAGTCATCAGGTTGCAGGTCAAACCTACCAAAATTTTCCTATAAATAGAGGGCTAAGTTAGAATTGAAAATCACACCAGAAACATAAGTTTTCTCTCTTTCTCTCTCCATATTATGAAGCATATTTTGTGAGTTTTTACATACTTGATGAGTTGCTATTCATCAGTGTAAGTTTCCTTCAGTCTTATACCGATCAGAAGTACTGCTCTTTTGAGGTAAGGGATAGTAAGGGATATTAAGGGATTTTAAGGGTTGTTATGATTTTCAGTTTCGTAATTTTTCTGATCTTCAAAAATTCTGGAAAAATTTGAAATGATATTTTGATGAGTTTTCTTGATTGTATCCAAAAAAGGTGATTTTTGGATGTATAGATTGAGAGTTATGAATTTTATGAGAAAAGACTATTTTAAAAGTAACAGCTTATAATTTCTTGTGGTTAACTCCAAAATTGATGAAATTTTTATTGGGAGTACATGTATATGATAGAAGTATACTCTGTAAATTTTAGAATTTTTGGACAAAAGTATAATTTTTAATAAATGTCTAAATATTCGGTTGTTTTGGTCATATGAAAAATAGTAAATGACTTTTAAAAATTCTGAGAAAAATATATGTTCACTATGGGACTATATTATGCTAAATCCCAGAAAAGAAATATTTTTGGAACTGATTTGGTATTTTTCATGAAAATGGTCTAGTTATGAGTAAATGAATTAAATATGTTTTGTGAAGTAAAAAAATTGGAAAATAGGATTTTATGACTTGAGAATCCTATATGAGGTATATGCAGATTTTTGATGAGGGTTTTGATTATTGGTGATGAAATCTTATGAGTTTGGCATTTTAGAATGATTAAATGCATTATTTAGTAAAGTGTAAACAATTAAAATAAATTGTTTATAAGTTTAAGAAATGTTATTCTTTCAATATCATTATACCGAAATATTGGTATGTATTTTATTATGGAATTTTTACCTTTTTGTGTCGAGTTTACTATTTATGAGTTACTATTCACGAGTTACTATTCACGATAAAAATTGGTTTCTTTTTCTAACCAAATTATAGTTGATTTACGAATATTACTCTTAAGATTAAAACTAGATGTTGATCATATTATTTTTATTATTATATATAACATTTTTATAACCCTAATGATGATATTTCTCTTTGACTTAAGTGTAAAGATGGGTAGATTTCTGGTATGATCATGACTATGAGTTCTCTTTGGCCAGTAGTGCAAAGTTGAATTGTTGACTGGTATGATCATGACCATTGAATTTATAAGTGAATATCTTTAGCTTAAGTGCAAAGGTGAATTGATCAACATGGTTATAATTATTGTTTATATAAATTCTGAAATGATTATATATTTCTTTGAGATATTAATATATTTGGCCTGTAGTGCAAATATGAACTGTTGATGAATATATTTGGCCGTAGTGCAAATATGAACTGTTGAGGAATATCTTTGGCCTGTAGTGCAAAGATGAATTATTGATGAATATCTTTGACCCGTAGTGCAAAGATGACATGTTGTTGAATATCTTTGGCCAGTAGTGCAAAGATGAACAGATGTTGAGATGAACATGACCAACTGGTGATACAAATGAATATCTTTGGCCGTAGTGCAAAGATGAAGTTATTAGTATGATTATGAACAGGAACTGTGATTTGGTATAACTATGATCTTTGATGTTTCAGGTAAAGACAGGTGATGAAAATATTCTTCGTCCTGGGTGCGAAGAAAAATTTAGAGTCACAATTATGATTATGAGTTATTCATATGATTGTGGACCAGAATTGTTGATTGATGTTACAGGGATAAAACATTGTTGATGGATTTTTAACATGGAGAAGATAATAGACTTTATAGTCTATTTGACTCTTCTAATGGATTGCTCGTTCCGCTGCAACTATGGTTGAAATTTTTATCATTTACCATATATTCTAAATCTCTGATTTATTGTTGATGAAGCCTATTGATAATTGAATTATCTTTAATCATGATATTCTTTACTGAGCTAGTTGTGCTCACCCTTTTGCTTCACAATTCCTTTCAGATAATAAGAGTGTAGCTGGGTCGAGCGGGGGTAACAAGGGAATAGAACGGTGGTCATCATTTAGTAGTTATATTTGGTGAAGAAAATAGGGTGAGGCGAACCCAACGTTAGAAGGGTGTTTTGTCACTATCATACAAGATGTCTAATGACATACAACCTCGTGTCATCATAAGACAGGGTTGTGCTCATCCACTTGCTGAGTATATCTACGAGCACTACCTATATAATCTTGGTGTTTGTTTGAAGTATAATTCACGATTAAAGACAGTGGAGATAATGATAAGTCAAGAGAAGACTCACCATTGGGAAGAATATGATAGTAATCTTCTCGTTTTTCTTTGGGGTCTATTGGGTCAACCAAGGATAATTCTGTGGCCATATGATATCTATCATAACCTAGACGCATGGCCTCCCATGTACAAAGGTTTCCTTGAGCACTTCCCAAAGATTCTAATTTCTAAAACAGTTTTTGACTATACCTTTATGTAAGGTGTCATTGTGAGGTGATGTCCACGGTTGGAACATGAGTCACATTTGGTATATATCTGTATCCAAACTCACAGCATATGTGTTGTTATATTTTGCACGACAATTGTTGTAATAAAGTTATAGTTGTTTTCTGTACCATGTATTTGGCGACTCAGAATAGGTTGGATGGAATGAACCTATTTTGGGGGCGTCACAGTTCAAACTTATGATGTATCTCTTAAGCAGAACTTTGACATGAGGGCAGCTTTACTGTGGACAATAAATGACTTCCCGGCATTAAGAATGATCAGTGGATGGTCGACTCACGGAGGCTTGTCATGTCCCGTGTGCATGGGGTCAGTTAAAGCTATGCGGCTCAAACATGGGGGGAAAATGAGTTTCTTTGCAACATCCAGACTGTTTTTACCTATTGAACATCGTTATCGACGGATGAGTAGACAATTCAATCGAAAAACAGAGAAACGTCAAGTACCTGACCATCTTTCTGGGTCAGCAGTGTTGAGTTGGATTAGTCATTTGAAGTTTCCACCTCCAGGGAAGAATCACATATTGGAGCGAGCTTATGGTTACGGCAAGGTTCACAACTGGACACACAGATCCATGTTCTTTGACCTGCCTTATTGGGCTACACTCTGCATCCGTCATTGTTTAGATCCGATGCATACTGAGAAGAACGTATTTGATAACATTTTTTATACAGTCCTAGATGCCAGTGGTAGAACAAAGGATAACAACAAGTCGAGGCTTGATTTGGTATAAATGAACATTAGGGAAGATCTGTGGCTGTATCAGGAGGGTAGTTAAATGAACGTATTGCTGAAAGTTATGTTATGGAGGAACTTATTAATTTTTGCTCGTTGTACTTTGAGCCGAATGTTCAGACGAAGCACAATCGCTTACGTCGGAATGAGGCTGTTGCGCACGAGAAAAATGGACAATTAACGGCCTTTAGTCATCCTGTACGCCCATTCGGCGGTAAAAAAAGGTGATTCTTGACCGATAGTGAGTATGCAGCTGCCACATTGTATGCACTTGTCAACATGAATGAAGTAGCACCATACATTAAGTACGTAGTCATAACTTTTCAAATGTTGTCTTGTGTTACTGCGCCTATAAGTTCCTTCCATACACATTATGTATATATAACTGTATTGCAGTCAATATGATGCTGAGATACGTAAAGCGGATCCGATTATATCGGACGCGGATTTACAAAATTTGTCTTATACATGCTGTATTGTCAACGGTTATAGATTTAAGTGTTGCGATATTGGGGAAGTCGCTTCTTCTGATTCTGGTGTTTTGGTTAAAGGTAGCTGCTACGATAATGTTTGGGATGACTGGTATGGACGATTGCTAGAAGTTGTCGTTCTCAAATATTGGGGTCATAAAGGGTTAGTTTGCTTCAATTGTCATTGGTTTGATGTTGAGAATGGAGTTAGAGTAGATAAAAATTCAGGACTGGTGACTGTTAATGTTAAGTCAAAACTAAACTCAAACGAGCCTTTTATTTTAGCAAGTCAAGCAACACAGGTGTACTACGCGCGAAGTGTTAAAACTCCTGCAAGCCCATGGTATGCTGTAATAACCACCAAAGCCCGTGGTTTTCAAGGCACAGCTCCTCGTCCAGACGATGAACCTTTACAAGTCGAGTCTACTAGTGTCACACCTGCTGATGTGACAATTATTAGTGAGTCTAGTGGAGAAGAGGATGATGTTGTCACTGTCAAAAGTGAAGATGATGTTCTTGAGGAGGTAGATTTAATTGAAGAAATCGTTGAGGATGATGAAGATGGTGGTGACAATGATATTGAAGATTTACTGCTCGAAGATGACGATTCTAATATTGATGGCTTAGACGATATAAATGCTTAGGAGTATGTACTCTTTGTGTCCTTTTAGTTGTTTTAGGTTACTATTTATGTTGTATCCTTTTAAAATGCCTATTTATGTTGTGTCCTTTTAGTTGTATTCAAATGTAATTATTTGTTTTAGGTTACTGTTTATGTTGTATCATTTTAAAATGACTATTTATGTTGTATTCTTTTTGTTGTATCTGTATGTTATCCTCTTTGTTACTGTTCAAAAATATTGTGCATACAAATGTCTAATAATGTTTTGTTGATGATTTGACAGTATATATACATATGGCGCGTACACCACACGGCGATCGTGGTGGGCGTGCAGGTCGTGGGGGCCGCGGAAGTAGTGGGGGTGATGAGCAGGCCGGGTCGTCAGGTATAATTACATGTTTTGTTGGGATACATCTTATTATTTTTTATTTTATATAGTACTATTTTATTTAGTATGTAATTAAAATTCGATTATTCTTTTTAAATTTTCTTGTTTTATATTTTGCGTATCATCTATTAATGTGTTTTTTTCAGCGACGATTCGAGGGCCTTTCTGTGGCCCGGAGCAGCAAAAGAGGTGACACTGCAGTCGATGGTTCTACGCGTGTGGATGAGGAGATGGAGGATTGGTTGCAGGCTACAGGGGGACCGAAGAAGGGTAGAGTTTTGAGCATTCCCCATGTCCCAACCTACACCCTAGTCCCTGCTGCGAGATCTCGACGGCGCCCACCCACTGGAGGTAGTGGTGCGAGTGGATCGGGCGCCAGCCCTTCATTATCTGACGATTTCTTCCGGCGGATTATAGAGGGGTGCATGGTGAGCAGTGTTGTGCAGTCAGGAGCACCATCACGCGAGCAGATCTACCAGCTGGCTCAGGAGGTTGTCCACGGCTCCATAGATCCTACAGTTGCCGCTGACGACCTCATGGGTGTAGTACGGGAGGAAGCCATCCCTGTATGTGCGGTTGTCTTGGCCAATATCTTCCCGCCACATATTCGACAGGTAAAAACAATTATTGATGTATTTGTTTATTTAATTTACGAAATTTGTAATTATATTACACGAAAAAGAGACCAAAACCCGCGTCGGTAGTCCGAACGCCATGCAAATACACACATAGTATCGCGTAGGTATTAGACACGTGTTGCAACTGACGGGACTCGATTCCGACACACGGAAGCCGAGTTATCGCCCAGTTTGCAAAACTCGCCAACACTTAGGCAAAAAGTCAAAAAAGAGACCAAAATCCATGTCGGTAGTCCGAACGCCACGTAAACACACACATAGTACCGCGTAGGTATTAGACACGCTCAGCAACAGATGGGACTCGATTCTGACATACGAAAGCCGAGTAATCGCCCAGTTTCCAAAACTCGCCAACACTTAGGCAAAAAGTCAAAAAAGAGACCAAAACCCGCGTCTATAGTCTGAATGCCACGCAAACACACACATAGCACTGCGTAGATATTAGACACTCGCAGCAACTGACGGGACTCAATTCCGACATACGAAAGCCGAGTTATCGCCCAGTTTGCAAAACTCGTCAACACTTAGGCAAAAAGCCGAAAAAGAGACCAAAATCCGCATCGGTAGTCTGAACGCCACGCAAATACACAAATAGCACCGCGTAGGTATTATACATGCACAGCAACTGACGGGACTCAATTTCGACATACGAAAGCCGAGTTATCGCCCAGTTTGCAAAACTCGCCAATATTTAGGTTAAAAGTCGAAAAAGAGACCAAAACCCGCGTCGGTAGTCCGAACGCCACGTAAATACACACATAGCACCGCGTAGGTATTAGACACGTGCTGCAACTGACGGGACTCAATTCCGACATACGGAAGCCGAGTTATCGCATAGTTTACAAAACTCGCCAACACTTACGCAAAAAGCCGAAAAAGAGACCAAAGCCCGCGTCGGTAGTCCGAACGCCATGCAAACATACACATAGCACCGAGTAGGTATTAGACACGTGTTGCAACTGATGGGACTCGATTCCGACATACGGAAGCCGAGTTATCGCCCAGTTTGCAAAACTCGCCAACACTTAGGCAAAAAGTCGAAAAAGAGACCAAAACCCGCGTCGGTAGTCTGAACGCCACGCAAACACGCACATAGCACCGCGTAGATATTAGACACGTGTTGCAACTAACGGGACTCGATTACGACATACGGAAGCCGAGTTATCGCCTAGTTTGCAAAACTCGCCAACACTTGGGCAAAAAGCCGAAAAAGAGACCAAAACCCGCGTCGGTAGTCCGAACGCCACGCAAACACACACATAGCACTGCGTAGGTATTAGACACGTGTTACAACTGACGGAACTTGATTCCGATATACGGAAGCAGAGTTATCGCCCAGTTTGTAAAACTCGCCAACACTTAGGCAAAAAGCCGAAAAAGAGACCAAACCCCGCGTCGGTAGTCCGAACGCTACGCAAACACACACATAGTACCGTGTAGGTATTAGACACGCGCAGCAACTGACGGGACTCGATTCCGACATACGGAAGCCGAGTTATCTGCCCGTTTATAATAATTATAGAACATAAACTACAATAATTTAAATATGCTCTATTTTCGACTTCGTAATTAATATTTTTACTTTTATAGGGTATTGTTGATGAGACTCATGGGTGTGAAGGCTGCGGCACAGGCGATGCCCGTGGCAGAGATGGTGATGACCGCCGAGCTGATGCTGATGAGACTATAGAGGGTGGGACCGCAGGTGGGACAGGCGATCGTACGATAGATGGCGGTGATGATGACATTGAAATTCCTGATCTTGGGTTGTAGTTAGTTTATGTTTATATTTTGACTTTCATGTATGTATTTATATAACTTTTGAGTTGTACAGACCAGAGTTTTGTATCTAACTAAATTGATTGTTGATATGCGTGCATTGTCATTATTAGTCTTTCTTTAATTTATAACAGGTACAATTATGTATATGTAAATGAACAGGAAAATTTTGCAATTTTTACATTTTTTTTTAAGCAGGTCATTGGTGACGGGTCATTGGCGACGGGGGTGCATGTCGTCGGCAATGACTTACAGGTCATTGGCGACGGCACTCTACACTCATTTGCGACGGCATGCCGTCGGTAATGACAGTAATTTCAATTTTATAAAATATTTATTAACGACAGCATGTCCGTCGCTAGTGTCGTCGGTAATAACACATTAGCGACGATAGGCCCATCGGCAATGACCCCGTCGGCAATGATATTCTTCCCGACGGCGAGCGACGGGAGTCACGGGCGACAACCTCTGGGGCGACGGTAGGGGCGACGGTCTGTGCCGTCGCAAATGACCTCACTGCTGACGGCAATAGAGTCATTGGCGACGGGAATGTCCGTCGGCAATGACCTTTTTTTTGTAGTGGACTACTTGAAGGAAGTAACAGTATTTAGACTAATTATGAATAGATATAAATACCAATGCTTAATTGGTGGTGGCGGCGGCTGGCCGGTGGCGGCAGTGGACCAGTGACGCGGTCTCAGCTTCTCTTTCTTCTCTCCCTTTCTCTTTCTTCTCTCTATTTTGAGCTCCCTCTTTTTTTTTTCTTCCGTCTGTTGTGTCGTCGAGCGAATGCCTGATACTAATTTCATTTAGTTTGATCAGCGATCGCTATCAGCGACCGCATGCGGTCACTGATTTTTAATGACATGAACTTATCAGCGACCGCATGCGGTCGCTGATGTTAAGTGGTCGCACAAAACCTTGGCGCCAACATTTCGTACCAAATTTTACGAGGTAAATTTGTAATAGCGATCGCATGTGGTCGCTGATAGTAATTAGCGACTAGATTAACATACGGTCGCAAATGTCGATCGCTATTAATAGTATTAGCGACCAGATATGCGGTCGCTGATAGTCTTGGTCGCTGTTAATTAGGCCTTTTTCTTGTAGTGATTATAGAAAGAAGATAGCAGTAATTTAATATAAGTACTAGATATAAACCCGCGCATTGCGGCAGGATTATTCAATTCTTTAATAATAAATGTGTACGTACAATTAATAAATTAAAATATAATAAGAAGATGGTAGATTGTTGTGCTTTCATCAAATTTTACACAGAAAAATAAATGAATATACATTGTAGGAAGTAGTATTGAGATAAAGTAGTGATTTTATTAAATAATAATTAAATTACAAATGATAATATCAAAACAGTTGATATTATAAAACAGTTTAGATTTGTAGTGATTTAGGGGATTATAAATCTAAAAAATTAAGAGAATGACATTATGTTATTAACTATTTAAATTTGTAGTGATTTAGAATATTATAAATCTAAAAAATTAATTAATAGCATAAAGTAGTGATTTTATTAAATAATAATTAAATTACAAAGGATAATATCAAAACAGTTTAGATTTGTAGTGATTTAGGGGATTATAAATCTAAAATTTAGGGGAATGAATTAGGGTTTGTTTTGATCCTCATTTATTGTTATGTTAGCTGGACAGTTTTGTTAAGGGTCTTAAGGAAAATTATTTAGGCAAGACACTATGTTGAATTATGGGAAAAACATATCACATATGTCAAGCTTTGGTATCATGTACTCCATTTTATAGATCCGGTTAGTATGAAGTTATTTTTTTTATAAGTTGGTCAATTGGCTAATAGAATACTTACACACATACAACTTCGTCTGTGTGTCAGTATTCTATTGGTCAATTAACCAACTTACCCCAAAATAAACTTCATAGTAACCCCTTCATATATTAGTATCAGAGGTAGTTGTTTTAGATTGTAATTTATTCCACTAACTAATAAGATCACGCCACGTGATTCCTGTGGTTATTCCGTAGGCAGTGACGGCACTGTCAATTCCTCCTTCTGGACACTTCCACGCGGAACCGTTGGCCTTCTACTAAATATGAGCCGTTGAATACGTAGGGTATTGAAATTCCTCTAACGACCTAGAGCTGACACGTCCCCACATTGTGCTTTCAAATGTTTAATTAAGGTGTTGTTTGATAAAACTCAATGAAAAATTTTAAATGTATAAGAGAATTAAAATAAGCTTAATGAAATAAAAATTTTAAATATAGAAGGAAATAATCTGTCAATCTAAATTATTTGAATACGTGCATTTCACTATTTTAACTTTATTGACTATTATGAACAAATTTATTATGTAATTATAAATAAATAATGTTATCTAAACAAAATTAAATATTAACATTTGAATAATCTTTAATGGAGTATACTATTAATAATATAATCTTAAGAATAAACATTATTTTTTTTAATAACATTCTATCAGTTCATAAAATCAAAACAAAAGACTATATAGAACAACATTCGTTAAGTTGGTTATTGACCAATTTATTAGAGCAAAAAATCAAAAAACAATTTGTACGTACAAAATTTGTTTACAATAGTAAAAAAAGCTAGATATTAAATTTAATTTTTAATTGTCTATAAGGGTAGGTAGGTAAAAATATCATTCAACACTACCTATTAATTATTACT
The DNA here is from genome assembly GCA_016801055.1 of Panax notoginseng. Classification (NCBI taxonomy): domain Eukaryota; kingdom Viridiplantae; phylum Streptophyta; class Magnoliopsida; order Apiales; family Araliaceae; genus Panax; species Panax notoginseng. Next base: position 264,281,630 of record CM029012.1, read on the forward strand.
CATTTAACTATAATTTTATAGATGAATCGTTCAGACACGTTCAAACGAATTCAAAATTTAAAATTTATAAAACCAATGGTCTCTCAATAACTTATTTGGTCATATTTAGGTTTATTGAGACCCATTCATTTGTAAATTATAAATGTTCGTTTCAGATTACAATGTTATTATTAATTTTTAAAAATTAACTTAACTAAGGCATTTTAAATTAAGATAATTTATTGAAAATTATGATATAATAAATCTTACAATAAGTATTAATTTTTAGATAATTTACAATATTCATTATTATATTATTAAATATTTTTTTTAAAAAAAAGTATGTCAATTTTAAATTTTAAATGCCTTAAGTCGACTATATAAAGTCAGTAATTTCTTATCATATCGTTATTATTAAATTAATCACTCAACAAAGTTAGAGATAATAAGAAAGAAAAGTAAATTTAAAGTACATAATTTTTGTAAATAACTCTTTTTTATGGAATGAAGCAAACAAAACATGAAAGATAAGTACTGGATAGAGGAGGACGGTATTTTTGGTATTTACAATAATTTACGTGTTCAGAGTCTAATGGAAATTATTTGCCGTTGAGTTGATCATGCCCATGCCCATGCCCATGCCCTTGAGAAAGGTTAGGCAATGAGTACCAAGGATTAGCCACTACTAATTAAAGCATTAGATTAGGTTGAGCCACTCAGAGAAATCTTAATTAGTAGTAGTATTCAATAATACGAAATATTTATTTGAATAATGCTAGAGACACAAATTATTTTACAAACTGTTGATGTGGCATACTTCACCTCAGCATATTGTGTGGGGTCGAAGACTACAATGAAACAATTTATTGATGAATACTCTGAGGTGGAGTATGCCACATCAGCAGTTTATAAAATATTTGTAAAATAGTTTGTGCATGTAATATTACTCTATTTATTTATATAGCTGTTTTGACTTTAAATGGATTGAAGCCGATGTTAAATTTAAACATGAATCAAATTGTCTCGTTTGTTGGAATATTTCCTAACATAAAATCAGAACTATTTATGTTCTGATATTTATACAAAAATGTCATAAAAAATCTTGTACACGGAAGATTTATAATTTGGCATAAAAAGAATGTGAAAATTTCTCCTCTCTTAAGAGTAGCAAGTAGATAATTATTGTTAAACAAATGACAACCAACACAATCATATTCAATATCTCAACTTCCCATCTTTACTAAATCAATGACCGCAAACATGTTATGTCGGGTCACCAGTTTTCTGACAAGACTCGAGACATGCAAGAACAATAGACGGTAGTATTAGATCACAATAGTTATTGTCTTATGGACTAGACCAGCCTTGTACACTTTGCTATGGTCCCTTTAAGTTAAAACTACTAAAGCCTCCTCGACGGATTCGATTAGCGTTAAATGAATTTTATGCTAAATTTACTTCATGTTTAATATAATATTGAGTTACAGACACATATGCGAAAGAGTGATCTCTCTGTCTGTCTGCGTGTTAGCACTAAAATTAACTTATCATAAATTTCACTTCATGTTAATCACTCCCCTCCTCAACTATTCCAATTAATTTCACATGCATGTATCCATATCATGTATTTGATTTTGTAGACAAATCATTTTGGTATAAATTATTCATATTTATCAATTTCATAAAATATAGGGTGGGCCGTGGGGGCAGGGGGTTGTTATCAGATGTACTACTAGCCTGTGAAGATAAGGGTGTTCTAAGTCATATTCATTCAACAAGGAAAAAGAAATCGATAATTACTTATATAAAAGTTAAAGACAACTGAAAGCCAGAAACAAACCCCCCAAGTTGCCTTACAGACCACGTTTCTTTCTCCCTTGGAAACCCACTATTTATAAAGTTCTGTTCCTCTGCACATTTTTCCTTCACAACACATTTCAATCTTTCTGTTAGAGATTTGGGTCTTCCCTTGCTTCTATTAATTAATTCACAACTCATATAAAGCTACTACCCTTTCTATTTTCAGACTTTTCCTCTGCTTCTTCTGTTAATTAGCAGAGGAATTAGGAACACAATTCATATCTCGAGATCAGTGTTTACGCTCTTTTGTCAAGCTTTGTTAATTAATTGAATTTGAGGATTTTATGAGGTGTTAAGACTTGAGAGGGATGGAAATGGAATTGCCTCCTGGTTTTCGATTTCACCCGACAGATGAAGAGCTTATAACTCATTACCTTTCCCCAAAGGTTTGTAACAGCAGCTTTTCAGCTACAGCAATTGGGGAGGTTGATTTGAACAAGGTTGAGCCTTGGGATCTGCCTTGTAAGTCTTATGTTTTCTTGTTCTTTGTTTAATGTTATTATTGAAGATGTTGATGAATAATTTTTGTTCTAACTTCAAACTTTATATCTGTTTTGAAATCAAAGGGAGGGCAAAAATGGGTGAAAAGGAGTGGTATTTTTTCTGTGTGAGAGATAGGAAGTACCCAACCGGTTTGAGGACAAACAGAGCAACTGGAGCTGGCTACTGGAAGGCCACGGGCAAAGATAAGGAGATTTACCGGGCGAAAAAGCTTGTGGGGATGAAGAAAACTTTGGTTTTCTACAAAGGAAGGGCTCCAAGAGGAGTAAAAACTAACTGGGTCATGCATGAATTTAGACTGGAGGGAAAGTATTCCATCAACAATCTTCCCAAAACATCAAAAGTAAGCACCAGTTCATACATACTCTTTCTCCTCTGTTTCTTAATCAGTTAATCAAATTGCTCTGTTTCTTTTCTTCTTCCTTTTTGTTCTTAAACAGAACGAGTGGGTAATTTCAAGAATCTTTCACAAAAGTTCAGGTGGAAAAAAGATACATATATCAGGATTGGTGAGAAATGGGAATTTTGGTGATGAATTACAGACTTCAAATCTCCCGCCCTTAATAGATATATCAAGAACTACAGTGGCCGAGACATCTCACGTGACCTGCTTCTCCGAACAGTTAGAAGACAGGAAACCTCTGGACGAAATTGTATTACCCTCACTATCATCAATTCTCTCACCAAAACTACCAATTCCAAGCTCATTGCTTTCCACTCAAGTTTCCCACCAATACCCCGAATCTTTCTTGATGCAAGATCCATCCCTTTTAAGATTTATCCAAGAAATGAATGGAGCAGAAACAGAAATGAAACAGAATTCCAAAACAGAGTTCTCACAGGACACTGGCGGCATGAGTACTGATATATCCTCAGTTGTTTCCAATCATGAAATGGGCCAGAGCACTTGCGAAGATCAAGAATATCACATTTCTTCAGGTGGACCTGTGGACCTTGATTGTCTATGGAATTATTGAATTTGAAGAAGAAGAAGAAGAAGAAGAAGAATATAGCTAGAGAAGAACAGATTACTACATGATCTTTTGGCAATCATTGATGCTATAAAATTGTTTGCTTTGGTATCATAAACTCATTTTACTGTCTTTTTTTCCCCCTTTTAGTTGTAAGTCCCATCAGTGAGAAACTCATGAAGTCATGTTCATATTGTTGTTATAGAACTCTGTTTTTAAATATGATGAAATGAATTTAAATTTTTTTCAAATGTGTCTAGTCAATTCTTGCTTTTAATGTATCACATTTTTAATATATATTTAACTTACTGAATCACACCAAGAGAAGTTAATTGGTTAGTGATGATTGAAGAGACATATTTTTTTAATTAGTGAAATACATCTTGACAGTAAACCAAAAGATGTTACCCCAAGAGTTATCCCATTTTTGTGTGTCAAGTCAAAACCTTGGTAGTAGTGGCTGTCAAGGGTGGGTGCCTGTCTTAAACTAGCAATAAAAAAATATATTAATAAAATAAAACCTGGAAATATGCTATGTAAGGGTGTAAACGAATCAAGTCGAACCTAGTATTGAGTTGCTCAGATTTGGTTCACAAAATTTATCGACTATAAAATAAGATTTGATTGAGTCTCATTTAACTACCGAGTCGAGCACGATTCCGAGTCGAGTCCGAGCAATTTGAACTTTTCGAACGAATATGATCCGAGTATCAATAGAAAATTACAATTTAAGGAGGTTCGAGTAATTTATCGAACTTTAAAATTTACTCATATTTGACTCATTTATATTTCGAGTCGAGTTCGAATCAAACTTTTAGACGAGCGAATACGAATCGAGCCCGAACTGTTCGCTCATTTTACAGGCTATGCCTCCCTATTCTTCCCTCATCAATCAATTTCAGGATTATATGTTAGGCCAACAACCAATTTTCATGGTTTATTTAAGTTATATGACCACGTCGTGTACATGTTAGAAAAGTAAATATAACAAGTTTTGTCCGTAATACATGCTGATGAATTGATATTTGTTTCACTCATTTACATGGAGCTTCCATTCCACCTTCAGAAAGTGCAGAAAAACAGATGCTCATTAATTCTTTTATTACTAGCTAAATTTGTTTCTTTTTTGAAAACAAACAATAAGAATATCATAAACATTATAATTTTAATTTTTAGTTTTAAGATTTCACAAATTAACTCTAAAAAAGCAAAAATCAAAATATATCTTTAATTTTAAAAATGAGGTAGTATAATTTATATTAACAAATATTAAATTTTTTGATCTTATATAGTAAATACTCCATTCAGATTTAATTGATTATGATCATTTGTTGATCTAGTGTTTGTGCCATGATGAGTTAGTTTTAAGATATGTTGAAAACATAATTTTTTAAAATTAATAAACACATGCTTTTATATTATTTCGATTATATTAATAACAATTTTAAAATATATTATATAAATAAATATTTGGTATATTTAAAATTTGTGTCACAGACAGAAATTAAATATGAACAGTGGGAGTATACTACTGATATATATCAGTCACAGCAAAATATTATATCTTAATTTATTACCTTTCCACAGTTTTTGGATCCTAGCCTTGGTTGGATAAGTTGGTTTAACGTTTCCAACTATCAACCATCCATGAATTGATGTATACAATTGGTGTTATTTGTTTAGAATAATTTTTTACTTCCTTTTATTTGGCGGCTAAGTGAGATCCTAAATTCTTAAATTGTTGATTTTTTATAGAAATTTAATATTTTTAAAAAGAAAATTGATATTTTTGCAAAGTTCCTTTTACATGAATAGTAAATGTGAACCACAGCAGATTGCGCAGTGGTTTAAGGTAGTCCTGTGATGAGTCATAAACCCGGACATCATAGGTTCAATTTCCACTTGCAACAATTGTCAAGGAAGAAATGCTCACGAGGCCACGGATTGCCAAGAAAGACTTAGGGGGTGTTTGATAAAAACTGAATAAATCTGAATCTGAATGAAAAGAGTTGTTTGATAATTGACATGTCTGAAACATCTGAATGATAAAACTTTATTATTTTACCCCTCTGAAAAAATTCAAAATTGTTATAAAATTATTTAATATTACTTAATATAATAGTTAATTTTTTTTTTAAATTTTTTTTACTTCATTCAGCTGCTCATTCAGCTCAAAAAATCTGAGTTAGTTATTCAGCTCGTCTATCTTACCGATTCAGCCATTCAGACCAAAACAAACGCATTGACCGATTCAGCCATTCAGATTCAGCTTCATTCAACTCTAAACAAACACCCCCTTAATCTGCCATCTCCTTGCTGTCAAGAAAAATGATACAACATAATTTACTAAAAAATCTAACCTGAGCTAGTTTAACACCTTTTTTACCTTACAAAAAGAGTCTTCATGTGAAAGAAAAAAAAGATCAATAAATAGAATTTTCTTTTTATTGGTAGTACTAAAATTTATTTTTAAAATTTTATTATTATGTCACCACAACTAATATATATAATAACGTAATATTTATAGGATTAAACTTGAATAAAATATTTACTTCCTTAATATTTATAAATTGTTTTAAATTGTACTCCCTCCGTCCCAGCCTATATAGACGGCTTATGTAAAGGGTCGGACCAAAAAAATATTCACATGCAAGTATGTAACGATGATAGTATTTTGTCATCACATTTTAAAACCCATATATAAAATAGAAGAGAAATTTATATCTTGTTTTTTCTTATTAATAATTAATTCTCAAGCGATAACTCCATATTATCAATATTTTTATGTACGAGACTATCGCCACGTGATGATGTGGTAATATATAGTATCCCTCTATTAATAACCACAAGTCTTGTTACATAAATAACAAAAATATTAAATACATAAAATAAAGATAAATAAAAAAATTATATTATATTTTAATTTATTTTATCTTATCGTTTAGAGTTTAATCTCAATTTTATTTTATCATAAACTTAGTCGTTGACATATAAATTATTTTTCTAATAGCTATTATTAATCATATATTTTCATATGTATGAAGAAAATTAATTAATAGAGTTTCTCTAATCCTCGTTTATCCAAAGGAAGAGATTAAGATTTGATCTAGACATTAGATGATAAAATAATGTTTAATTTCTTTACGTTTTGATATATTAATGTAACTCATATAATTAATAAAATGATGTGTTAATGTTGAAGGGTGGGGGTTCGATCAATGAAAATCAATTTATTTTATTATATATGATAAATTTAGAAAAAATATTAAGTTAATGAATAAATTGACCCACTTAAACTTGATAAATTTTTTAATATACGGGTCAAATTAATATTTTTATAACATTCTCAACCCCATAACAATTCTACACTTTTAACTATATATATGCATCTTCCTCAAATATTTTTAAAATAAACAAAAATTTAATTTACATTATTTTTAAAATAATTAAGGAATTAAATATTTATTAATAAATTTGTGATTAGAAAAAACGTATTAAAAGTTAACAAGGGATGTGTATGTGCGTGTGTGTGTATATATATAATGTTATTACTTTTATATTAATAAATGGTAACCAAATACATATTTTACATATACAGCGCATCGAGAAAAAAAATAACTATCTAAAAAAGTTGGATTGGAGGCGCTGTCGTTGAACTCCGACCAAATTATTTATGATGTCATAATATTTTAACCCATTGAATAAAAATTTTAACTTTGTCACGGGTGTTAATTTTGTTTATAATGAGTACATGAAGATCAAATATTATAAAAATTAAAAAAAATAAAATAAAATAGGGAGGGGCGTATACCCAAGCACTAACAAACTTGGTTCCAAACAAGTCCATGTCCCTCTCAAATGGGGTAATAAGAAAGCAAGAAAGATGTCTTAGACGGCCGAATGACGGCTGTCAATCGGTAGGCAGCCCACGGCCCACACTCTCACTTATCTCAGTCTATCGAAACGTAGCATTCTGGAGCCCACATTCCATACTAAACTGCCACCGGACACGAGGATCGGGTTTTACGGTTGCGTCAGTTCCAGTGGGACTACTGCCACGTCACCTCCAATAAAATAAAAACAGGCCAGTATCGGGCTTACAAGTTGAAAAACAAAAATTGTTTGGAAACTGCTGAATATCTGAAATGGAAATTTTTGTGTGACGAAGATAAGTTCTAATTTCGGTTATATATTGAAATGTTGGAGTTTAATTTTTTTTAAACTCAAACCGTTAATTTTTTTTACTTATTGCTGAGTTATCTTAGTTTGAATAAGTCTGTAACTATTTGCATATTTTTAGGTAGTTTGTGTTCAGTTGTTTGTTGAGGCAAGTAGTGCCATAAAAGAAATAGATCAGTGGGTATTTTCTTTAGGCTAAAGTTAAGGATTAGTGAAGAAATTTTAAGTTGTCTGTTGGAGTCTTTATTCACCTATATATAGGTGTAGTACTTGCTGTTCTGTTGTGTGTTCAAATTAAATAAAATTCTTTTCTTTCTTCCAAATTTTTCTGCTACTATTTTGTTTTTGATCCTGTGTTGGTTTAATTTCCTGCATTTGGTATCAGAGCCAGAATTATCCAGTGTTCTTATTGGTCTAAGTTCTCTTACTTAGATTGCTTGTAAGCATCCAAATAATGAATGGGATTCAACCTCAGCTTCCGAGGTTTAGCGGAAAACACTTTGATCAATGGTGTATCCAGATGAAGGCGTTGTTCGGTTTTCAAGAGCTATCCGAGACTGTTGAACTTGGATATGCAGAACCAGTAGATCAAGAGGCAGCAGCACTTACTCAAGTCCAGAAGAACAGTTTGAGTAACAATAGGAAGAAGGACAAGAAGGCCTTATTTTTTCTATACCAAGCTGTAGATGAGGTTGTCTTTGAAAAGATTTCAAGTGCAACTACGGCTAAGGAGGCATGGGAGATGCTTCAGAAATCCTACAAAGGCGATGAAAAGGTGAAGAGTGTAAGGTTGCAAACCTTACGAGGTGAATTCGAATCTCTTAAAATGAAAGATTCTGAATCTATATCTGATTATTTTTCACGTGTTCAATCTGTTGTCAATCAATTGCGAGTTAACGGTGAAAAAAAAGAAGATTTACGTGTTATCGAAAAGATCATGATGTCCTTGACAGGTCGGTTTGATTATGTTGTTGCTGCAATTGAAGAAGGAAGGGATCTTTCGACCATGACAATTGAAGGTCTGATGGGGTCATTATGTGCTCACGAGTACCGAATGAATCAGAGGTCAGCCGAGCCTGTTGAGAAAGCTTTTCAAAGCAAGGTAACTATGTCCAACAAAAACAGTTCCAGTGGTGGTAAAGGATCAACACAAGACAAGGATGGTAAGAGTACGAGCAACAAGATTGGTGCCCCCTCTCAGAAAAGTAACTCTGGTCAGCAAACTTTTGGTAATGGAGGGTATAATAAGTCCAAAATTCAGTGTTTTCGTTGCAAGAATTATGGGCATTATCGATCACAATGTAGAGTTAAATTACCTAAAGTTAACTGTGAACGTGCTAACTATGTTGAAACTGACATACAAGAAAAGGAAACTTTGTTGTTAGCTTGCAGCGCTTCCGAAGAAGAACACTTCGACAAGTGGTATCTGGATACTGGATGCAGTAATCACATGTGTGGCAAGAAGGAGCTATTTTCTTGTTTAGACGAATCGGTACGCGGGGAAGTGAATTTTGGAAACAAAGCCAAAGTTCCAATTTTGGAAAAAGGTAAAGTTCTCATACGATTGAAAGATGGCTCTCATGAACATATCTCTGATGTTTTTTACGTTCCTAGTTTACACTGGAATCTATTGAGTATGGGTCAACTCTCTGAAAAGGGACTTAAAATCATCATTGATGATGGGGTTTGCACTATTGAAAATCAGAAAAAGGAACTTGTTGCTAAGGTAAAGATGACTAAAATCGCATGTTTCCTTTACCTCTACAAACAGATCTGATATGGGCTTTTACTGCAATTGTTATGGATACTAACTGGTTGTGGCATTTCCGTTTTGGTCATTTAAATTTTAATAGATTAAGGTTGTTGGCAAAGAAGGAAATGGTTACAGGGCTGCCTTTATTGGGAGATTTTAATCAATTGTGTGAAGGTTGTATTCTTGGCAAGCTGCACAGGGACTCTTTTCCTGTAGGAAAGTCACGTAGAGCACAGCAACCATTGGAGCTTGTCCACTCAGATATTTGCGGACCAATGGAGACTGTATCTCATGGAGGTAATCGGTACTTTCTTACTTTCATTGATGACTACAGTTGGCGAACTTGGGTCTATTTTTTAAAACAAAAATCTGAAACTTTTGAGAAATTTAAAGAATTCAAAGTCTACGTGGAAAAACAAAGTGGTCGGAGTTTAAAGATGCTTCGTACGGATAGAGGAGGAGAGTATACCTCTAATGAATTTTCTGTGTTCTGTAAAAATCATGGAATTAAGCATCAACTCACGGCTAGCTATTCACCGCAACATAATGGGGTGGCTGAGAGGAAGAACCGAACAATTGGTGAAATGGCACGTAGCATGTTAAAAGGAAAAAACTTGCCCAAAGTGTTTTGGGCAAAAGCTGTATCTTGTGCTGTTTATATTTTGAACAGGTGTCCTACAAAGAGTGTTCTGGATATGACACCTGAGGAGGCTTGGAGCAGTTGCAAACCAGATGTTGGAGCTCTTCGTGTGTTCGGCTGTGTTGCATATGCTCATGTGCCAACTGAGAAAAGAAAGAAGTTGGATGGTAAAGGAATAAAATGCATTTTCCTTGTTTACAGTGATAGAACTAAAGGCTATAAGTTGTTCAACCCAGCCACATGTGAAGTTATTGTGAGTAGAGATGTAGAATTCAGTGAAGGTGAAGCTTGGGATTGGTCAACCGCTGAGAAGGAACAAATGGGGATTGATTGGAATGAAGAATTAGTTGGTGACACCTAACCTGAAGTGCAACCACAGAATACGAGCAGTGCAATGCCCTCTAATCCTATTTTGAGTCACGATGGAGCAACTCGTAGTTCATCATGCAACCGAGTTTTGCCAGCACGCTTACAGGATTATGTACTAACCAAGGATAATGATGTTTCTGATGAGGAATTGGTCAATTTTGCATTGTTTGCAGATTGTGATCCATTCACTTTTGCGGAAGCAGCAAAAATGATGAATGGATTCGAGCTATGGATGCTGAAATTCGTTCAATCGAGAACAACAATACTTGGGAACTCACTTCTCTTCCTCCGGGAAAGAAATCAATTGGTGTCAAATGGGTGTACAAGACCAAGTATCAACTAGATGGTCAGGTGGACCGGTTGAAGGCCAGGTTGGTTGTGAAAGGATACAAGCAAAAGCCAGGAATCGATTATTATGAAGTTTTTGCACCTGTAGCAAGGCTTGATACTATATGATTGGTAATTGCTTTAGCTGCCCAAAAGCAATGGCAGATACATCAGATGGATGTGAAATCTGCGTTTCTGAACGGATCATTTGAAATAGAAGTCTTTGTGGATCAACCGGTTGGTTATGTGAAAAAAGGTCACGAGGATAAAGTTCTAAAGTTGAAGAAAGCGTTATATGAGTTAAAGCAGGCGCCTAGGGCGTGGTACACTCGTATCGACTCATATTTCCAAGAAAATGGTTTTCTTAAGTGTCCTTACGAACCTACGCTATATATCAAATTTGATTCACATGGAAATATGCTTATTGTATGCTTGTATGTTGATGATTTGATATTTACTGGAGACAACCCAAGTATGGTTGATAAGTTCAAGGAGGCTATGACTAACAATTTTGAGATGACTGATATGGGACTTATGTCTTATTATCTTGGGCTTGAAGTTATGCAGACAGGTGATGGGATATTTGTCTCACAAAAGAAGTATGCAGCAGATATCTTGAAGCGGTTCAAGATGGAGTCATGCAAGCCTATCAATACTCCAGTCGAAACAAAGTTGCAATTTCCCAATAGTAGCTAATGCCTCAGCTTCTACCATAGAAGCAACTGAACTAATTGCCTATCAGGATGTAAAGGAAGCCTTAGATAAATGGACTATTCCTAAAATCAAACCAGAAACTATTTACAAAATTGGAACCTTTGATTTTTTCAGCAAAAGAATTATCAAAACTTTTGAGCATGTTGTTCCTTTACAGAATAATGATGAAATTTTATATTTATTGCATGTTGAAGACTTATGCCCTTTTCTGCAAAAATATAAATATGTTCACATAGGACTTGTCCAAGTAGCTTTTAAACCCTTGACTTAACTTGGCCAAAACACCAGTATTCAATGCACCCTCCGTGATGGTAGGTGTCTCAACTGGAAAGCCTCTCTTATGGGAGCTATTGAAACTAGTCTTGCTCATGGACCAGTATATTTCAATATTTACCCGAATCTAAGTGTTGCTTTAACTGATAATAATTTGTCAAAAGTTTTAGAAATGAGAATTATATCTCATGGCTATGAGTATCTACCAGGATCTCCTCCTTTTGCCATATTATTCCGTATTCATCTTAAAGTTTTAACTACTTTAAACCCTTATATCCGTAAGCAAAGCAATCAAGGACATACTGTCCTAATTGACACTAATCTTTTTAGTAGTCAAGTGGCTATCCCCAGAATGATTCCTTGGGAAGAAATTACTTTCCCAAAACAATGGCAAATTACTAATGCTGTTCCTACCAGGCCTATAATTAGACAGTCCATAGAGGATGTCATCCAAACCAGTAATGAAAATATTTATTTAAAATTCCAGAGACCTTTTACTCGTAGTCGGTCTATTAATAATGTTTCTTATAATATTAATTTTCCTGAATCCTCCAGACAATCTGTGTCTGATCCTTTAGAATCTGTCTATCAAGAATCTAAGAATGAGTCTGTTAAAAATGAAGACTTGATTTGAGGGATTCATGTTTCTGAAAACCAAATACCCCATGGTATTTATGAAACAAATACTCCTCAAAACAGAAGACCTTACAGTCCAACTGCTAGTGATATGAATTTTGAATGTTAATAGATTTTTCTCCCAATAGTAAAATTCGTCAATGTTTAAACTAGGAGTTTATGCAGGATAAATACCATAATTTTAGAAATTGGTATTTTAAAAATCATGAAAGTACAAAATTAACAGAAATTAAAGACAGTTATTATGCTTATCTAAATAAGAATCAGTGTATCTTATCATTTGTTAAATGGTATTATGATTTCTTGTTAAAATCAGAATTTTACCCTGAAAGTCAACTGAATATTTTAACTGGAATCCAAAAGGACTGGATCACCACTAATGGAAATATCATTCAATCCATTCATCCTCCTCCTAAGTCCCTTGAACTTAGTCCGAGAAATGATAATTTAAAACCTTTAATCATCAATCCGTATGTTGATATATCTGAAATACCCCATCAACAAGAAGAGGTTAAAATAAAAGATATTTTACCCTTGTCCAAACAGAATAATTATACTAATTTATTTCTTCAAACTGTAGGAAAACAATTAACCAGAATTGAGGAACAAATTAATAATATTAATGAAAACTGTCAAGTTGTTCCCCATAAGCCTGAACTTCAACCTGTAACCATAAAACCGCCATTAGAAATCAGTAATTTTAGAATGAAATCTTCTAAATCTGACAATGAGTTTATTGACAATCTTTTAAACAAAATGAAAGATTTAAAACTCACAACTGCACCTACTTCTTCTTCTCAAATTAATGTTATTTCTGGACACTCCTCTTCCACCAGTAACAATACTGACAGTGATACAGATAACCCTGATATCTCTCCTAGTCATTTGTTAGAAATCCAAAATAACTTTCAGAATATGCAGAATATCAATAAAACTTCTTACAGTCAGAAACCTGTTAATCGTATGGCCCTAACCGGACCTAGTAGGTATTACTATCCTAGACCTACCCCCCCAGGATATTCTTTATGAAGAAGACTTTCTTCATACTCAAAAATCTTACCATGGGAAAACCATTTATGAATGGAATATTGATGGTAAGACAGAATATCAAATCTTTGAAACCATCCATCATATCTTGATGTATGCAATCGTCTGTAAATAGAATGATAACACAGACCACCAGATTTGTCGTTTCTAAGTTAATGGATTTACTGGCATCCTTAAGGGATGGTGGGATAATGTATTAACTGCTATCCAGAGAACTGAAGTTCTTCAATCCTACAAAGAAGAACTTGACCCTATTACCAGCCTTCTCACTAGAAGAGAGGATGCTTGTTACACTCTTGTTCAAGCTATCCTTCATCATTTTGTTGGACCCGGACAGATGAACACTGACAGAAGTCGTGAACTCCTCCAGAACCTTCGATGCCCATCTTTAACCCATTTTAGATGGTACAAAGATGTCTTTCTAATGAAAGTAATGCAGAGATCAGACGCTAACAGTGAACATTGGAAAGCTAAGTTTGTTGATGGCCTTCCTACTTTCTTTGCTGAAAAAGTTCGAAAAAAGCTTAGAGATAAGCATGACCGAATGAGTATCCCTTATGATCAGTATTCCTATGGTCATCTCATTTCAGTAATTATTGAAGAAGGTTTATCCTTATGTAATGACATGAAACTTCAACAATTAATGAAAAAATAGAATCTCACTAAAAAACTTGAGATAGGAGAATTTTGCGATCAATTCTCTTATGATACAAAATTACAGTATCCTCATAAGACTAGAAAACAGCACAGATCTAAAACCTCTAGACCTTATCGGAAACGCTCTTCTAAAAAATCTTCTTCTAATAACAAAACCCCTGAAAAATCTACAAAGAAGAAGAAGAGTAGTAAGAAAAAAGATAAATCTAAAATTGAATGCTATAAATGCGAAAAAACAGGACATTTTGCTAATAAATGCGAATCCAAATTAAAACAAAAGCTCAATGAGATGTCCCTTGATGAGGATATCTAACAGCAAATTATTAATTGTTTAGTTACCAGCAGTTCTGAGTCTGACTCCGAAGACGGTTTAGCCGAGATCTATTCTGAATCTGATAATGATTCTGATAACGGGAAATGTCAAACCTGTACAATTAATAACTGTAACACAAGTACTGAAGCTGATTATTGGAAAGCTATCGTTGAAATGAATGGTTTAGATGTTGGAGGTCCCAGAATCAATGTCTTAACTGACACCCAAAAATCTATCCTTGACTTGGCTGAAAAAATAAAAGATCCCGAGATTAAATTAAAATTTTTAGAGATCTGTTATAAAAATTAAAAAACTGAAGATAATCTTCCAATTGATCAGTATAGTATGCGTGAAGTTATGAAACGCATAAAAGATGTTTCCACTGCTGAAAAGCCTACTACTATTCAGGACCTTAAAATCGAAATTAATATTTTAAAATCTGAAATAAAACAGTTACAAAATACTAATACTATCATCTTCCATGATTTAAATAGTATCAAACAACAGTTAAACAATAAACATGATAATCATGTAGAATCCTCAAAAACTGGATCTTCTGATAAACCAGAGTCTTCTGAACAATATGTAATGCTTATGAATCAAGTGGTTTTTCAAAAATGGTATATTAGAATTACTCTTGTCATCAAACCGGATTTTATCATTAAAGATGTCATTGCCCTAGTTGATAGCGGCGCGGATATGAACTGTATTCAGGAAGGATTAATTCCTACCAAGTATTTCCAGAAAACCACTCAGTCCTTAACTAGTGCTAGTGGTAATACTATGAATATTAAATACAAAATTCCAGAAGCCTTAATCTGTAATCAAGGTCTTTGCTTACCTACCTCTTTTGTCCTTATCCGTAATATGAATCAAAGTATCATCTTAGGCACGCCTTTCCTTTGTCTTTTAATGCCTATCTCGAAAATAGATACTTTAGGAATTCACACTACTCTTAACAACAGACATATTGTTTTTGAATTCATAACAGAACCTTATACTAAAGAATTAAATCAAGTTAAACACATGATTTATTCAAAAGAAAAACAGATAAATTTCATCCAAAAAGAAATAAAGTTTCTTTCTACAGAACAAAGAATTTGACAACCTTCTTTACAAGAAAAAATAAAATTAATCTACAAAACTCTTCAAACAGAAATCTGTAGTGATGTCCCGAATGCTTTTTGGAATAGGAAGAAACATATTATTTCTCTCCCCTACATTCCTAATTTCAATGAGAAAAATATTCCTACCAAATCTAGACTCAGCCAAATGAAAAAGGAATATTTACTCCTTTGCAAAACTGAAATTGAGTCTCTTCAACAGAAAAAGCTAATAAAGCCCAGTACTTTTCCTTGGAGTTGTACAGCCTTTTATGTCAATAAGAATTCCGAAATTGAACGAGGAACTCCCCGCCTTGTTATTAATTATAAACCACTAAATGAAGCCCTTCAATGGATTAGATATCCAATTCCGAATAAGAAGGACCTTCTTGACAAACTTCATGATGCCACTATTTTTTCTAAATTTGATATGAAATCTGGATTTTGGCAAATACAAATCAGAGAACGGGATACTTATAAAACTGCTTTTACCGTACCTTTTGGACATTATGAATGGAATGTTCTTCCATTTGGTGTCAAAAACGGACCTTCTGAATTTCAACATATCATGAATGATATTTTTAATCCTTTTACTGAATTTATTATCTGTTATATTGATGATGTCTTAATTTTCTCTTCATCAATTGAACAGCATATTAAGCATTTAAACATTTCCAAAAATGTTATCATAAAAAATGGTTTGGTAGTTTCTGCTCCTAAGATGAAACTTTTCCAAACAAAAATCAGATTTCTCGGACATAATATTTTCAATGGAACTATTATTCCAATTGATAGATGTATTGAATTTGCATCTAAATTTCCGAATGAAATTAAAGATATTAATCAACTGCAAAGATTTTTGGGAAGCCTAAATTATATTAGAGACTATTACCCTAATCTCTCCCAGGATGCTGCTATACTGTACACCCGGTTAAGAAAAAACCCTTTGCCTTGGACTATTGAACATACTGATGCAGTCCAAAAGATCAAGACTAGAGTTAAACAGCTACCTTGCCTCTCTTTACCCAATCCTGAATGGAAGAAGATTGTTCAAACTGATGCTTCTAATACAGGATATGGTGGCATTTTAAAACAATTTAATCCTAATATTAAAAAGGAGGAACTTATCCGTTTTACTTCAGGAGTCTGGAAAGGACCCTCTTTGAATTATCCTACCATAAAGAAAGAATGTCTTTTCATTGTTAAATGTGTTTTAAAATTTCAAGATGATCTTTTAAACCAGCACTTTCTAATTTGAGTTGATTGCTCAGCCGCAAAATAGATATTTAAAAAGGATGTCCAAAATCTAGCTTCTAAACAGATATTTGCCACTTGGCAGAGTATTTTATCAGTATTCGACTTTGATATTGAATATATCAAAGGAAACAGAATTCTTTACCGGATTTTCTAACCAGAGAATACTTGCAGGAATGACCAGTAGAAGCCGTGGCCGCGGTCAGCGAGGCCGTGGAAGAGCAAATCTGTACTATACAGAATTTCCTACTTTAAATTCTCAGACCAGCAACTCTTCGGCTTCTTCTAGCCAACCTACCGTAAAGGATGTTCTCCTAATACCAGAACAGTATATCCTAAACATAAATGTGGATGAAACAGTATTATTCATTGAACAGAATGATAAAAAATGGATGAAAGATCCATGGGAGATAAAGAGACGTTATTTAACGACTCAACAGTCTCCTCCCCGTTTTAATCAGTACCGATATGTTTATGAACAAATTATCATCGAAACAAAATCTATGGACATTAAGCATACGCTTCATAATCCTAACAAATCCACCAGCCCGATTCAATACAGTAAAACAACGGTCAAGAGCGTCATGCCTCTTGCCAATTGGGGTATTAATCCTCATACCACCCGTACTATTGAATCCAGTCATACAACAAAAACCCGTTACAGTTATTGGGATTATATTGTTTCCTTTACCCAAGTTTTCTATTACCAGAATCCAATCCACAACCATACTTGGTTTATCCGAGTCTGTCCCGATGTACTTAAAAACGAAATTCCCAACTGAGAAAAACCAGTTGGCTACTGTTGTCACAGATGAAGGGGAAAAATCAGTCATTTTTCAAAGTGACCATATATGCATAATCTATAAGTAATATATTCATTAATATAACAATAAATTAACATGGCTCTGATACCAAAGGAGGCATGATCGAGATAGATACTTAAATAAGCACGTCTGTCAACGATTTACAGAGGATAAAAGCCACAACGCCATAACACGGCTAAAGGCAAAGTCCTAAACGCGACTTGGGTGACGTCCCACTTATTCAAGTATCAATCTTCAAACTAGTCTCATTTAATAAAATAGCATGGATAATTTAAAGGTATATTAAATATATATTAACAGATAAATTACTACATATATGGTCTCATAAAGTTACTGTTGATTTGGGGGTCTATCCAAAACTATAAGCCTACAGGTTTCTTCCTGGATGGCTTCTCTGGTCAAAACAATTAACTGTTCAGATTTATTAAATTGTTCTAAAAAATAAGAACGATTATAATTGTTTGTAGCAGTTTGATATGCTGTTTTATAACGATTACTGTTATCTATATGATAATCTAAAAGTTCAAGTAACGAAACATAATAATTAACAGAAGCAATAACTAAAACTTACAGTAGAGCTCTGCGAATCTTTAAACTTCAAACTTATATATATCAAATATTTTACAGAGAGAGAAGGAGTAAAAGAAAATTCTGAAAAGAAGTTCTGCCTCAACAAAGGGTGAGGTATCCCTATTTATACAAGTGAAAGGATAAGAAGGGATCGTGAGTGTCCTTGTCAGTGGAGTCGATCAGTGATCCTTATCTTTCCTTATTTAAGTCTCAGCCGTAGGTAGTGGGACGCATGAGACGATGTCGGTTGGGTGGAGTATTATTGAGGACAGGTGGCGTCGTTTACTGATAATGGAGAGAGCAGCTGGCTTTCTTTTTAGAAAGTGGAATTACTGTTCTTGTCGTTTTCTGATTATTGGTTCATCTTGTGTAGTGGAGGATTACCATCATACTGCTTTTCCTTTTCCTTTCTTGTCCTGTTCTAGTTTTTCAGAAATCATTGAGGTGAGAGAATCCCAAAAGTCTCCCATGGTGGGCTCGGGTTCTTGACTTTCTCCGGCTAGGACATTGAATTGATTATCATCCTGTTCAGATTCTTCATCACTGGTTGTTTTCATAGAAACATCATCTGGAACTAGGGATTGTAAGAACTGAGTCTTCATGTAATCCATAGTTTTGACAATTAATTCTATTTCAGTGAGATTAGGAAACTTCTGTTTTAAATCTGACTGGATTTTAACAAAAGGATTAACAGGTACTGGTGAGGGAAGGCTTTGCGGGATAACATCAAGGCAAGCCTGAGTGTGATTCTTAATTGTTTTAAGGAGTTCTGGTAATGTCGGATTAAAACCTTTATCCCACCATTTGGTAAAGAATATTCTTTTGAGGCGAGGAATCTTATTCTGGTAATCACAACGGAAATCCCATTTCCAAATCCAAGGGATACTGAAACGAATTATAAAATGGGCAAATAACTTAGACATGGATAAATCTCGATTTACTGGTATGTGGGAATAGGCAACTTGCCATTCCTTGAATGCTGTTTGAACAGATTCTGGTAAAGTTTCAATGGTTTGTTGAGGCAAGTAGTGCCATAAAAGAAATAGATCTGTGGGTATTTTCTTTAGGCTAAAATTAAGGATTAGTGGAGAAATTTTAAGTTGTCTGTTGGAGTCTTTATTCACCTATATATAGGTGTAGTACTTGATGTTCTGTTGTGTGTTCAAATTAAATAAAATTCTTTTCTTTCTTCCAAATTTTTCTGCTACTATTTTGTTTTTGATCCTGTGTTGGTTTAATTTCCTGCATGAAATAACGGATTACTAGTAAATTTGGTGTTTGGCTTTTCACTATATAATTAAGTTATGAATAATACTACAGATATGAACTATAATATTATTCTTAAGTTATGACTATTTTATAATTTAATTTTGTTTGAATATACAAAATAAAATGATAATTTTGATATTCAAATATGATTAAATAGACAATTTCGATTCGTCTATATATAATAAATAAATGCTTAGTCCTACTTTAATTTGTACAAAATTGAACCCTCTTTTATTTGTACATTTTGGGAAACTGATCTCTTTTACTATGAATTTAATGATATATATTCTTATTTTATTCTTTCGATTACATATTGCATCCGTCTCTTTTTAATTGATATTTTAAAGTTATGCACATGGATTAAAAAATTCAATTAATATCCACATTTGTAACTTTTTCTTTGTTGAAATATTGGGTGTATTAATTTGTTCTTCTTATAAATTTCTATCTATATTTTTTTTAAATTGAAATAAATTAAAAAATTAAATTCTCCACAACGGAATGTCCACCGAGTGGAAACATATATGCTTATTGATTAAGGTTCATATATTTGAGCACATCTTTCTGATATTGATGAAGCTGAGTGGCGGCTATATACTTTATATTTTAAATTATGTTTAAATTATATATATATATATTCAGTTAACCATCAATCTGACAAAAAATATCCTTCTTCTTATTATTATTATTATTATTATTATTATTTTAACTCATGTTCACAAAAAAAAAGAAAAAGAAAAGAAAGATATATCCTACGTTGTACTTAATAGAATTACGTAGTACGAGTCGAGTAGTTTGGAAAAAATATCGATCCATACACCATCATTATGAATTATAATTATAATTTATAATTTATAATTTATAATTTATAATGATGGGTGGAATGAAAATGATCCTCGTAGCTAATTTATTTAGGCTAATAATGCGAGTGAGTGACGTTTGGTAAGGAGAGCAGATGTAGAGAGATAATGAATTGGATGATGATTGAACGTACACGTGTATGGTTGTATTTAGTTCCTTAATACATATTTGTCCTCCAAGCTCTCTACAAACTTAAATTTATCTTTATGTCAGTCAGTCAATCAGTCAGTTATAAGTATATACGAGGGAGAATAATTTATACGCTTCATATATCAACAAAAATCCACCTCATCCACATCATCACCTCTTCAATCCTATCATCATATAGCTAACTCTAACTCCCCAATCCCCATGGGCTACGTACGTACGGGTAATGATGCACCACATCTCCATTCTCTCTCTCTCTCTCTCTCTCTCTCACACACACACTCTCCCTCTCTCTCCATCTATCTATCTATATATATATGTATGTATGTATGTAAAATGTTACTCGTAAATTGGAAGTTTATATATTTTTATTTTGTAATCACTTAAATGAATAATTATTTTAAACATATATATAATATAATGAAATATTTTTATAATTTTAGTCAATTTTGTAATCATATATAAGTTAATGCATTTCATAAAAAAAAATTCGTACATAAAAAGATTTATAAATAAATTTATATAAACATATACTACTCTTTTAGTTTGATCTTTTAATAAGTGGAGTAGCACGCACGCACGCACGAATAATAAAACAAAACAAGAATGTTGATAACAACTGAATTAGCGAACTTGAAATACGTACAAGGTGAGTATTAATTGAGGATGTCTGCCAATTCTGACGTGATAACTACAAGTGGCGCCAGCTTATCCAATCACATCGATCTCTTTGTTTGACAGACAGACAAACAAACAAGTTAGAGCCGAGCCGGATCGAGAATTAAGATAGACCAAGTGGATCGAGAATTATACATCAAATGTATAATTATTTGATTTTATTATTTTACTCCTTTAAAAAAATTAAAAATTATTATAAATTTATTTAATATTATAATTTATTCAATCATTCGGTTAAAAAATTTGACTTAACCATTCAGCTCGTCTATCTTACCGATTCAGTCATTCAGACCAAAACAAATACACTGACCGATTAAACCATTCAGCTCCATTCAACTCTAAACAAACACCACCTAAGTTACAATATATATATATACTCCATCCATTTGATCAAAATTAGAAATATATTATTATCTTTTCTTGGTATATTCTAAAACTATAGATATATTTTTATTAGATTATAAAATTCTCTACATGCCATTATTCTCACTCTTTATCAATTGAATACTATTGTGCAACCATTACTAAATTAATTTCTAGCGAATTATGCTACAGATAATAAGTTTGAAAAAATAAAATTATCCTCATTACTTTATAATTATTGGTTCTCAAATTTCGGATCCAACAGGAGTATATCTAATCATATAATTTGTTAGCTAGATATGAATACATCCCGAAAAAGTAGTATATTTTTTTAGTTAAATACAATTATGTCAGTAATTTCTTTCTCTGAAAATCATTATTAACTTTTTTAAAAATTAATTTCAAACATTTTTGACATGAATTCATTTAGTTTATGTCTATACAATTATAAATATCATAAACTATTTAAAAAATATTACTAATTATAAAAATTATTGTTTTCAAAACTTAAATAAATAATGTCAATCTTAACTTTAAAAACGTTTTAAATTGTCCAAACAGTTTAATGGATTGGATATTTAAGAACTCTTACCCAAACAGATTTTTCTAAACTTTTTATGGGCTTGAAATCACATATAGTTAATGGATTGAGCCCAAGCCGTAACGTTTGTCTAAAAGCTGGATTCGGCTTTTCTTAGTCAATAATAATAATAATTTTGAGATTTTTTTGAAAGAAACCTCTTCTGGCAAACTATGGAAGGTAGAGAACCCAATTCCTTGCACCGACATTAATTTTCTAGGCCCAACTCAAGGTCTAATGGTGGATTTATCATACACCACATTAGTAATAGTGTCAATACATCTACACTTGTATAACAAAAACCTCTATTTAAATTTGGCTAATAATTTTTCTTTTCTTATGAAATTTGTTTTTCCTTTTTGTTTGTCTTGTTTTTTCCATGATATAACTAATTTCTTTTTCCTTTTATGAGAGGATTTCATAATCATCACTTGGGAGATTTTGATTTTTCCGATTAAAGGACTTTTTTTTTTTTCATTTGTTAGAATTTTTTCGGTGTGTGAATATTTGAAATTTGATTGTTCAAATTTTGTGTGACGTAATCATGATGGTAGGTTTTTTCTCTACTCTACTCGCTGCTCAGATCTGTATATTTTGTTATTACTTTTGGAATGTGATTGTTTTTCAATAGTATAACTTGTGTCTATTAGCTAGTAGTTGCTACGATCTATTTTTCTGATTATTTTGAAATTATTACTTTTTTAAAATAGGGCAGTAGGATATTAGTACAAATCTTTTCAACAAATAGATTAAAGAAAAATAATATACCTTGAATTATATGTATATATATTTTTTTATTGATAAATATGATGGTAATTCTTTCTTTTTAAAAAAAGTATATATAATATGTTGAAATACACTTATAACTTTATCCAAACTTTATATTAATGTCTTTCGCTATTATAAGTCGCTCAAAATTTCCGCAATACATGCGCATGACTCAAGATCTAAATCACCCAAAAGTGGAAATGGTGCAAAGATATGGAGGTGATCCTCAGATTTAGGTTTTCTTTTTATGGATATGATAATGTATGTGTTTTTTTTTTCTTAATGGTGAAATCTGTATTAAATGATTTTACTTGAATCAATAGAAACTTTTTGGATTTGATTTTCCGAATTAACTATTTTTTTTTGTTGTTTCTAAAAAAAAGTGTATTTCCTAATATAATGTTTTAACATAATAAATTGTACGGCAATGTACAATATTTTTGATAAAAGTATGAAATTAATATATAGATCTATAATTAAATTAATCTTTAACCCACTATATGAAATGACTTAAATACACTTTAAGTTTTTCAATTTTTTACACTTTAAACTTTAATGTTTTAACTTTAAGACATTAAACTTCAACGTCTTTATATTTTTATAAATTAAAAATGTAAGACCCCAACTTTTATAAATAAAGATGAATTTTCTATAAATATCATTTTTGAATATTATGAAGTTAATTTGATATAATGTTATAGTTGTGGGTAATATTAATAAATTTTGCAAAGTAAGCAAGTTGTTATAAAATATTCGTTTGGTCGGGGAATATTTTTTTTGTCGGGGAATATTCGTACGACGACACAATCATTGGTGGACCCCACAACGGAATTATTGTCGGATTGAGAAAACGACAGAATTATCTTTCTATAAAAATAACAGCCGAGGTGTTACCGTTAAAATCGTTAAAACTGTTGAACTACTTGGTAGTAAAAGTACAGTAATACGCGTGGTTGCATAGTAGCACACGGTATTGATTATTGATGCTTACGTGAGAAGTCACTCAGCTATACTCAATTATTGCTACAGTAATTGCTGCATCATATCTCTTAAATTATTGTCATAGTATCATCTGTATAATATGTTATATTATTGAGACGTTGTGGTAAGTTTGGTTATTTTATGGGGGGCCATATGTCATCATCTAAGAGTCTCTTCGTCAATAGTAATTATCTTCGTCAATAGTATTTACCTTGGTCAATAGTAATTACCTTCGTCAATAGTATTTACCTTGGTCAATAGTATTTACCTTGGTCAATAGTAATTACCTTCGTCAATAGTATTTACCTTGGTCAATAGTAATTACCTTCGTCAATAGTATTTACCTTGGTCAATAGTAATTACCTTCGTCAATAGTAGTTGTCCCTTCAATATTACCAAGAGTCATTTGACCCTTCGTTAAGACCAAGAGTCATTTGACCCTTCGTTAGGACCAAGAGCCACCCTCAGTTTTTCTATAAATAGAGGCCTAGGGCTTCATTATTTTTCACGAATTCATTCAAGCTATAGAGAGAGAAAGTATAGAGAGAATAAGAGAGAGAGAATAAAAGTATTCTGCTACATCACTTTTCCAATATCCAGTTCTTTTAAGGTAGGGAATATTATTTCTTTTATATTCATGAAGAGAACTTCTGTTATTCCATTTGTTATTATTCTGTTGGAATAACCAGTATACGCGGTCTACCCTATACTTGGTGACATTCTTCTATTATTCTGTTGGAACATCCTGTCTGTGTGTTTTACACCGGACCTGGTTCCGTTTATTATTCTGTTGGAACATCCTGTCTGTGTGTTTTACACCGGACCTGGTTCCGTTTTATTATTATTCTGTTGGAATATCCTGTCTGTGTGTTTTACACCGGACCTGGTTCCATTATTTATTATTCTGTCGGAATATCCTGTCTGTGCGTTTACGCCGGACCTGGTTCCATTATTTATTATTCTATTGGAATAACCTGTCTGTGCGGTCTATCGCATGCATGGTGATTTCTTTTGTTATTCCATTCTTTATTGTACTCAGTTGGTTAAGTTTTGACTTCTATACTCCATGAAATTTGTGGAATATCCTTGATAGTTGCGTTTCATCCAGTATCTTTTCAAGAAAATATTCTTCTAAGCATTCTTGAATTTTACTCCACAATGCAGTATCATGTTGACAATTTGGACGTTGTTAATTCCTGGATAAATTAATTCTTGAACTTGTTTTATTGAATTCTTATATCATTGTCATCATCCTCATGTTTATAAAATGTTGAAAGTCATCTGTGGCCTGTAGTGCATAGATGGACTTGGTATGATTATGACCAGGGATTATTCGGTATAATCATGACCGTAATGTTACAAATGATGTGGTAAAAGTCCTCATTGGCCCGTAGTGCATTGATGGACAGTTGTTGGCATGATCATGACCATTAATGAATACACGAATATCCTTGGCCGTAGTGCAGGGGTGATTCGATGATGTGGATTATTTTATTAAGCTGAGTCTCAGCGATTACAGTGTTGAAAAACTTTTTAAATCATAAAAGATAGTAGAGTTTATTTTCTACTTGACTCTTTTAATGGATTGCTTGTTCCGCTACAGTTAAACTTGATGTCTATTATATTTTATCAGTTTAACATTGTTGAAGGCTAATGATAATTTATTCTGCATTATCTTAGTCATAATATTTCTTACTGGGCTAGTTGAGCTCACCCTTTCTTTCACTGTTCTCTTCAGGAAATGAGAACGTAGCTGGGGCAAGTCGGGGAACGGAGTGATGGTCCGAATGATAGTATTAGTTAGTAGTCCTCACTATTCTATGTAATGGTGTGTTAATAAATGTAATGAGGACTCCTTTTGAGTATGAATACTCTCTAGAAGATAATATTTGTATTCAAACTCACAGTTTATGTTTTGTCGTATTGTACACGACAGTTGTATTATTAAGTTGTATTTGTATTCTGTACTATGTATCTGACGACCCAAGATGGGTGATGTATACCTAATTTTGGGGGCGTCACAGTTGGTATCAGAGCTTAGGGATATGATCCCTGGCTAAGATGTGAGAATAGAACTAGGAGGGGAGAGACGGGGAATTCCTTCGCTAGTATGACATACCTAAGTTTATTTGCATGGTATTTAATTGGTCGGTCATAATATAAGGATAATATATGACATATCAATTAATTTTTATTTTGTGGCAGTATCTGAAAATGGCATCTGAGAATGTTGAGAATAGCAATGGAGCACAGACGACTGTTGATTCACCACATATCAATAATCAGGATAATGTGCATCAGGAAGGTGTCAATCCTCATGCAAACAACAACACTGACCAAATGATGAATGATCAAATGTTCAGAGGCTTTATGCAATTCATGCAACAACAGGTGAAAGCGGCTCCTGTCCACAACGTAGGTGGAAATACTGGAAACTCTCTGGCGGTCACCGCTAAACAGTTTAAGGAGCTGGGACCACCGGAGTTTAAGGGAGAACCCAAACCACTTGTAGCTGAAACATGGATAAAGCAGATCACCAAGATATTTGATGTCTTGGGTTGCTCCGAGGAGCAAAAGGTTCCCTTTGCCGCCTTTATGTTGCGAGGAGAGGCAGATTACTGGTGGGAATCGATAAAGCGTACTCAACCTGCCGCACTGAAGATGTCTTGGGAGAAGTTCCAAGAGCTGTTTAACGACAAATACTTTCCCGAGAGTATTCGTCACATGAAGGAGGTGGAGTTCATCAAATTGGAGCAGAATAATATGACCGTGTCGCAGTACGAGGCAAAATTTGCGGAGTTATCCCGGTTTGCGTCCCACCTGGTGGATAATGAAGAAAGAATGACGCGGATGTTTTTAAGAGGTTTGAAGCCGGAGATACGTCAACATCTTGTTTCTCATAAACTGTGTTTGTATTCAGATGTTGTAAATAGGGCTCAGTTGGTGGAGCGCGATAACGAGACAACGCAACCAAAAGAGAGCAGCCGGCAAAATGATAATACCAGTGAGAGCAGTCATCGAAGCGGTGACAACAAGCGTGGAGGGAATCAACAGGCCAGAAATGGTAACCACTTCGGTGGTAATCAGGGCCAAAACAATAAGAATGGACATTTCAAGAAGAGGAGATTCAACAATGATGGAAAGACGTCAGCACCAGCACCTGTCGTTAAGGAAGGAGAACGACCACCTATCATATGTTTCAAATGCGGAGGGGAGGGGCACATCAGTCCAAACTGCGCGATGCCGTCCAAAGCATGTTATAATTGTGGAAGAGAAGGTCATTTAGCCCGATTTTGTCGTTTACCGAAGACAAATTCAGCTAGGATGGAGGCACCAAAAGCCGTCCCAGAAAAGTCAAAACCGGTTGTGCAAGGGAGAGCGTTTGTTGTGAACTCCCAGAGAGCAAGGAACCCGAATGAGGTCATCACGGGTAAGCTTATTATAAACTCTAAAGAAGTTTATACTTTATTTGATACCGGTTCAACCCATTCTTTTATTTCTCCTACTTGCGCTCATCGATTAAATTTGATTCCGGAGAAATTAGACTTTGACTTATCTGTGGAAACTCCGTTGGGAGAAACCTTCATTACCTCCACTGTTTATAAGTCTTGTTTGGTTCAAGTTGGTACCCACACATTACCTATCGATCTGATTTCATTAAAAATACTTGCATTTGACGTGATTCTAGGGATTGATTGGTTAACTACTCATTATGCAAAAATTGATTGTTTTCGTAAGGTTGTTAGTTTTCATATTCCTAATCGACCTATTATGCGAATTCAAGCAACCAAACCATTAAAATCAATCGCTGTCATCTCAAGCCATAAAACTATTCGTTTATTGAAAAACGGATGTCAAGCTTTCTTAGCTCATGTCACAGATCTAAACAAAAATACGTCAGTTTTGAATGATATTTCTATTGTTAATAAATTCCCTGACGTATTCCCTGAAGAACTTCCTGGCCTACCCCCAGAGCGTGAAATTGAATTTTGTATCGATCTTGAACCCGGTACAAAACCCATTTCCAAAGCCCCATATCGAATGGCTCCTATTGAACTTCAGGAGTTAAAGATCCAACTGCAGGAATTGTTAGACATTGGCTTTATTCGTCCTAGTACTTCTCCTTGGGGAGCTCCTGTTCTATTCGTGAAGAAGAAAGATGGAAGTATGCGACTTTGTATTGATTATCGGGAGTTGAATCATGTCACCATCAAAAACAGGTACCCATTGCCACGTATTGATGACCTGTTTGACCAGTTGCAAGGAGCACAATTCTTTTCAAAGATCGATCTTCGTTCTGGATATCATCAGCTGAAGGTTAGAACTGAGGATATTCCAAAGACGGCTTTTAGAACTCGGTACGGGCATTATGAATTCCTAGTCATGTCCTTTGGATTGACTAATGCTCCTGCTGCCTTCATGGATATGATGAACCGGGTATTCAAGGAATATTTGGATCACTTTGTGGTCGTCTTTATTGATGACATCCTTATTTATTCCAAAAGCCGTGAAGATCATGAGCAACACTTGAGGCTGGTACTCCAAAAGCTTCGTGAATACAAGCTTTATGCCAAGTTGAAGAAATGCGAGTTCTGGCTGGAGGAGGTAGCATTCCTTGGGCACGTAGTATCAAGTCGTGGAATATCGGTTGACCCGGCAAAGATTGAAGCTATTCAAAGCTGGGAGCAACCTAAATCAGTGACCGAGGTACGTAGCTTTCTTGGTTTAGCTGGTTATTATCGGAGATTCGTGGAAGGATTTTCTCGAATCGCTACTCCATTAACTCAGCTGACTCGGAAAGATACAAAGTTCGGTTGGAGCGAAGAATGTGAGCAGAGTTTTCAAGAACTCAAGAGGAGACTCATTTCAGCACCTGTTCTAACAATACCATCTGGCTCGGAGGGATTTGTCATCTACAGTGATGCTTCGAGCAAAGGGTTGGGATGCGTTCTCATGCAACATGGAAAAGTCATAGCCTATGCATCAAGACAACTCAAGGAATATGAGAGGAATTATCCTACTCATGATCTAGAGTTGGCAGCTGTTGTCTTTGCACTTAAAATTTGGAGGCATTACTTGTATGGGGAGAAAGTGGAGATCTTTACGGATCATAAAAGCCTCAAATATTTCTTCACTCAAAAGGAACTCAACATGCGACAACGACGTTGGCTTGAACTGTTGAAAGATTATGATCATACCATTCAATACCATCCTGGAAAAGCGAACGTGGTAGCTGACGCATTGAGTAGAAGATCATATGCGGGTACAAGTGCAATATTAACAACGCAAAGGCCCATTTTGTGTGACTTGCAAAGGATGGAGATAGAGTTGAAGACTCCAGGGACCCATGTGATGATGGCGAATATACGAGTAGAACCGACTTTAATCGATAAAGTTAAAGCTGCTCAAGCTACAGACCTGGAGCTGATGCGTATGAAGAAGAAAGTGCAAGAAGGTGCTATGCCGGAAGCAAGAATCGATGAAGAAGGAATACTTCGAGTCAACTCCAGACTTTGTGTTCCTAACAACCCTGATTTAAAGTATGAAATCATGATGGAGGCGCACAACACACCGTTTGCAATCCATCCTGGAAGTACCAAAATGTATCATGATCTTCGTCATACATTTTGGTGGAGCAATATGAAGAGAGAGATAGCGTTGTTTATCTCAAGGTGTCTAACTTGTCAACGAGTCAAAGCGGAGCATCAAGTACCAAAAGGTCCATTGCAACCACTTGAAATTCCAGAATGGAAGTGGGAGCACATTACCATGGATTTCGTTACCGGTCTTCCTAGGGTTTCTCAAGGTATTGATGCGATTTGGGTCATTGTTGATAGATTGACCAAGTCTGCTCATTTCTTACCGATACGAGAAACTTATACACTTGAACGTCTTGCTCGTATGTACATAAACGAGATTGTAAGACTGCATGGTATGCCAGTATCCATAGTTTCTGATCGAGACCCAAGATTCACTTCACGATTTTGGGTTAGTTTACAAAAAGCTATGGGCACGGAGTTACGATTTAGTTCAGCATATCATCCTCAGACGGACGGACAATCAGAGAGGACTATTCAAACTCTTGAAGATCTATTAAGACTCTGTGTCTTTGACTTCAAGGGAAGTTGGGACAAGTTCTTACCATTGGTGGAGTTTTCCTACAACAACAGTTATCAAGCAAGTATTGGCATGGCTCCATTCGAAGCATTGTATGGAAGAAAATGTCGTTCTCCAGTATGCTGGGATGAGGTGGGCGAAGCAACGTTGTTGGGACCGGAGTTGGTACGTATGACTACAGAAAAGATTCAAACGATCCGACAACGTATAAAAACCTCACAAGATCGACAAAAGAGTTATGCTGATCTTCATCGAAAGGACGTGGAATTTGATGTAGGAGATCATGTGTTCTTACGTGTTGCTCCATGGAAAGGAGTTACGAGATTTGGAAAGAGAGGAAAGCTAAATCCTCGATTCATCGGTCCATTTTTAATCCTCGATCGAGTAGGAACTGTGGCTTATAGACTCGCTTTACCGCCAAGTATGTCTCGTGTTCATAACGTTTTCCACATATCCATGTTACGCAAATATGTGGAAGACCCGAACCACATTATTGAGTTAGAACCGGACGAAATAGCGGAGGATTTGACGTATGAAGAAGTTCCTGTTCAAATCTTGGATAAGAAGGAACATATTCTACGCTCCAAGGTTATACCTCAAGTTAAAGTTTTGTGGAGAAACCACGATGTTGAGGAAATGACTTGGGAGTTAGAATCAGAAATGAAATCAAGGTATCCTTACCTCTTCGACATACCAGGTACGTACCCTAATTTCGAGGGCGAAATTTCATAAGAAGGGGAGGTTGTAAGACCCCAACTTTTATAAATAAAGATGAATTTTCTATAAATATCATTTTTGAATATTATGGAGTTAATTTGATATAATGTTATAGTTGTGGGTAATATTTATAAATTTTGCAAAGTAAGCAAGTTGTTATAAAATATTCGTTTGGTCGGGGAATATTCTTTTTGTCGGGGAATATTCGTACGACGGCACAATCATTGGTGGACCCCACAACGGAATTATTGTCGGATTGAGAAAACGACAGAATTATCTTTCTATAAAAATAACAGCTGAGGTGTTACCGTTAAAATCGTTAAAACTGTTGAACTACTCGGTAGTAAAAGTACAGTAATACGCGTGGTTGCATAGTAGCACACGGTATTGATTATTGATGCTTACGTGAGAAGTCACTCAGCTATACTCAATTATTGCTACAGTAATTGCTGCATCATATCTCTTAAATTATTGTCATAGTATCATCTGTATAATATGTTATATTATTGAGACGTTGTGGTAAGTTTGGTTATTTTATGGGGGGCCATATGTCATCATCTAAGAGTCTCTTCGTCAATAGTAATTATCTTCGTCAATAGTATTTACCTTGGTCAATAGTAATTACCTTCGTCAATAGTATTTACCTTGGTCAATAGTATTTACCTTGGTCAATAGTAATTACCTTCGTCAATAGTATTTACCTTGGTCAATAGTATTTACCTTGGTCAATAGTAATTACCTTCGTCAATAGTATTTACCTTGGTCAATAGTAATTACCTTCGTCAATAGTAGTTGTCCCTTCAATATTACCAAGAGTCATTTGACCCTTCGTTAAGACCAAGAGTCATTTGACCCTTCGTTAAGACCAAGAGCCACCCTCAGTTTTTCTATAAATAGAGGCCTAGGGCTTCATTATTTTTCACGAATTCATTCAAGCTATAGAGAGAGAAAGTATAGAGAGAATAAGAGAGAGAGAATAAAAGTATTCTGCTACATCACTTTTCCAATATCCAGTTCTTTTAAGGTAGGGAATATTATTTCTTTTATATTCATGAAGAGAACTTCTGTTATTCCATTTGTTATTATTCTGTTGGAATAACCAGTATACGCGGTCTACCTTATACTTGGTGACATTCTTCTATTATTCTGTTGGAACATCCTGTCTGTGTGTTTTACACCGGACCTGGTTCCGTTTATTATTCTGTTGGAACATCCTGTCTGTGTGTTTTACACCGGACCTGGTTCCGTTTTATTATTATTCTGTTGGAATATCCTGTCTGTGTGTTTTACACCGGACCTGGTTCCATTATTTATTATTCTGTCGGAATATCTTGTCTGTGCGTTTACGCCGGACCTGGTTCCATTATTTATTATTCTATTGGAATAACCTGTCTGTGCGGTCTATCGCATGCATGGTGATTTCTTTTGTTATTCCATTCTTTATTGTACTCAGTTGGTTAAGTTTTGACTTCTATACTCCATGAAATTTGTGGAATATCCTTGATAGTTGCGTTTCATCCAGTATCTTTTCAAGACCCCAACTTATTAATGAATAAAATCAAATTTTCTCTAAATATTATTGTGAATAATAAGGGGTTAATTTGATACAAATACTTTGGTTATGGGTTAAATGTGCAAATTTTGCAAAATAAGCAAGTGGTTATAAAATATTCATTTTGTCGGGGAATATTCGTTTGGTCGTGAAATATTCTTGCTGTCGGGGAATATTCGTACGACGGTGCAGCCTTGTGTGGGCCCCATAACGGAAAGCGATTGAATGAAGAAAATGACAAGTATACGTTATTTATAAATAACGGCGTAGTTGTTACCGTTAATACTGTTGGAATACCCGGTGGTTAAAATACAGTAGCACACGGTATTGCACCAATTATTGATTCTTACGTAAGAAGACACTACTCAATAATTGTTACAGTAGTTATTGTTCAATATTTTATTTTATTGATTCAATAATTGTTGCATTGATATTTTATATTATTGTTGTTTCAATAATTGTTGCTGCACAGTATTTTCCATTATCAGATCAATAATTCATATTATTTGAATAATATTATTAGATAACATTATTGGCAATGTCTAGAAAGTTCTGTCTAAGGAGAGGTTTGGTCATCTAATTGCGCGCCAGTAAGGAGAAATCCTTATTGGAAAGCCCCCCTTTCCTGGGAACGGCCTGGTTGTCATAAATGTGATTCTGTAATATTATTTGTGAATAATTAATTATTGATTCATATGATAAGGAAATATTTATTTTATGTGGATATAAATGAGGGATATATTTTTGTGGTTAAAAATGAAGGAGTTAATGTTGAGGTGTTTTATCAGTATTTTTATCGGAATGGAGGTATTAAAAATCAAATCAGGGTTTTTGAGAAATATTGCGGGTGTTATAATTTTTAATCCGACCGTTGGATCGTGGTAATTTTTGGATATGTTATACATATATAAGTTGAGTATATGTCCACAAATTTTGAACCGTTAAAAATGAACGTATGATTTATTATGAATTTTACAAGATGACTGGTTCAGAAATTGTTGAATTTTCGGAGTTTATCATTTTGATGGAAAATTCTAGAATTGGTGGGCCCCACTTGTGGTTGGTGAAGAAATGTGCTGAATTATATTTCAAATGTGGTGGGTGGGAATAGTAGCAGGTAAAGCCATCAGGTTGCAGGTCAAACCTACTAAAATTTTCCTATAAATAGAGGGCTAAGTTAGAATTGAAAATCACACCAGAAACAAGTTTTCTCTCTTTCTCTCTCTAGATTATTGAGTGTATTTTGTGAGTATTTAGATACTTTGAGAGTTTCTATTCATCAGAGCAAGTTTCTTTCAGCCTTATACCGGTATTCCGACCAGAAGTACTGATATTTTGAGGTAAGGGATATTATTTTCTTCTTAAATGATATTATTTTCTTCAATATCATTATGCTGAAATATTGATATGAGTTTTTATCAAATTTGGAACTTTTTGTGTCGGGGTTACTATTCACGTATACGGCACTATTCACGTATACGGCACTATTCACGAATACGGCACTATTCACCGAAAAATAAATTTTTTCCTTTTTGTCCAAGATGTCTATTATGGTTACTATCTTTGATTGTATCCATGTTTTGATCTTTATTTTTGAATTCTGCTTCACAATTGATTATTATGAAGTATTATTGATCTTGGATAAACTGTTATACGAATCCCTACTATTTGTCCTTCTGTCTCATTGGATTCGTTCTCTTTAAGATATTTTTCATCATCCTCAGTCCTAAATGATGATATTACTGAATATCTTTGGCCTGTAGTGCAAAGATGTATGATTACTTGATGAATATCTTTGGCCTGTAGTGCAAAGATGAACAGGTGTTGAGATGAACATGACTGACAGGTGATACAAATGAATATCTTTGGCCTGTAGTGCAAAGATGAATATTTGGATAAAGATGATTATTAATTGATGTTACAGGGATAAAATATTGATGATGGACTTTTAAATCTTAGAAGATAGTAGAATTCTTTCTCTACTTGACTCTTCTAATGGTTTGCTGTTTCCGCTGCAGTTGTTGATCTAAAACTTGTTGTCGATTATATTCTATCAGATTTTTCCCTGTTGAAGACTAACGATAATTTGTTTGTATATTATCTTAGTCATAATATTCTTTACTGGGCTAGTTGAGCTCACCCTTTTCCTTTTTGTTCCATTTTTCTTCTCAGGAGGTGAGAACATAGCAGGATCTAGTCGGGGTATGGAGTGATGGTTCTAGAAAGATGTTTTAGCAGTCCTCACTATTTCTGTAAAATAGTGTTTGAATAATTGTAATGAGGATTTATTTGAGTGTGGATATTGTCTAGAAGACAATATTTGTATTTAAACTCACAGTATGTGTTGTCGTATTTTGCACGACAATTGTATTATTGAAGTTGTAGTTTGCTTTCTGTACCATGTATTTGGCGACTCAGAATGGGTGTTGTATACCTATTTTGGGGGCGTCACAGTTGGTATCAGAGCTTAGGGATATGATCCCTGGCTGAGATGTGAGACAAGAACTAGGAGGGGAGAGACGGGGAATTCCTTCGCTAGTATGACCTGACTAAGTTTATTTGGTGTTTATTTGGTCGGTCAGAGTATAGGGATAATATATGACATGACTATTAACCCTTGTTTTATGGCAGTATTTAAGAATGGCAGCTGAGAACGTTAATAATGGAGTAAATCAGACCGTGGAGACACCTTTGATCACCACCCAGGGGAACGTGCAACAGGAAGGCAATATTCCTCCTGTAAACAACGTTACCGAGCAAACGATGAATGATGGAATGTTTAGGAGCTTTTTGCAGTTCATGCAAAATCAGACGAGGGAGACTCGTGTGCAGAATACGGGTGGAAATGATAACGCGCGGTTTGTCACAGCTAAGCAGTTCAAAGAATTGGGACCACCAGAATTTAAGGGAAAGCCGGATCCGATCATGGCGGAAACGTGGGTCAAGCAAATTACCAAGATATTCGATGTCTTGGGATGCACGGAGGAACAGAAGGTTCCATTCGCCACCTTTATGTTCCGCGGTGAGGCAGACTACTGGTGGGAGTCTGTGAAGCGTACCCAGCCTGACGCACTCAACATGTCCTGGGAAACATTTCAAAAACTGTTCAATGACAAGTACTTTCCTGAAAGTATTCGTCATATGAAGGAGGTAGAGTTTATCAGACTGGAACAAAACAACATGACGGTGTCCCAGTACGAGGC
Source organism: Panax notoginseng (assembly GCA_016801055.1). Lineage (NCBI taxonomy): Eukaryota > Viridiplantae > Streptophyta > Magnoliopsida > Apiales > Araliaceae > Panax > Panax notoginseng. Next base: position 264,316,836 of record CM029012.1, read on the forward strand.
GAAGTTTGCAGAGTTATCCAGGTTTGCACCTCATTTGGTCGAAAATGAGGAACGAATGACAAGGATGTTTCTGAGAGGTCTAAAACCCGAGATTCGACAATATCTTATCTCTCATAAATTTTCTTTATATTCAGATGTTGTAAACAGGGCTCAATTATTAGAGCGAGATAATGAGTATGTGCAACCGAGGGACCACAACCAGGGTCATACCGGTGGCGGCAGTCATCGAAGCAATGAAAACCAGCAGGGAGGAAAACATTCGGACAAAAGCGGTAACCACTCTGGTGGTAATCGTGGTCGTGATAATAGAAGGAGCGAGTCGGGAGGAGATTTCAAGAAGAGAAGGTACAACAATGATAACGTGAAGACGTCAGCACAAACATCAACTGTTTCTAGGGGAGGAGAACGACCACCGGTCGTATGTTACAAATGTGGGAAAGAGGGACATATCAGCCCAAACTGCCCACAACAATCCAAGGTATGTTATAACTGTGGAAAGGAGGGTCATATAGCTCGAGAGTGTTCTGTAGCAAAACCAAGTTCAGCGGGGATGGTGACTCCAAAAGCTGTCCCGGATAAGTCGAAATCAGCGGTTCCTGGAAGGGCGTTTGTCGTTACTGGCCAAAACGCGAGAAACCCGAACGAGGTGATCACGGGTAAGCTAATCTTGAATTCTTGCGAAGTTTATACTTTACTAGATACCGGTTCTACCCATTCTTTTATCTCTCCTGCTTGTGCTCAACGTTTAAACTTGACTCCGGAGAAATTGGACTTTAACTTATCTGTTGAAACTCCGTTGGGTGAAACCTTCGTTACATCTACAGTTTATAAATCTTGCATGATCCAAGTTGGCACTATCACATTACCTGTTGATCTTATCTCTTTAAAGATACTTGCTTTTGATGTGATTTTAGGAATTGATTGGTTAACCACTCATCATGCTAAAATTGATTGTTTTCGTAAGGTTGTTAGTTTTCATATTCCTAACCAACCTGTCATACGAATTCAAACTACTAAACCACTAAAATCAGTCACTGTCATATCAAGCCACAAAGCTATTCGTTTATTGAAAAACGGATGTCAAGCTTTCTTAGCCCATGTTATGGATTTGAACAAAGACAAGTCAGATTTGAATAATATTTCTATTGTTAGAGAATTTCCGATGTATTTCCTGAAGAACTTCCTGGTCTACCCCCAGAACGTGAAGTTGAATTCTTTATTGACCTTGAACCCGGTACAAAGCCCATTTCTAAAACTCCATATCGAATGGCTCCTATTGAACTTCAGGAGTTAAAAGTCCAACTACAGGAGTTGTTGGACATCGGTTTTATTCGTCCTAGTACGTCTCCTTGGGGTGCTCCTGTTTTATTCGTAAAGAAGAAAGACGGGAGTATGCGACTTTGTATCGACTATCGAGAATTGAATCATGTCACTATCAAGAATAGGTATCCGCTACCTCGCATTGATGACCTGTTTGACCAGTTGCAAGGAACACAATTCTTTTCAAAGATCGATCTTCGTTCTGGATATCATCAGCTGAAGATTAAAACTGAGGATATTCCAAAGACTGCCTTCAGAACTCGGTACGGGCATTATGAATTCTTAGTAATGTCTTTTGGATTGACTAATGCTCCTGCTGCCTTCATGGATATGATGAACCGTGTATTCAAAGAATATTTGGATCAGTTCGTTGTTGTCTTTATTGATGACATCCTCATCTATTCCAAAAGCCGTGAAGATCATGAGCGCCATTTGAAGCTGGTACTGCAAAGGCTTCGTGAAAATAAGCTATATGCCAAATTGAAGAAATGCGAGTTCTGGCTTGAGGAAGTAGCATTCCTTGGGCACGTGGTGTCAAAACATGGAGTATCTGTCGACCCGGCGAAGATTGAAGCCATACAAAGTTGGGAGCAACCGAAGTCGGTAACCGAAGTACGTAGCTTTCTGGGCTTAGCTGGTTATTATCGGAGATTTGTGGAAGGATTTTCTCGAATCGCTACTCCGTTAACTCAGCTGACTCGGAAAGATACAAAATTCGTATGGAGTGAGGAATGCGAGAAGAGTTTCCAAGAACTCAAGAGGAGACTCATTTCGGCACCTGTTCTGACAATACCATCTGGTTCGGATGGATTTGTTATCTACAGCGATGCTTCAGGCAAAGGGTTAGGATGTGTTCTCATGCAACATGGGAAAGTCATAGCCTATGCCTCACGACAACTCAAAGAATATGAGAGGAATTATCCTACTCATGATTTGGAGTTGGCAGCAGTCGTTTTTGCGTTGAAGATCTGGAGACACTACCTGTATGGGGAGAAAGTGGAGATCTATACAGATCATAAAAGCCTCAAATATTTCTTCACCCAAAAGGAACTCAACATGCGGCAGCGACGTTGGCTCGAGCTGTTGAAAGATTACGATCATACCATCCAATATCATCCTGGAAAAGCAAACGTAGTAGCTGACGCATTGAGTAGAAGATCATATGCGGGTACGAGTGCAATGTTGTTAACACAAAGGCCCATTTTGTATGACTTGCAAAGGATGGAGATAGAGATGAAGGCTCCAAGTACCCACATGATGATATCAAATATACGAGTAGAACCGACTTTAATCGATAAAGTTAAAGCTGCTCAAGCTACGGACATGGAGCTGATGCGTATGAAGAAGAAAGTGCAAGAAGGTGCTATTCCAGAAGCAAGAATCGATGAAGAAGGAATACTTCGAGTCAACTCCAGACTTTGTGTTCCTAACGATTTTGACTTGAAGCATAGAATAATGATGGAGGCACACAACACACCGTTTGCAATCCATCCTGGGAGTACCAAAATGTATCACGATCTTCGACATACATTTTGGTGGAGCAATATGAAAAGAGAGATCGCGGAGTTTATCTCGAGATGTTTAACTTGTCAACGTGTAAAGGCGGAGCATCAAGTGCCAAAGGGTCCATTGCAACCACTTGAGATCCCGAAATGGAAGTGGGAACACATTACTATGGATTTTGTTACGGGTCTTCCCAAGGTTTCTCAAGGCATAGATGCGATTTGGGTTATTGTTGATAGATTAACCAAGTCCGCTCATTTCTTGCCGATACGTGAGACTTATTCCCTTGAACGTCTTGCTAGTATGTACGTGAACGAGATTGTGAGATTGCATGGCATGCCAGTATCCATAGTTTCGGATCGTGACCCAAGATTCACTTCACGATTTTGGGTTAGCTTGCAGAAAGCTATGGGCACGGATTTACGATTCAGTTCAGCATACCATCCTCAAACGGACGGACAATCAGAGAGGACTATTCAAACTCTTGAAGATCTATTAAGACTTTGTGTCCTAGATCTCAAAGGGAGTTGGGATAAGTACCTACCATTGGTGGAATTCTCCTACAACAACAGTTATCAGGCGAGCATAGGTGTGGCTCCATTCGAGGCGTTGTATGGAAGAAAATGTCGTTCTCCAGTATGCTGGGACGAGGTGGGTGAAGCAACATTGTTGGGACCAGAGTTGGTACGCATTACTACAGAGAAGATCCAAACGATTCGACAACGTATACAAACGGCACAGGATCGACAAAAGAGTTATGCGGATCTTCATCGGAAGGACGTGGAATTTAATATTGGGGATCATGTATTGTTACGTGTTGCACCATGGAAGGGAGTTACAAGATTTGGGAAGAGAGGAAAGCTCAATCCAAGATTTGTTGGTCCATTTGAGATTCTTGAGCGAATAGGAAATGTGGCATATAGACTCGCATTACCTCCAAGCATGTCTCGTGTTCATAATGTTTTTCACATATCTATGCTTCGTAAATATGTTAAAGACCCGAACCACATTATTGAGTTAGAACCAGACGAGATAGCTGAAGATTTAACGTACGAGGAGGTACCTGTTAAGATCTTGGATAGGAAAGAGCATGTCCTACGCACGAAGGTTATACCACAAGTTAAGGTTTTGTGGAGAAACCATGCTATTGAAGAAATGACCTGGGAGTTGGAATCAGAAATGAAAGCGAGGTATCCTCACCTTTTTGAAACATCAGGTACGTACGTCAATTTCGAGGACGAAATTTCATAAGGAGGGGAGGTTGTAAGACCCCAACTTATTAATGAATAAAATCAAATTTTCTCTAAATATTATTGTGAATAATAAGGGGTTAATTTGATATAATACTTTGGTTATGGGTGAAATGTGCAAATTTTGCAAAATAAGCAAGTGGTTATAAAATATTCATTTTGTCGGGAATATTCGTTTGGTCGTGGAATATTCTTGCTGTCGGGGAATATTCGTACGACGGCGCAGCCTTGTGTGGGCCCCATAACGGAAAGCGATTGGATGAAGAAAATGACAAGTATAAGTTATTTATAAATAACGGCGTAGTTGTTACCGTTAATACTGTTGGAATACCCGGTGGTTAAAATACAGTAGCACACGGTATTGCACCAATTATTGATTCTTACGTAAGAAGGCACTACTCAATAATTGTTACAGTAGTTATTGTTCAATATTTTATTTTATTGATTCAATAATTGTTGCATTGATATTTTATATTATTGTTGTTTCAATAATTGTTGCTGCACAGTATTTTCCATTATCAGATCAATAATTCATATTATTTGAATAATATTATTAGATAACATTATTGGCAATGTCTAGAAAGTTCTGTCTAAGGAGAGGTTTGGTCATCTAATTGCGCGCCAGTAAGGAGAAATCCTTATTGGAAAGCCCCCTCTTTCCTGGGAACGGCCTGGTTGTCATAAATGTGATTCTGTAATATTATTTGTGAATAATTAATTATTGATTCATATGATAAGGAAATATTTATTTTATGTGGATATAAATGAGGGATATATTTTTGTGGTTAAAAATGAAGGAGTTAATGTTGAGGTGTTTTATCAGTATTTTTATCGGAATGGAGGTATTAAAAATCAAATCAGGGTTTTTGAGAAATATTGCGGGTGTTATAATTTTTAATCCGACCGTTGGATCGTGGTAATTTTTGGATATGTTATACATATATAAGTTGAGTATATGTCCACAAATTTTGAACCGTTAAAAATGAACGTATGATTTATTATGAATTTTATAAGATGACTGGTTCAGAAATTGTTGAATTTTCGGAGTTTATCATTTTGATGGAAAATTCTAGAATTGGTGGGCCCCACTTGTGGTTGGTGAAGAAATGTGCTGAATTATATTTCAAATGTGGTGGGTGGGAATAGTAGCAGGTAAAGCCATCAGGTTGCAGGTCAAATCTACTATAATTTTTCTATAAATAGAGGGCTAAGTTAGAATTGAAAATCACACCAGAAACAAGTTTTCTCTCTTTCTCTCTCTAGATTATTGAGTGTATTTTGTGAGTATTTAGATACTTTGAGAGTTTCTATTCATCAGAGCAAGTTTCTTTCAGCCTTATACCGGTATTCCGACCAGAAGTACTGATATCTTGAGGTAAGGGATATTATTTTCTTCTTAAATGATATTATTTTCTTCAATATCATTATGCTGAAATATTGATATGAGTTTTTATCAAATTTGGAACTTTTTGTGTCGGGGTTACTATTCATGTATACGGCACTATTCATGTATACGGCACTATTCACGAATACGGCACTATTCACCGAAAAATAAAATTTTTCTTTTTTGTCCAAGATGTCTATTATGGTTACTATCTTTGATTGTATCCATGTTTTGATCTTTATTTTTGAATTCTGCTTCACAATTGATTATTATGAAGTATTATTGATCTTGGATAAACTGTTATACGAATCCCTACTGTTTGTCCTTCTGTCTCATTGGATTCGTTCTCTTTAAGATATTTTTCATCATCCTCAGTTCTAAATGATGATATTACTGAATATCTTTGGCCTGTAGTGCAAAGATGTATGATTACTTGATGAATATCTTTGGCCTGTAGTGCAAAGATGAACAGGTGTTGATATGAACATGACTGACAGGTGATACAAATGAATATCTTTGGCCTGTAGTGCAAAGATGAATATTTGGATAAAGATGATTATTAATTGATGTTACAGGGATAAAATATTGATGATGGACTTTTAAATCTTAGAAGATAGTAGAATTCTTTCTCTACTTGACTCTTCTAATGGTTTGCTGTTTCCGCTGCAGTTGTTGATCTAAAACTTGTTGTCGATTATATTCTATCAGATTTTTCCCTGTTGAAGACTAACGATAATTTATTTGTATATTATCTTAGTCATAATATTCTTTACTGGGCTAGTTGAGCTCACCCTTTTCTTTTTTGTTCCATTTTTCTTCTCAGGAGGTGAGAACATAGCAGGATCTAGTCGGGGTATGGAGTGATGGTTCTAGAAAGATGTTTTAGCAGTCCTCACTATTTCTGTAAAATAGTGTTTGAATAATTGTAATGAGGATTTATTTGAGTGTGGATATTGTCTAGAAGACAATATTTGTATTTAAACTCACAGTATGTGTTGTCGTATTTTGCACGATAATTGTATTATTGAAGTTGTAGTTTGCTTTCTGTACCATGTATTTGGCGACTCAGAATGGGTGTTGTATACCTATTTTGGGGGCGTCACATCATATGTGGTTAAAATTTGATTGACAATGTTATAAATTTTCAATTTGACCCCGTTTAATAGAAAATTTACAAAATTTTAGTGGAGTCAATTTATATATAATACTTAAAATTTTCCTTACATTATAAAACAATTTTTTTCCCAGTGGAGTCGATTGATCCCACAAAGTTCTACGTGGCTTCACCACTGCCAAGTGCCAACATTCTTCTTCTTAAAACCTATTAAAAAATTCCACGAACTTGAGAACAAATTATATTTATTGTACTAAAAATTGTTAATTGCAGAAATAATTGCTCTCGGAATTCCATAGATTATTGTATGCAGTTATATACTCAAAAAGATGATTAAAAATATATATAATGTGAAGGGTAAATAAATTATTTAATAGAATTTATTAAAATAATAATACTAAAAAATTATTATTTTATGTAGTCTTGTGATATAAATTTGAATTGAGAAATTTCTAAACGAGTGACTAATTGAAACAAATTTTGCAAGAATCCTTCTCCGCCAGCGTCCTTGAAGTGGCAACCGCTCTCTATACAATCATATTTTTCACCTGTATTCAAGCTACACAAAAGTTACTGAATTTTATAAAAAATTTAGTTCAAATTAATATTATATATTTTTTGAGAGTTAAAAAAAGTAAAATAAAAAATTAGACCAATCACCAGACCCGTGACCACTTCACGGTCAACCTAGAATTATTGATTTTGTAAAAGTCAAGTCACTTGTGGGATGAAGGGAGAACTTTGCAAAACATAAATAATGCTACTATCACATAATGCTCACATACACACACATATATATTCTCCACCCAACATGTTAGACGGTTGTGAGTATTTTTTATGTAATAGTAGCATTGTTGACAAAACATATATGAGAATGAGAGTGTATATGTGCCTGTTGATTTGACATCCATCAAGTACAACAAGTCGCTTGATATTTTATATCTTAATGATAATTGTCCGTGTCTGAAAATACGATGTAACGAAATCATCCCTCTCCTTCTGTTTTAACAATCTGAAAATTAGGATGAATCTGAATCGTTCTTGTCCTTTCCCGTCCAAATTCAAATTGGACTCTATCTTACTATTATAGATTTGTTTGAACATAAATACTAATTAGACTTTTTGATTTTTTTTAATAATAAAGTGTGATTAGAATATATTTAATATAATTATTTTAAATACTAATAAAATTTTTAGAAATTTATACGGATGTGAAAATGAAAAATTAGTAGACCACGTGGACTTGTAGAAATTGGCCAAGTTTTAGTAGGGAACTTCATTGAATAGAGTAATTAATCTTGATGTTGGACCAGAAACATAAAGGAGTGGAGCTGGCAGAATTGAAGTAGGAGACCCCCACCCATTGTCCTCTCCTCCATTGCCAATAGGAATCTTGGGACCTTTCAAAAATCAAAATCTTTATTGTGGAACGTATAATCATTTTCTTTTATTTGTGAAGATGGAGAGAGAGAGAGAGAGATTGTTGAAATTGATTATATAATGATTTATTGTATTTGTATTAGGAATATCTTTTTCCTTGTGGCTAATTAGTGGGGTATTTAAGAAAATAAAATAATCTTTGCTTTTTTCCCTTGGTTTGTGGGACCCTTTTTTATATTATTTTTTTGTCTTTTTTCCCATAACTAACTACTGAAATTGAATATACTATACCCCAAAGAACATAGGCCCCATAGAAGTAAATAACTCGTAGCCTTTAAATCGAAAAGAAGCACCTTCCATTTCCACACAACTCGCCAAGTGTTTAATCTTTTTGAGGACACAATATTTAATGAGAACCGTGAATCATGCACCTTCTATATAATATTAAGTAAATATGAGATGTGGATAAGGTGTTAGCCTAGTACTTGAAGATCACGATGTATTATTGCAGTTTTTAGTTCTTAAGTTTCATTCTCGTAAAATGAGTTTAGACTTATTCGGTTTATATGTTTATTTATTTCTTTTAATTTTATTGAGATTTAATTAATTTTTGATATTGTAATAAAAAAGATGTAATTAATTATAAATTATTCTTTAAATTGATATTGTAATAGTAATGATGTAGTTGATTATAAATTATAATATTATACTTCCTGAAAAGCGAGACTTAAAAAATTAAATAAGATGAGATTTAATTATACTAAATAAAGTTTTAATAATAGTAAAGAAAAGTTATATATATATATATATATATATATATATATATATATATATATATATATATATATATATATATATACCGAGAAAGGCTGGCTATTAAAACAACTCAGCTATTCCATATTGGATTTGTTAATTTAGTGGATTTGGATTACTAATATTTTATATTGGTGGTTAAGTTATTGTTTTGAAGTGAATATAATTTACGCTAGTCGACTAAACATTAGCTTTAACTAATTAATGCATGCATGCATGCATGCATACTCATTTTGAAATACTACAATTGAATTGCCAAATTAAAACCAAAGCCAAGTATTCCAACTGTCTTGACTTTTATTATACTCTTTTACTCCACTTGGTAGCCATAAATACTTAGTACCGGCACCGGCTGCGGCTGCGGCTGCGGCTGAGGCTGAGGCTGGTTCTCTCTCTCTCTCTCTCAAGATTACTGCCGACAGAGGACACCGAAGCATACTTGAAAGGCAATTATCAGATTGCATTCATATGCATTATACTAACATTGTAACGTAGTACAATTTTACAATACATTCCCAATATATATATATATATATATTAAAATGGGTAAATAATATAATATTAAGAAATTTACTGCCTAATTCATGTACTGGCGGGTTCGGCTATTGGCGGCATCAGGACCACCGTCTACCTATTGTATCAATTGCCAAATTCACACCTCACCGCCTATTGCAAATTATGGTAATTTCCTTTCTTTTTTTTGGTAACAGCGAGGAGTAAATTTTAGACTGTAATTTAGCAAAATAAAAATTTAGACTGTCATTAAATCCTAACTCTTAGAAAGAAACCATCCGGACTTGTAATTTTATAGAGCCCAAATTAACTTATTGGCAATACACTAGAGTAGAGAAACTGTAAATTTTACAGATGGCATCTCATGGGAAGAGAATATTAATGTTGGTGGTTTTATACTCCCCCTAATTATATAATCACCAAAATATATATATATATATATATATATATATATATATTGGAAAAAATTAAGAATGATTGAAACATTATTTTCCTTCTGAGGATGGAAAATAGTAGTATAATATATATAAAAGACACCATAGCAAATTCTTCTTTGTTTCATAACGTATGCTTGGACCATCCATCCATTTAATTGGAATGAAAATTTATTTTTATTGGGCCTAATTTTAACTGTCTTTATTAAATTAAAGGTACAGGGCCACCACCAGTGGGGTCATGAAATAAAAGTAGACATTACCAAAAGCCGAGTTTAATACCCTTTAATTTAGTGAGGTACCGCTTTCTTCCAACTTTTATTGACAGAACCAATTTCATGGACATTTACAAATGAAAATATATATTTGGTTCAGCCGTAATCCTTGTCTTATGATTTTTATGAAGTCAAATGTTCGATTTTTTGAGTGTATATGAAAATTAGCAAAAAAAAAGAATTTCAAGAAAAAGTGAATTCATTAAAAAGCATCTAATTCTCATTTATACACATTGTTTTGTATATGTTACTTTCTTTTTGTTTAATTTCTGCAGTGTAGAGTAAATTTAAAGCTACGGATGCACGCATGTTAATTTGTATCAAGATTTCTGCTGATTATAACTGAGCAGATGTCCAACAAGAAATTAATTAAGAGGACTCTTGATTTAGGTATACGTACTAGCTTCATTTTTATTCGGAGTTAATTTTTTTGACTTAAAATTTAAGTGTGACCAAAAAACTATAAAAATCTTGTTAAGTTATTATATATATATATATATATATATATATATATATATATATATATATACACACACGGTCCCCTACTCCCGTGAACCTTAAACAATGAACCAAAAGCACGGGATATGCACATCCAAAATTCAAAGGGTGTTGATATATGCACACCCTAAATTCATAGCTGCACACCTTAATATAATAAAAGGACTAATTTACTCTTAATAAATGAGACCCCAATTCACTTTATTATAATTTATCCATTTTATCCTTCAACTTATTACATAATAAGCACGGGATAAGACACAACTTAATTTTATAATTATTAACTGTTTATAATCTTTTTAAGCAAAATACAGTTGCTGATTATTTTTTTTAAGAAAAACATCATCTTGAAGACTGATGAAATAGTTTTTGCACTTGTTACTATTAGTGTTTGCAATGTTCGTTATTAGTGGAGTGCCACAATTCTTTCTTATTATAATTATATTTTCTTCTTTTAATTACAATTTTTTATTGTTTGTTTGTTTATTTATAAATATTACTACTAAATTTTAATTTTAATATATTTTTTGGTCACAGGAATCACGTATGTCGAGCTGCAATTTAAATATAAAAAGAATCAACAAACACCTTCTCACACTGGATCATTCAAAGGCTTAGGCCAATCTTTGAATTATCGAACTTTATTTTTGTGTTGGCGTCGCAAGGCTATGATATAGTGGTTTATTATTTTTGTATTTTTTTTAATGTTTATTGTAAATTTGCAATATTGTACATTTGTCACTGGATTGTCGGAACTTTTTTTTTATTACAATAATCATTCATTCTTTGATAATATACCTGTCAACAGACACGTTAGCACATGATAGTGTTAAATATATATGCTTAGGTTTTATTCTTTTTGATCAAAAATATTCTTATTTATAAATTATAAAAATGAACAATTTAATTATAAAAGTTTTAACGAAAACATTTATCCCAACTTCAGTGGTTGATAGTTAATAAGGACATGCAGTTTTATGTCAAGTATCAAAAATAAATAAAATAAAAATAAAAATAGAGCATTTGTTTGTACGTATCATATACTCCCTTTGTTTTATAGACTTTTTGAAGTCAACTTAAAATATTTTTAAATTTAAAATAGAAGTGATTTTTATTAATTATGATCAATACCATGATGACTAATGTAAACTTTTTAAAAAGTATTATTTAAAGTAAGATTTATAATTTCATAACGATTAATAAATTATTTCAATTTTAAAGTTTAAAAATAATTTAAATTAATTTCAAAAACTCAATAATAATTTTATAATTAGAAGTATATGATATACTACGTGACATGGAAAATTCTTGCAACTTATTATACCAATAAAATATCTCATTATTTGATACGCATATATTTGAACCATAAAAATTTAAAACACTTAGCATTACTTTTTGAGAATATTATAAAATTAATATCTTTATCCCATCTATGACGCTGAAACTTCTTCTCTGCTCTGCCCATCTCTCTCTCCTCTTTCTTAATTAATGTACTATTACTAATACTACCAGTAGTGTACACTACTAACACTCCTCTCTCTCTCTCTCTCTCTGGTCTCTTAAAAATATATATAAGCAAGCTATATGGTAGAAAGAAAGAGGTGCAAAATAAAGCTATCTATCTTGGAAATGGGACGATCTCCGTGCTGTGATAAGGTGGGATTAAAGAAAGGACCATGGACTCCTGAAGAAGATCAAAAACTCTTAGCTTACATTGAAGAACATGGCCATGGTAGCTGGAGAGCTTTGCCCGCCAAAGCCGGTATATATATATATACCTATATATAAAAACCTACCTACTTATCGATCACTAATTACATATATTTCATTCATCTAATATAGTTTGTTTATGTATACTTTAATTAATTAATTATTTATAGGGCTTCAGAGATGTGGGAAGAGTTGCAGATTGAGATGGACTAATTATCTCAGACCTGATATTAAGAGAGGCAAGTTCAGTTTGCAGGAAGAACAAACCATCATTCAACTCCATGCTCTCCTTGGGAACAGGTCACCACTTAACTCCTATTATTTTATTTTATTGTATATACAGTATGATATATTTTTTTACAGTAGTTATTTACGATCATATAGGAATAGGAGTATTGTTTTAATTTCCTTGACAATAAACGCACCGTTTCGTTGTTACTCTTTATTGAATTAATGTGACACTTCCTTCATGCTTAGTTTTTTCCGGATTCGGTTAGCATAAAGTTTATTTTTTAGTAAGTTGGTCAATTGGCCAATAGAATATTGATACACATATAATCTCGCATGCGTGTTAGCACTCTATTAGACAATTGACCAACTTACACAAAAATGAACTTCTTGCTAGTTACTTCCGTTTTTCTCAATTTGGCATCATGATTTGAACATTTTCCAATGTACGTACGGTATTAATTCAAAATGAGGTTTCTCAGTTATATACCAATCGATCTCAAACTGTGCAGCATTGCCTCGATCATGGACCAAACTACAGAAAAGTACATCTTTTTGGGTTGAACCTCAAAATGGGTATCTGTTACTTTACATAACTCATTGTGTATGACACTCAATTATGTCCAAAGCTGATCCAATTTATAAATTCAGATTCGGGTTTCAATTAATACGACTATTCTTGTATTTTTCTTCAAACATAGCATAGAAATTGATGGGTTTTTTTTTTCAATCTTAGACATTAATCTTGGACTTTTGTCTCCATATATATAGTTAGAATTATATCTATATCATATTAATTCTGTACCATTCATATGGTATATATATATATATATATATATATATATATATATATATATATATATATATATATTACTTCAACTTGATGCTAGATCGATAGTTTCAAGGGTTTTTGTTTTCTTATTGTTTAATTTTCAGCATGTCTCAATTTGACTGTCTTGTCCTCAGGTGGTCGGCCATAGCTACTCATTTGCCCAAAAGAACCGATAATGAGATCAAGAACTACTGGAATACTCATCTCAAGAAAAGACTAGCCAAAATGGGGATTGATCCTGTCACTCACAAGCCTAAAAATGATTCACTCTTATCCACTAATGATGGTCACTTCAAGAACACTGCTAATCTCAGCCACATGGCGCAGTGGGAGAGTGCCCGCCTTGAGGCCGAAGCAAGATTGGTTAGGCAATCGAAACTACGCTCTTCGGCTTCCTCCGTACTCGGCTCACCGGAGTTTCCCCCACCGCCTTCCACCCCCCTCAACAAGCCGGTGGCACCACCTACTCCACCCTTATCTCTTGACATTCTAAAAGCATGGAATGGTGATTGGACGACTAAGCCACATGAAGCCGGTGGTGGTGGAATTAGCGGCGAACTTGAGTCGCCGACGTCTACTGTCAGTTACTCCGAGAATGCACCACCGTTCCCCACAAGCGGAATCGGGGAGAGCTCCACCACCTTTATTGAGTTTGTGGGGAATTCAAGCACTTGTGAGAATGGAATTCTAAAAGAAGAAGGGGAAGAAGATTGCAAAGGATTTGGAAATTCGAGCCACTTGGCGGAATTCAAAGAGGGAATAGAAAATGCAATGTCGGGGCTAAATGATATGACAATATTGTCCATAGAAAGTGCATGGACACAAGATTCACTTAGGGTTGGTGATGATAATGAGCATGTCCTTAATGGTAATTTTGTGGAGAAGTTCACGGATCTTTTGCTGAATAATTCGGGTAACGGTGACCGGAGTTTCTCCGAGGGCGGTGAAGAGTCCGACATAGGTGATCATGCGAGTGTCCCTAGTGGCAGCGACTACTATGAAGATAACAAGAATTATTGGAATAGTATTCTTAACTTGGTGAATTCTTCTCCATCTGATTCACCCATGTTCTAAAAATACGAGTTAAATATTGTCCTGAAAAGATAGTCATGCCTCCATGTTCTTCTACCTGGCTAGGTCACAAGTCATTGGACTATTTCCACTGTGTAATAATTAATTAAGAACCATGTCGCTAAAGCTTCTCTCTCTCTCTAGATTTCCTAGCCTTGCATTGTTAATAGCTCGATCAGTGTTTCACTCATCTCCATTGTCAAGAAAATTTCGACATGTTTGAATCAATCAAGTGTAGATCAATTGCAGAATATATTTCATGCTAGCTATATATATATATATATATAGCAGTGGATCATTTTTATTGTCGAATGATTGATTAATTATAGTAACAGTTTTTTTTTCCTAGATCGTTTGGTAAAGGATTATTGATTAATAAAAGTTGTAATGTAAGGAATGAACAGAAGTAGCAAAGAGATGTATGATTGTTCCATGCATTGAAGGCTACATATGCACAACCATGTTCTAATGGGAAATGTATTAAATGATGGACTTTATTGCTGTTGGTTTCACGTCTCATTCTAATTACATGAAGAGATTGAAAAGAATTCAAATGTGTTCTTCTTGTAGATAGCTTTTTGGATGATATATGTAGTCACAATCTGCTGGTGTGATTCCTATTCATAATTAGAATTTTCTGATACTATATAGTATATACATATATTAAGGACTCAAATGTGTTTTTCCAGTCTTATATATATATTTAGATGTATAGGATGATTTAGGGTACTTAAACTCGAATTAGGGTTTTGGTTGTGCAAATGATTGGAATATTGGTCAAATGCTCCTGGTGCGACGTACGTACGCCTCTTATACAATTGGGTTCATGACACCTGTCGTGCTCTCATTAGCCCACAAACTCGCCCAACATATGCAGGAAAACTCAAAAGGGTACGGGAACCACAAGGGGTAATGAAATTTCTGCATATTAAGATGATTATGTAACACACAAAATTAATGATTACAGTAATTTTTTCTAGCTAACTGCATTTCAATACAAAGGTCTTAATTTGTACGTTTCATTCTCATTTTTGCCACTGATTCATAGACTATAATTTGCAAACTGATTAATTAATGATCAGCAATGAGCTTTCATTAATAACGGGTTTGTTGGAGACATATATACATACATATATATATATATATATATATATACACACACACACACACACACACTCATATATGCATGCCTGCATGAATTTGATTCTCTTTTTGTAGTAATATGACAGGGATTTAAGTAATGATCTTAATTAATTTCTGGGTCCATAATTTAATGCGGCTGCTATTAATAACAAATCAAATCATGGTTGGTGATTCTAAAACCTTGTTTAAATTAAAGTACCGTAGATGACCTTTCTCTGTCAGTTTCTAATCTTGATACTACTAATTATCTTTTTTGAAATGCAACATTAAATCGTGTGTATTACTATTTTAATTCTCTTTCTCTTGTTTGCTCAATCCTAGCTAGCTAATACATGCAACTTAACTTATAGATCGAGATTAGTGAATAACCTGGGAATTTAGCTAAAAGATATAAATAACAGATTAATAATATTAGGGAATAATATGAATTTTTTCCCTTAATTAATTTTTAAAATTATAAAATTCAGCATTATATAATGTGAATGTATATAATTTAGATTAATATAATAATTAATATTGTAAACTCATCAATTTCAACATTGACATTTTTTTTTGACATTATATTATAGATTATTGAAAAAAATAAGTAAGGAATTAAACAAATTCATATACAATACAGCAAGCAGCAACCATTGGGTATATACAGAATTAAGTAAGGCACGTTTGGATAGCATCATATTTATTTGCTTCTGAATACCAACAGAAAAGGTCGCTTTTATTTTTCCCTGCAACAAAAGCACTATGAATTAATTCCTGACAAAATTATATATATATATATATATATATATATATATATATATATATATATATATATATATTATTGGGAATTATGGTCCCCCATCTTGGATTGATTTTTTGATCTGTTTGACTACTTTGATTTTTCGCAAATTAAAGAAAAATGGACATGATCGACGTGGATGAAGTATACAGCTTTCAATTGTCTGGTTTCAGAATTTTCATGAATTTTTTCTTGAGCGACAAGCCTACGACAGTATCTTAAATCCATACTACGAGTTAATTAATGACCAGCCATGCATATATATATATATATATATATATATATATATATATATATATATATGATGCTAATTCATCGGCCACATTAGTCGTCTGCGTCAATGCATGTTGAGAGCTAGAAAACTTAATTTGTCGAAGCAAAATTAATGTACAGAGGAGATTAGATGGTGACATAACATAAATAATTAATGTACTAACAATCTACATGACCTTATAATACAAGTATTGTACTACGTACTATAAGTATGAATTATTGCAATCAGTTAACGGTGGATAATTAATTTACAGTACAACATGAGCTAGGCATTATTAATTTTGCACATTTGAATTTTTAAGTAGTTTTTAACGTGATAATCAGATGCGGAACTAGGGGCAGGGGAATCTGACCCTGATAGAGAGGCGGTCCAGGCAGAACTAGTGGGTGGGTGGGTGGGTGGGTGGGTGGGGGTGGGGGTGGGGGGGGGGAGAAGTCGCCAGCCAGCCCTGCAGTCTGCTCCGGACCTCCGGTCTTCTTCTTCGGTCTTCTTCGCTGCAACACAGCACACAGGTAACAGGTTTGTTTGTTTGTTTATTTTTTTTTATAGTAACATGAAACGACGTCGTTTCATTAAAAAAAAAATCTATCGTGCCATCAAGTAGGAATTAGGGATTTAGACTTCAGTCTTCTGCCTCTGCTCGGCTACTCCTGCCTCTTCGCCTCTGCTCGGCTGCTCCTGCCGCTTCGCCCGACGCCTCTCCACGGCTGCGCCTGCCGGTGGCCGCTGCCTGCAGCCTGCCCCTAGTTCCGCCTCTGGTCCTTTTTTTGAACTTTGGTAATTTTTAAATTCTAATTTAGGTTATGTCTTTCAAATTATATTATTTCATGTTAAGAATCAAGATGATCTTTTTAATTTTTCCGATTATTGTAGTTTTAATTTATTAATTTTTCTGATTGTTGTAATTATATTATTTAATTTAGGTTTGTTTTAATTTTTCCAATTATTTCAAATTAATTTTTTTTTTCTTTTTCCTTTGTTTGGCAAAAGAATTTTGATGAATTTTAATAATTTAATGTGTACATCTTTAATCTTTTACTAATTTAGTTTTCAGAATTGTTACTGTTGGAGTAATCTTTAATCTTTTAGTAATTTAATGTATTTCAAATTATATACTTGTATTGTTCCTGTTGGAGTGTTGGTAGTTAATTTATTTCTCATAATCTCATTAGGTTAATTGAAATTATTAAATTAGGTTAATTGATGAAATGTTTGAATAATTGAATTGATGAATGATTAAATTATTATGAAATATTTAAATTGATGAAATTATTAATTAGCAATTGATGTTTTTATTTATACTAAATTATTGATAAATACTTGATTAAGCGACAAAGAACTGTTAATTCTTCTAATAATCAATTATCAAGTTCCGAAGCAAGTAATGATATTAATAATATTCACGTATGGAGTTCAATCCGAATTTTGACCCCCTATGTTTACGTTGTGGTTCCGTTGCTGATAATTTAATTTATTTTTTGGATGATTACATGCACATGCACAAAAAAATAGAACCTCTATCGGATGGTATATATCTTAGCAGTGGAGTGTTAAATAATTTGTTATATATAATAATATAAGTATGGGTTGAAAAATTATTACTTGGTGGAATCAAAATATATATATATATATATATATATATATATATATATATATGGGGGTAAAACGCAAGAAAATAACAACACAACAATCAAGCAATCCACAACTACATGAATAGTCACATTCCAAGCAAAAAATAAGCCACATGCATTAACTCTTCCTCTTCCTGTTTTTTAATAACAAATTCCTTGATCGGTTGGTGGTATACAGGAATTAATCCAAAAATGCCACCGTACATTAGGCACACTATTATGTTACGTTTGGATTGAAGGAATAATTAAAATGGAGAATGGAATGATTCATTCCATTTTAGTTAGAATGAGTAATTTCATATTTTTCCGTCTCCAAAAATAAAATTCATAAATTTGAAAAAATTTATTAATAATAAATTAAAATAAGACTCTTTACATATTTCATATATAAATTTTTTTTATAATATATAATAAGACTCAATTTCTGCATATTTTACCTCATGACTTGGAATAATTTTTTGAGTACATGGACATTTATTTCAGAGTAAAATAATACGTATCGGTCACATGGGTGTTTTACATACATCTCAAGTTGGGCCAACTGGGATAATATTAAATGGAGTGATAAATTGGGCTAGCTTAGCACGTGGATAGGTTGTACCAGAACAAAACATTACATTCATACGTATACATAGAACAAACAGCAAAGCAAAGCCAAGCCAGTTGAAAAACAGTACAAACTCCACTCACAAACAAATATATATATAATTAAATGCATCACATTGATGTTTACTGCCGAGGGAAAAGGGAAGCAAAAATAATAGTCCGTCCAGTTGAAATGAATTGAAGATCTGCCGCTTTTACGGGTAGACATCCTCTGCAATTAATTAATTGCAATTACAAAAGCTGAATGAGAATGGAGCTCTGATGATTAATTCCACATAAATTAGGAACACAGATTACTGATAAATGTAATTTGTACTAGAAAAAATATGACGTGAGTTGCGATTTCGTGTCTTATAATAGAAAGTGGTTAGTATGAAGCTTATTTTGAGATAAGTTGATCAATAAAATACTAACACGCAAACAAAGTTGTACGTGTGTCAGTATTCTATTGGCCAATTTACCATCCAACGTATATATTTATGCCGACTCGGCAGATGTGTCAATTGTAGCATTGATTGGACAGAAAATCAGAATTACTTCAGAACCAGCAGAGGACAGCCCCTACTCTACTCACATAGGCTACACCTTCTGTGTTAACGTGCAAGTGCCTATTGTGTCAAAAGATAAAAAGAAATAATTTCATTTGATTTTCAAATCTCACAATCTTCAAACAAAATTCCAGCAAAAATGAGCTCCATAAACAAACAATATGGCACATGGGCGAGGTTACATTACACGTTAAACAAGTGGAAAAAAGTTGCTACTATCCTAGAAACATAATTTTAAGCATTTACTGTAATATGAAATTTAGAATATGTACCATATTTATCTTCCTGAAAATAACATCACTTCACCGGGTGTGTGCGCATACAACTTCAAACTTACTACTCAATTCAAACTAATAATACCCTCTTACTCTAGAAACACCACACTAACAGCTATGCTATTGCTATTACTATTACTCAAGGAAACCACCATCACTCCATAACAAGGATCACTGGGTCCATGTCATCCACTGTTGATTCACCAAGATCCACATTTTGGCTGCAGACACTGTTAATGACCGTGCTAACTTAAAAAATGTCAAGCCTCCTGTCCTATTGTTAAGCGGTGCATATCTTGATCGCTGTAACAAATATCATACAGCCTGGCACTTTACATTTAGCACAATCAAATACTTGGAATCAACTTATATATGAACATGCATACCAATTTGGACTAAAACAAACTCAAAGAATATAGTAGAGCAATGGCTTGAATGGAATGAGTGATCATCATGCGAGGGCATAACAGGCAGCATGAATATATTGTGTTCAACTGCAAAGCGGATCCCATAATTTACTTTTGCACGTTGTGGTCAGGCATCAGCAAACAGTTATGTTTACAGAGCCTCAGTACTTGTGGTGTTATTGAAGTAAACCTAATCAAGTATAAGATTGAAAAACTGAAGCAAAATTCATAAAGGCTCAGTATCAACTATCAAACTTAGAAATTCTTTCTGAGATTATAACATACACCTTAAATGGTGATTTCAATCAATCTAAGGCAATGATGGTTTAATAAGATGGTGAACTGAAGTATGAGCTATACTTTGTGTAGACCGGCAATGTGGTTTATCAGATACACACTTTTAGAATAAAGATTAATTAAATAAATCCAATACCAAATTGGTGGTGGAGATTTGAGGGGATGATGACGTGGATTAGAAAGGACCAATGGGATATTTGATTTTTTTTTTTTTTTGGATTGTGTTACATAGCGCTGAATTTGGATGATTGTTTAGTAATTAACTAGTTTTGAATTCAAAAGAATATGATTTGTTACTAGAGACAGTAAAAACTTCAGAGAGAGAGAGAGAGTAAAAAAATTTAGAGAGAGAATGTATAAAAAAATTAGTGAGAGAAGATAAAAAGAACATAAGAAATTAATATATTAAATAATTTATTTTATTAGGACATAAATAATAAGCTTGAAATTTGAAAAATAAGTTGACTTATATTGGATTCATAACAATTTGGTTATAACCCATATAGCTCATATTAAAAATAAGTAATATGGTTTTAGTTTTTAATGGAACCATAACCATATTCTATAACCCATAACCAGACTAAATCCATTTTTTGTCATCTAATTTTGTGTAATCCTTTCTCATAAGTAACTAAAAGAGGGATTGAAGTTGGTCTGGACACATGATCTTAATCATCCACAAGATTTTGGCTGTGTTTATTAAAATTGAATGTTCTGAATAGTTAAGACATCAGAATAATTTAGAGTATCTGTTTAAAATTGTATCTGAATGAAGAAATATTTCTTGATAACTAATTTTTTCAAATTGTCTGAATAACTGTAATTTACCATTTTAACTCTCTGATCCGCGAGACTATCGTTCATCTCCATTTTTTTCAACTTTTATAGCCCATTTTTCTAGACTGATCCACTCTTGTTCTTTAAGCTTTTCTAGTTCTTCTTTTAAGATCAGAACTATAATGAAACAAAAATCCTCATGACAACTATTTTCCTTGTCTGGATGCTTTGTTCTTCACATAATGTTCGAATCTCCTCTTTGTCTCTAGGATCCATTGTGAAAGTAATTATGCAATTCTCCAAATTATTTACAAGCCAGACTTTTTTTTCATGAATTTGTTAACCAGCGAAATGGGTATGAGATTTGGTGGGTTTTTCTTCATGAAAATGATCAAAAACAAATTGGGTCTCTGTAGTGGGTGTTGATTCTTGGGATCTAAAATTATAGAGAGTGATAGATTTGAGGTGTTCAAGAACAACATTTGATCTAGTTAATTTGGGCTGTTGTGGGTTATTTTAATGAGATTTTTGCTCTTGTTTTTCTTTATTTTGTTGTTTTTTATTTATTTGATAATATTGATCTGAAAAAGATAGCGCCTATCATCAAATTTAGAAGAACAAACAAAATAGTGGAAGTAAACCAATTGTTTATGGATGCCCAGATCGAAGGATTTGATGCAAAAGGGATTCTTTGCTTTGTTCTTTAATTTGTGTATTTTATTAGAGGGATACAAGAGGAATTTTGTAATATTGAAAATGTTATTTTGGCCCAAAAAAAGACAACTTTCATTCAAATTTTCCTCTAAATAGTTTAGATTTAATTTTATATCTTAACAATTTAGAGGCATTCAGAGGAAAAAAAAAGTTCATCAAACAACTTCATGCCTCTTAGCGAATAAGAGGTGGATTGTTAAGATTCATTAAGATGCAATCAAACATCAACTATAGAACATATCTTGTTCATAAAAGGTTGTTAATTGTGTGGAAGCATGTTTAAGTTAAAAGGATCCAATGCGGATATTATGTTTAACTCTTTTGCCAAGAACTTAATTCTTCATATTTCTCCACATTCTTGAGAATATATGGTAAAATTGGAGAAGATGCCGAGAAATTTAGTTTTATGGGACGTTTTACTAGTTCTTAGAATCATCTAGCCCATTATTTATGTTACTCTTCTTATCTATTTATGCCATGCACGTATCTAAACTAGAATTCTTATTCTTCATATATAGCAAAGAAAATAAAATTTTAAACTATTCTTTTATTCAACGGTTAGTGAAAGTTACTATAAATTGTAGTCCACAGTTCTTCTTTTTATGTTTACAGGCAGATTAACTCACCCCAATTTCTTCTCCTTATATCTACCTAGACAAGAATTTTTATTATTTCCTATCACTAGATTTGCCAACCGAAGTATGAAAAAATTTCTCTTTTTTATTCAGATTTATATATAATTATGTTCTGTAACATTTGTAATGAATATATATATATATATATATATATATATATATATATATATTCTTACAATTGAAATATATTGCACAAGTATCGTGTGTGCTCAAAAAACACGTTTGACTCAAAAGTCAATCAAGTCATGTTCAGAATTAAACATGAGCATGTAAAAAGGCTGACAAATATTTCAAACCCAAATGCATAAACTATGACGTAAACGCAATAATAAATGACAGTGTCAATAGAAAAATCATACCTTCATTGAGTAGCCAAGAGTCAAAGACAAGTAAACTTAGGATGTGCGCTAATAGATAGTGATGATCATGGCACCTAACAGTACCAACATCCACTACTATGTCAAGCACATCCCTAAGGTGGGTGTCAAGGAATTACTCTATGGAGTATGGACCTCAAGTGGTAAAATACAGCTCCATGACCTGCCATTTGGGCACCATTATTAAGTGGAACTACTGATCATGGCAGCACACTAACCAAAAACTGTATGACCATAAGGTGGAATTTTTTTCAGATTCATAATAATCTAAACAATTCAAAGAAGAAACTACAAAATATAATTCGGATAATAAGAAGATCAACAACAAAAAATATTTTATTTGAGTAATATCTGTAGACATTGTGAGGGCATTACAGGCAGCAAAAACACGAGTAAGCTGAAGCTGCAAAGCGGATCCCCCATAACTTAATTTTGCACTACATTGAGATCAGGCATCTGGAAACTTAATAGTTACAGAGCCTCAGTACTCGTGCGATAATACACTTATTTAATAATCTTTATGCAACTATGGAAGGAGGGAAAACACGATTCAGACAAGGTAAATGTCCATTTTTTTCATTTTCTTAAAAAATAAAAATAAATAAAAGTTCAAGGACATTAATTATGGAGAAGAGGACTCACATATCACGTAATTGCAATCACCATTCCATAACTAGGAGGCAAAGAGAAATTCTACAATTTGAAGTAGAAATAGAGCCTACTAATTTTTCTTTCCCAACAAAAAAAAACTTACGGATTTGTAGCTTTATGTCTAAGCTTGAAGAAGTGCATTAGCAATCATTTGTAGATAACAGCCAAACATAACACACTTACATCCAAGCTTCAAATTATATAGTTACCTGCTTTCAGAATCGAGCTTGATGCCATTGCCATGGTGAGTTCAACTAACTCACAGCGGGAGTTAAATGTAAGGATAATTTTTAGTATTTATTGACGAACGAACATATACTGTTACTGCTGCAGAACGTAAAACCTAAAAAGTGCCCTGTACAGTCAATTTTGGACTGTGGACTTGCGTGGTCTAGTAGTCCTATATCCTAAGTTGGGCCCAAATTCAAGTTTATTTTATAAGTTTAGGGCCTAATGCATGTCTGGCAACTCCAATGATGAAAAAAGTCCAAGTATGACAATGTTTTGGAGGGCATGGAATTGAGTATTGAGTGAATTGTGTATAAACAGTATAAAAATGAGAGAATATAGGAAAGAGATGTTTTATATATTTTTATTGGTAAGTAGTAATAAGGTTTTACTCTTTATGTACGTATTTTTTTGTACAGTTTTTGCTGGGGGTGAGCATGGTGCGATTTGGTGCAGTTTGAAGTCCAAACCAAATCAATATAAACAACAAAAAAGTTTAAACCTTCAATAAAATTTAACATAAAACTTACATCGAGCAATTAACTTAGTGACAAAATCGACAATGAGAATTATATCAAGCATGCTTTAAAACTAAAATATGCGCTATATAAAACAACGGAGACTATTCGATAATAAGCAAGAATGTTTATCTAGTTCCCCAAAAATTAAAAGTATATACTGAAGATAGAATAAAATATATTGCAGGGAGGACTAAAAATAATCTATTAGACTATTACAATTATAGCATTGACATTAACCAATGCATCAAGTGCTCGAGCCCCTCAACTATAAGCCCCTCCAATAATGCATCAAACAAATTTAAAATTCCAAAACCCAATTGCTTAATTTTTGACTCTATAACCTATAACATCTTCTTTCAATTGGTGAAAAAATGACAATACAAGACTGGGGTTTTCTCTGAGCGTGTTCAAGTGAAAAATAACTTTAGAATTTACTAGAGATAATACATACATACACACACATGGTGCGGTTTCGATTTTATGTGGTTTGGTTTTGGCTAGTAACCAAACCGAAACCGTAAATTTGGTTATTCAACTCATCTAAAACCGCCACATACGCCGAAACCGTTTGTGCAGTTTTAATTGGTGCGGTTCGTGCGATTTTTGGTGCGGTTTCGGTTCTAATTTGGTTACTTGCTCAGCCCTAATTTTTGTACATAATATTTTTCTTTTTAAAATTTTGGAGTTTTGCTCATTCACATTTAATAATTGAGATAACACCACATAATTTTATTTGACAATTTGCTGGCATTTTTTCAAGTGTTAAGATTTTCATAAGAAAAACTTTTCTTTATTAAATTCAAGATAAATTAATTGTTTTGCTATTAAATTACATTATTTTAATTTTATTTTAAAATCAGTTAAAGTGACTAGAATTTTGAGTTAACTTGGAAAATAAGTAAATTATTCGTGGTTTTAATTAGAACATATGATGTATATTCAATAAATTTTTAATAGGAATACAATTTATAACTAGTAATAATTTTAGCTAGTTCATAAGATTTATGTAATTATATATTAATTAAAATACAAATAAACCAAAAAAAGTCAAATTGTGAGGTAGAAATAATATCATATATATATATATATATATATATATATATATATATATGGAATATGGAGGTGCACATTGTGTAACTTTTAAAGTTACATAGTCTACGATAGTAGAGTGAATTCACTCTACTATCGTAGAGTAATCATTATACGATTTGAGAATTCAGTATACGTTTGATGGTACATATGAATAACTCTACGATAGTTGTGACGCCCCCAAAATTATGTATACATCACCCATCTTGGGTCGTCAGATACAAAGTACAGAATACAAATACAACTTACTAATACAACTGTCGTGTACAATACGACAAAACATAAACTGTGAGTTTGAATACAAATATTATCTTCTAGAGAGTATTCATACTCAAAAGGAGTCCTCATTACATTTATTAACACACCATTACATAGAATAGTGAGGACTACTAACTAATATTATCATTCGAACCATCACTCCGTTCCTCGACTTGCCCCAGCTACGTTCTCATTTTCTGAAGAGAACAGTGAAAGAAAGGGTGAGCTCAACTAGCCCAGTAAGAAATATTATGTCTAAGATAACGCAGAATAAATTATCATTAGCCTTCAACAATGTTAAACTGATAAAATATAATAGACATCAAGTTTAACTGCAGCGGAACAAGCAATCCATTAAAAGAGTCAAGTAGAAAATAAACTCTACTATCTTTTATGATTTAAAAGGTTTTTCAACACTGTGATCGCTGGGACTCAGCTTAATAAAATAATCCACGTCATCGAATCACCCCTGCACTACGGCCAAGGATATTCGTGTATTCATTAATGGTCATGATCATGCCAACAACTGTCCATCAACGCACTACGGGCCAATGAGGACTTTTACCACATCATTTGTAACATTACGGTCATGATTATACCGAATAATCCCTGGTCATAATCATACCAAGTCCATCTATGCACTACAGGCCACAGATGACTTTCAACATTTTATAAACATGAGGATGATGACAATGATATAAGAATTCAATAAAACAAGTTCAAGAATTAATTTATCCAAGAATTAACAATGTCCAAATTGTCAACATGATACTGCATTGTAGAGTAAAATTCAAGAATGCTTAGAAGAATATTTTCATGAAAAGATACTGGATGAAACGTAATTATCAAGGATATTCCACAAATTTCATGGAGTATAGAAGTCAAAACTTAACCAACTGAGTACAATAAAGAATGGAATAACAAAAGAAATCACCATGCATGCGATAGACCGCACAGACAGGTTATTCCAACAGAATAATAAATAATGGAACCAGGTCCGGCGTAAACGAACAGACAGGATATTCCGACAGAATAATAAATAATGGAACCAGGTCCGGCGTAAACGCACAGACAGGATGTTCCAACAGAATAATAATAAAAACGGAACCAGGTCCGGTGTAAAACACACAGACAGGATGTTCCAACAGAATAATAATAAAAACAGAACCAGGTCCGGTGTAAAACACACAGACAGGATGTTCCAACAAAATAATAATAAAAACGGAACCAGGTCCGGTGTAAAACACACAGACAGGATGTTCCAACAGAATAATAGAAGAATGTCACCAAGTATATGGTAGACCGCGTATACTGGTTATTCCAACAGAATAATAAAGAATGGAATAACAGAAGTTCTCTTCATGAATATAAAAGAAATAATATTCCCTACCTTAAAAGAACTGGATATTGGAAAAGTGAAGTAGCAGAATACTTTTATTCTCTCTCTCTCTTATTCTCTATATATTTTCTCTCTCTATAGCTTGAATGAATTCGTGAAAAATAATGAAGCCCTAGGCCTCTATTTATAGAAAAACTGAGGGTGGCTCTTGGTCTTAACGAAGGGTCAAATGACTCTTGGTCTTAACGAAGGGTCAAATGACTCTTGGTAATATTGAAGGGACAACTACTATTGACGAAAGTAATTACTGTTGACCAAGGTAAATACTATTGACGAAGGTAATTACTATTGACCAAGGTAAATACTATTGACCAAGGTAAATACTATTGACGACGGTAATTACTATTGATGACGGTAATTACTATTGACGAAGAGACTCTTAGATGATGACATATGGCCCCCCATAAAATAACCAAACTTACCACAACGTCTCAATTATTGATTTAATAATATAACATATTATACAGATGATACTATGACAATAATTTAAGAGATATGATGCAGCAATTACTGTAGTAATAATTAAGTATAGCTGAGTGACTTCTCACGTAAGCATCAATAATCAATACCGTGTGCTACTATGCAACCACGTGTATTACTGTACTTTTACTACCGGGTAGTTCAACAGTTTTAACGGTAACACCTCAGCCGTTATTTTTATAGAAAGATAATTCTGTCGTTTTCTCAATCCGACAATAATTCCGTTGTGGGGTCCACCAATGATTGTGTCGTTGTACGAATATTCCCTGTTAAAACGAATATTCCCCGACCAATCGAATATTATATAACAACTTGCGTACTTTGTAAAATTTATAAATATTACCCACAACTATAACATTATATCAAATTAACTCCATAATATTCAAAAATGATATTTATAGAAAATTCATCTTTATTTATAAAAGTTGGGGTCTTACAACCTCCCCTTCTTATGAAATTTCGCCCTCGAAATTAGGGTACGTACCTGGTATGTCGAAGAGGTAAGGATACCTTGATTTCATTTCAGATTCTAACTCCCAAGTCATTTCCTCAACATCGTGGTTTCTCCACAAAATTTTGACTTGAGGTATAACCTTGGAGCGTAGAATATGTTCCTTCTTATCCAAGATTTGAACAGGAACTTCTTCATACGTCAAATCCTCCGCTATTTCGTCCGGTTCTAACTCAATAATGTGGTTCGGGTCTTCCACATATTTGCGTAACATGGATATGTGAAAAACGTTATGAACACGAGACATACTTGGCGGTAAAGCGAGTCTATAAGCCACAGTTCCTACTCGATCGAGGATTAAAAATGGACCGATGAATCGAGGATTGAGCTTTTCTCTCTTTCCAAATCTCGTAACTCCTTTCCATGGAGCAACACGTAAGAACACATGATCTCCTACATCAAATTCCACGTCCTTTCGATGAAGATCAGCATAACTCTTTTGTCGATCTTGTGAGGTTTTTATACGTTGTCGGATCGTTTGAATCTTTTCTGTAGTCATACGTACCAACTCCGGTCCCAACAACGTTGCTTCGCCCACCTCATCCCAGCATACTGGAGAACGACATTTTCTTCCATACAATGCTTCGAATGGAGCCATGCCAATACTTGCTTGATAACTGTTGTTGTAGGAAAACTCCACCAATGGTAAGAACTTGTCCCAACTTCCCTTGAAGTCAAAGACACAGAGTCTTAATAGATCTTCAAGAGTTTGAATAGTCCTCTCTGATTGTCCGTCCGTCTGAGGATGATATGCTGAACTAAATCGTAACTCCGTGCCCATAGCTTTTTGTAAACTAACCCAAAATCGTGAAGTGAATCTTGGGTCTCGATCAGAAATTATGGATACTGGCATACCATGCAGTCTTACAATCTCGTTTATGTACATACGAGCAAGACGTTCAAGTGTATAAGTTTCTCGTATCGGTAAGAAATGAGCAGACTTGGTCAATCTATCAACAATGACCCAAATCGCATCAATACCTTGAGAAACCCTAGGAAGACCGGTAACGAAATCCATGGTAATGTGCTCCCACTTCCATTCTGGAATTTCAAGTGGTTGCAATGGACCTTTTGGTACTTGATGCTCCGCTTTGACTCGTTGACAAGTTAGACACCTTGAGATAAACAACGCTATCTCTCTCTTCATATTGCTCCACCAAAATGTATGACGAAGATCATGATACATTTTGGTACTTCCAGGATGGATTGCAAACGGTGTGTTGTGCGCCTCCATCATGATTTCATACTTTAAATCAGGGTTGTTAGGAACACAAAGTCTGGAGTTGACTCGAAGTATTCCTTCTTCATCGATTCTTGCTTCCGGCATAGCACCTTCTTGCACTTTCTTCCTCATACGCATCAGCTCCAGGTCTGTAGCTTGAGCAGCTTTAACTTTATCGATTAAAGTTGGTTCTACTCGTATATTCGCCATCATCACATGGGTCCCTGGAGTCTTTAACTCTATCTCCATCCTTTGCAAGTCACACAAAATGGGCCTTTGCGTTGTTAATATTGCACTTGTACCCGCATATGATCTTCTACTCAATGCGTCAGCTACCACGTTCGCTTTTCCAGGATGGTATTGAATGGTATGATCATAATCTTTCAACAGTTCAAGCCAACGTCGTTGTCGCATGTTGAGTTCCTTTTGAGTGAAGAAATATTTGAGGCTTTTATGATCCGTAAAGATCTCCACTTTCTCCCCATACAAGTAATGCCTCCAAATTTTAAGTGCAAAGACAACAGCTGCCAACTCTAGATCATGAGTAGGATAATTCCTCTCATATTCCTTGAGTTGTCTTGATGCATAGGCTATGACTTTTCCATGTTGCATGAGAACGCATCCCAACCCTTTGCTCGAAGCATCACTGTAGATGACAAATCCCTCCGAGCCAGATGGTATTGTTAGAACAGGTGCTGAAATGAGTCTCCTCTTGAGTTCTTGAAAACTCTGCTCACATTCTTCGCTCCAACCAAACTTTGTATCTTTCCGAGTCAGCTGAGTTAATGGAGTAGCGATTCGAGAAAATCCTTCCACGAATCTCCGATAATAACCAGCTAAACCAAGAAAGCTACGTACCTCGGTCACTGATTTAGGTTGCTCCCAGCTTTGAATAGCTTCAATCTTTGCCGGGTCAACCGATATTCCACGACTTGATACTACGTGCCCAAGGAATGCTACCTCCTCCAGCCAGAACTCGCATTTCTTCAACTTGGCATAAAGCTTGTATTCACGAAGCTTTTGGAGTACCAGCCTCAAGTGTTGCTCATGATCTTCACGGCTTTTGGAATAAATAAGGATGTCATCAATAAAGACGACCACAAAGTGATCCAAATATTCCTTGAATACCCGGTTCATCATATCCATGAAGGCAGCAGGAGCATTAGTCAATCCAAAAGACATGACTAGGAATTCATAATGCCCGTACCGAGTTCTAAAAGCCGTCTTTGGAATATCCTCAGTTCTAACCTTCAGCTGATGATATCCAGAACGAAGATCGATCTTTGAAAAGAATTGTGCTCCTTGCAACTGGTCAAACAGGTCATCAATACGTGGCAATGGGTACCTGTTTTTGATGGTGACATGATTCAACTCCCGATAATCAATACAAAGTCGCATACTTCCATCTTTCTTCTTCACGAATAGAACAGGAGCACCCCAAGGAGAAGTACTAGGACGAATAAAGCCAATGTCTAACAATTCCTGCAGTTGGATCTTTAACTCCTGAAGTTCAATAGGAGCCATTCGATATGGGGCTTTGGAAATGGGTTTTGTACCGGGTTCAAGGTCGATACAAAATTCAATTTCACGCTCTGGGGGTAGGCCAGGAAGTTCTTCAAGGAATACGTCAGGGAATTTATTAACAATAGAAATATCATTCAAAACTGACGTATTTTTGTTTAGATCTGTGACATGAGCTAAGAAAGCTTGACATCCGTTTTTCAATAAACGAATAGCTTTATGGCTTGAGATGACAGCGATTGATTATAATGGTTTGGTTGCTTGAATTCGCATAATAGGTCGATTAGGAATATGAAAGCTAACAACCTTACGAAAATAATCAATTTTTGCATGATGAGTAGTTAACCAATCAATCCCTAGAATCACGTCAAATGCAAGTATTTTTAATGAAATAAGATCGACAGGTAATGTGTGGGTACCAACTTGAACCAAACAAGACTTATAAACAGTGGAGGTAATGAAGGTTTCTCCCAACGGAGTTTCCACAGATAAGTCAAAGTCTAATTTCTCCGGAATCAAATTTAATCGATGAGCGCAAGCAGGAGAAATAAAAGAATGGGTAGAACCGGTATCAAATAAAGTATAGACTTCGTTAGAGTTTATGATAAGCTTACCCGTGATGACCTCATTCGGGTTCCTTGCTTTCTGGGAGTTCACAACAAACGCTCTCCCTTGCACAACCGGTTTTGACTTTTCTGGGACGGCCTTTGGTGCCTCCATCCTAGCTGAATTTGTCTTCGGTAAACGACAAAATCGAGCTAAATGACCTTCTCTTCCACAATTATAACATGCTTTGGACGGCATCGCGCAGTTTGGACTGATGTGCCCCTCCCCTCCGCATTTGAAACATATGATAGGTGGTCGTTCTCCTTCCTTAACAACGGGTGCTGGTGCTGACGTCTTTCCATCATTGTTGAATCTCCTCTTCTTGAAATGCCCATTCTTATTGTTTTGGCCCTGATTACCACCGAAGTGGTTACCATTTCTGGCCTGTTGATTCCCTCCACGCTTGTTGTCACCGCTTCGATGACTGCTCTCACTGGTATTATCATTTTGCCGGCTGCTCTCTTTTGGTTGCGTTGTCTCGTTATCGCGCTCCACCAACTGAGCCCTATTCACAACATCTGAATACAAACACAGTTTATGAGAAACAAGATGTTGACGTATCTCCGGCTTCAAACCTCTTAAAAACATCCGCGTCATTCTTTCTTCATTATCCACCAGGTGGGACGCAAACCGGGATAACTCCGCAAATTTTGCCTCGTACTGCGACACGGTCATATTATTCTGCTCCAATTTGATGAACTCCACCTCCTTCATGTGACGAATACTCTCGGGAAAGTATTTGTCGTTAAACAGCTCTTGGAACTTCTCCCAGGACATCTTCAGTGCGGCAGGTTGAGTACGCTTTATCGATTCCCACCAGTAATCTGCCTCTCCTCGCAACATAAAGGCGGCAAAGGGAACCTTTTGCTCCTCGGAGCAACCCAAGACATCAAATATCTTGGTGATCTGCTTTATCCATGTTTCAGCTACAAGTGGTTTGGGTTCTCCCTTAAACTCCGGTGGTCCCAGCTCCTTAAACTGTTTAGCGGTGACCGCCTGAGAGTTTCCAGTATTTCCACCTACGTTGTGGACAGGAGCCGCTTTCACCTGTTGTTGCATGAATTGTATAAAGTCTCTGAACATTTGATCATTCATCATTTGGTCAGTGTTGTTATTTGCATGAGGATTGTCACCTTCCTGATGCACATTATCCTGATTATTGATATGTGGTGAATCAACAGTCGCCTGTGCTCCATTGCTATTCTCAACATTCTCAGATGCCATTTTCAGATACTGCCACAAAATAAAAATTAATTGATATGTCATATATTATCCTTATATTATGACCGACCAATTAAATACCATGCAAATAAACTTAGGTAGGTCATACTAGCGAAGGAATTCCCCGTCTCTCCCCTCCTAGTTCTATTCTCACATCTTAGCCAGGGATCATATCCCTAAGCTCTGATACCAACTGTGACGCCCCCAAAATTAGGTATACATCACCCATCTTGGGTCGTCAGATACAAAGTACAGAATACAAATACAACTGTCGTGTACAATACGACAAAACATAAACTGTGAGTTTGAATACAAATATTATCTTCTAGAGAGTATTCATACTCAAAAGGAGTCCTCATTACATTTATTAACACACCATTACATAGAATAGTGAGGACTACTAACTAATACTATCATTCGGACCATCACTCCGTTCCCCGACTTGCCCCAGCTACGTTCTCATTTCCTGAAGAGAACAGTGAAAGAAAGGGTGAGCTCAACTAGCCCAGTAAGAAATATTATGACTAAGATAATGCAGAATAAATTATCATTAGCCTTCAACAATGTTAAACTGATAAAATATAATAGACATCAAGTTTAACTGCAACGGAACAAGCAATCCATTAAAAGAGTCAAGTAGAAAATAAACTCTACTATCTTTTATGATTTAAAAGGTTTTTCAACACTGTGATCGCTGGGACTCAGCTTAATAAAATAATCCACATCATCGAATCACCCCTGCACTACGGCCAAGGATATTCGTGTATTCATTAATGGTCATGATCATGCCAACAACTGTCCATCAATGCACTACGGGCCAATGAGGACTTTTACCACATCATTTGTAACATTACGGTCATGATTATACCGAATAATCCCTGGTCATAATCATACCAAGTCCATCTATGCACTACAGGCCACAGATGACTTTCAACATTTTATAAACATGAGGATGATGACAATGATATAAGAATTCAATAAAACAAGTTCAAGAATTAATTTATCCAAGAATTAACAACGTCCAAATTGTCAACATGATACTGCATTGTGGAGTAAAATTCAAGAATGCTTAGAAGAATATTTTCATGAAAAGATACTGGATGAAACGCAATTATCAAGGATATTCCACAAATTTCATGGAGTATAGAAGTCAAAACTTAACCAACTGAGTACAATAAAGAATGGAATAACAAAAGAAATCACCATGCATGCGATAGACCGCACAGACAGGTTATTCCAACAGAATAATAAATAATGGAACCAGGTCCGGCGTAAACGCACAGACAGGATATTCCGACAGAATAATAAATAATGGAACCAGGTCCGGCGTAAACGCACAGACAGGATGTTCCGACAGAATAATAAATAACGGAACCAGGTCCGGCGTAAACGCACAGACAGGATGTTCCAACAGAATAATAATAAAAACGGAACCAGGTCCGGTGTAAAACACACAGACAAGATGTTCCAACAGAATAATAATAAAAACGGAACCAGGTCCGGTGTAAAACACACAGACAAGATGTTCCAACAGAATAATAGAAGAATGTCACCAAGTATAGGGTAGACCGCGTATACTGGTTATTCCAACAGAATAATAAAGAATGGAATAACAGAAGTTCTCTTCATGAATATAAAAGAAATAATATTCCCTACCTTAAAAGAACTGGATATTAGAAAAGTGAAGTAGCAGAATACTTTTATTCCCTCTCTCTTATTCTCTCTATACTTTCTCTCTCTATAGCTTGAATGAATTCGTGAAAAATAATGAAGCCCTAGGCCTCTATTTATAGAAAAACTGAGGGTGGCTCTTGGTCTTAACGAAGGGTCAAATGACTCTTGGTCTTAACGAAGGGTCAAATGACTCTTGGTAATATTGAAGGGACAACTACTATTGACGAAAGTAATTACTATTGACCAAGGTAAATACTATTGACCAAGGTAAATACTATTGACTACTATTGACGACGGTAATTACTATTGACGAAGAGACTCTTAGATGATGACATATGGCCCCCCATAAAATAACCAAACTTACCACAACGTCTCAATTATTGATTTAATAATATAACATATTATACAGATGATACTATGACAATAATTTAAGAGATATGATGCAGCAATTACTGTAGTAATAATTGAGTATAGCTGAGTGACTTCTCACGTAAGCATCAATAATCAATACCGTGTGCTACTATGCAACCACTTGTATTACTGTACTTTTACTACCGGGTAGTTCAACAGTTTTAACGGTTTTAACGGTAACACCTCAGCCGTTATTTTTATAGAAAGATAATTCTGTCGTTTTCTCAATCCGACAATAATTCCGTTGTGGGGTCCACCAATGATTGTGTCGTTGTACGAATATTTCCTGTTAAAACGAATATTCCCCGACCAATCGAATATTATATAACAACTTGCGTACTTTGCAAAATTTATAAATATTACCCACAACTATAACATTATATCAAATTAACTCCATAATATTCAAAAATGATATTTATAGAAAATTTATCTTTATTTATAAAAGTTGGGGTCTTACAATAGTAGAGTGAATTAACTTTACTATTGTAAATTATGTAATTTTAAAAGTTATAAGGATGTGTACCTTCATTTTTATCTATATATATGTACTAGTAATTGCCCGTGCCTAAAGGCACGACGCAACGAAAAATTATATTAAAATTCAAAAAATACTACATTACCTAAAGATTTTGTGTAAGCTAAAATAACATACAATTAGATATAACAATTATCATAATTCACCAAACCTCCACACTAATTAATTTTTCTTTAAAAATAGATATCCAAAAAAATTTAAACTTGTTTACAAAACTTAAAAATTATCATTAACAATTTTCATAATTCACCACACCACCATAATAATAATAATTATTATTATTATTATTATTATTATTATTATTGTTGTTGTTGTTGTTGTTGTTCTTATTATTATTGTTATTGTTGTTATTATTGTTGTTATTATTATTACTATTATCATAATTATTATTATAATTATTACTATTATAATTATTACTATTATAGTTATAATAATACTAATTACTATTATAATTATTATTTAATATTATAATAATAATAATAATAATTATTATTGTTATTATTTTTGTTATTAATATTATTACAATTTACTATTATTATTATTAAATTATTACTATTATTATCATTATTATAATTATTGTAATAAATTATTATTATTAAAATTATTACTATTATTATTATTATTATTATTATTATTATTATTGTTATTATTATTATTATTATTACTATTATTATTATCATTACTATTATATATAATTATAATTATTATTATTGTTATTATTATTTTTCTTTTTATTACTACTACTATTATTATAATAATTATATTATAATTATTATCATTATTGTTATTTGATTTGGGTGAGAATTTTTAGGGGTGAATTTGATTTGGGCGTAAATTTTTAATGTGAGATGAAATGTGAGCATTTAGATTAAGTTGGAAGAATTGAGATAAAATTTGAACCGTTCTTGTGGTTTGTTAAATAAAATATTCAAAATAGGTTATGTTTTATTATATAGATGCTGTGACGCCCCCAAAATTAGGTATACATCACCCATCTTGGGTCGTCAGATACATAGTACAGAATACAAATACAACTGATTAATACATCTGTCGTGTACAATACGACAAAACATAAACTGTGAGTTTGAATACAAATATTATCTTCTAGAGAGTATTCATACTCAAAAGGAGTCCTCATTACATTTATTAACACACCATTACATAGAATAGTGAGGACTACTAACTAATACTATCATTCGGACCATCACTCCGTACCCCGACTTGTCCCAGCTACGTTCTCATTTCCTGAAGAGAACAGTGAAAGAAAGGGTGAGCTCAACTAGCCCAGTAAGAAATATTATGACTAAGATAATGCAGAATAAATTATCATTAGCCTTCAACAATGTTAAACTGATAAAATATAATAGACATCAAGTTTAACTGCAGCGGAACAAGC
Source organism: Panax notoginseng (assembly GCA_016801055.1). Lineage (NCBI taxonomy): Eukaryota > Viridiplantae > Streptophyta > Magnoliopsida > Apiales > Araliaceae > Panax > Panax notoginseng. The sequence goes on from CM029012.1 coordinate 264,353,346, forward strand.
AATCCATTAAAAGAGTCAAGTAGAAAATAAACTCTACTATCTTTTATGATTTAAAAGGTTTTTCAACACTGTGATCGCTGAGACTCAGCTTAATAAAATAATCCACATCATCGAATCACCCCTGCACTACGGCCAAGGATATTCGTGTATTCATTAATGGTCATGATCATGCCAACAACTGTCCATCAATGCACTACGGGCCAATGAGGACTTTTACCACATCATTTGTAACATTACGGTCATGATTATACCGAATAATCCCTGGTCATAATCATACCAAGTCCATCTATGCACTACATGCCACAGATGACTTTCAACATTTTATAAACATGAGGATGATGACAATGATATAAGAATTCAATAAAACAAGTTCAAGAATTAATTTATCCAGGAATTAACAACGTCCAAATTGTCAACATGATACTGCATTGTGGAGTAAAATTCAAGAATGCTTAGAAGAATATTTTCTTGAAAAGATACTGGATGAAACGCAACTATCAAGGATATTCCACAAATTTCATGGAGTATAGAAGTCAAAACTTAACCAACTGAGTACAATAAAGAATGGAATAACAAAAGAAATCACCATGCATGCGATAGACCGCACAGACAGGTTATTCCAATAGAATAATAAATAATGGAACCAGGTCCGGCGTAAACGCACAGACAGGATATTCCGACAGAATAATAAATAATGGAACCAGGTCCGGTGTAAAACACACAGACAGGATATTCCAACAGAATAATAATAAAACGGAACCAGGTCCGGTGTAAAACACACAGACAGGATGTTCCAACAGAATAATAAATAATGGAACCAGGTCCGGTGTAAAACACACAGACAGGATATTCCAACAGAATAATAATAAAACGGAACCAGGTCCGGTGTAAAACACACAGACAGGATGTTCCAACAGAATAATAAACGGAACCAGGTCCGGTGTAAAACACACAGACAGGATGTTCCAACAGAATAATAGAAGAATGTCACCAAGTATAGGGTAGACCGCGTATACTGGTTATTCCAACAGAATAATAACAAATGGAATAACAGAAGTTCTCTTCATGAATATAAAAGAAATAATATTCCCTACCTTAAAAGAACTGGATATTGGAAAAGTGATGTAGCAGAATACTTTTATCTCTCTCTCTCTTATTCTCTCTATACTTTCTCTCTCTATAGCTTGAATGAATTCGTGAAAAATAATGAAGCCCTAGGCCTCTATTTATAGAAAAACTGAGGGTGGCTCTTGGTCTTAACGAAGGGTCAAATGACTCTTGGTCTTAACGAAGGGTCAAATGACTCTTGGTAATATTGAAGGGACAACTACTATTGACGAAAGTAATTACTATTGACCAAGGTAAATACTATTGACGAAGGTAATTACTATTGACCAAGGTAAATACTATTGACGAAGGTAATTACTATTGACCAAGGTAAATACTATTGACGACGGTAATTACTATTGACGACGGTAATTACTATTGACGACGGTAATTACTATTGACGAAGAGACTCTTAGATGATGACATATGGCCCCCCATAAAATAACCAAACTTACCACAACGTCTCAATAATATAACATATTATACAGATGATACTATGACAATAATTTAAGAGATATGATGCAGCAATTACTGTAGCAATAATTGAGTATAGCTGAGTGACTTCTCACGTAAGCATCAATAATCAATACCGTGTGCTACTATGCAACCACGCGTATTACTGTACTTTTACTACCGAGTAGTTCAACAGTTTTAACGGTTTTAACGGTAACACCTCAGCCGTTATTTTTATAGAAAGATAATTCTGTCGTTTTCTCAATCCGACAATAATTCCGTTGTGGGGTCCACCAATGATTGTGCCGTCGTACGAATATTCCCCGACAAAAAGAATATTCTCCGACCAAACGAATATTTTATAACAACTTGCTTACTTTGCAAAATTTATAAATATTACCCACAACTATAACATTATATCAAATTAACTCCATAATATTCAAAAATGATATTTATAGAAAATTCATCTTTATTTATAAAAGTTGGGGTCTTACAACCTCCCCTTCTTATGAAATTTCGCCCTCGAAATTAGGGTACGTACCTGGTATGTCGAAGAGGTAAGGATACCTTGATTTCATTTCTGATTCTAACTCCCAAGTCATTTCCTCAACATCGTGGTTTCTCCACAAAACTTTGACTTGAGGTATAACCTTGGAGCGTAGAATATGTTCCTTCTTATCCAAGATTTGAACAGGAACTTCTTCATACGTCAAATCCTCCGCTATTTCGTCCGGTTCTAACTCAATAATGTGGTTCGGGTCTTCCACATATTTGCGTAACATGGATATGTGGAAAACGTTATGAACACGAGACATACTTGGCGGTAAAGCGAGTCTATAAGCCACAGTTCCTACTCGATCGAGGATTAAAAATGGACCGATGAATCGAGGATTTAGCTTTCCTCTCTTTCCAAATCTCGTAACTCCTTTCCATGGAGCAACACGTAAGAACACATGATCTCCTACATCAAATTCCACGTCCTTTCGATGAAGATCAGCATAACTCTTTTGTCGATCTTGTGAGGTTTTTATACGTTGTCGGATCGTTTGAATCTTTTCTGTAGTCATACGTACCAACTCCGGTCCCAACAACGTTGCTTCGCCCACCTCATCCCAGCATACTGGAGAACGACATTTTCTTCCATACAATGCTTCGAATGGAGCCATGCCAATACTTGCTTGATAACTGTTGTTGTAGGAAAACTCCACCAATGGTAAGAACTTGTCCCAACTTCCCTTGAAGTCAAAGACACAGAGTCTTAATAGATCTTCAAGAGTTTGAATAGTCCTCTCTGATTGTCCGTCCGTCTGAGGATGATATGCTGAACTAAATCGTAACTCCGTGCCCATAGCTTTTTGTAAACTAACCCAAAATCGTGAAGTGAATCTTGGGTCTCGATCAGAAACTATGGATACTGGCATACCATGCAGTCTTACAATCTCGTTTATGTACATACGAGCAAGACGTTCAAGTGTATAAGTTTCTCGTATCGGTAAGAAATGAGCAGACTTGGTCAATCTATCAACAATGACCCAAATCGCATCAATACCTTGAGAAACCCTAGGAAGACCGGTAACGAAATCCATGGTAATGTGCTCCCACTTCCATTCTGGAATTTCAAGTGGTTGCAATGGACCTTTTGGTACTTGATGCTCCGCTTTGACTCGTTGACAAGTTAGACACCTTGAGATAAACAACGCTATCTCTCTCTTCATATTGCTCCACCAAAATGTATGACGAAGATCATGATACATTTTGGTACTTCCAGGATGGATTGCAAACGGTGTGTTGTGCGCCTCCATCATGATTTCATACTTTAAATCAGGGTTGTTAGGAACACAAAGTCTGGAGTTGACTCGAAGTATTCCTTCTTCATCGATTCTTGCTTCCGGCATAGAACCTTCTTGCACTTTCTTCCTCATACGCATCAGCTCCAGGTCTGTAGCTTGAGCAGCTTTAACTTTATCGATTAAAGTCGGTTCTACTCGTATATTCGCCATCATCACATGGGTCCCTGGAGTCTTCAACTCTATCTCCATCCTTTGCAAGTCACACAAAATGGGCCTTTGCGTTGTTAATATTGCACTTGTACCCGCATATGATCTTCTACTCAATGCGTCAGCTACCACGTTCGCTTTTCCAGGATGGTATTGAATGGTATGATCATAATCTTTCAACAGTTCAAGCCAACGTCGTTGTCGCATGTTGAGTTCCTTTTGAGTGAAGAAATATTTGAGGCTTTTATGATCCGTAAAGATCTCCACTTTCTCCCCATACAAGTAATGCCTCCAAATTTTAAGTGCAAAGACAACAGCTGCCAACTCTAGATCATGAGTAGGATAATTCCTCTCATATTCCTTGAGTTGTCTTGATGCATAGGCTATGACTTTTCCATGTTGCATGAGAACGCATCCCAACCCTTTGCTCGAAGCATCACTGTAGATGACAAATCCCTCCGAGCCAGATGGTATTGTTAGAACAGGTGCTGAAATGAGTCTCCTCTTGAGTTCTTGAAAACTCTGCTCACATTCTTCGCTCCAACCAAACTTTGTATCTTTCCGAGTCAGCTGAGTTAATGGAGTAGCGATTCGAGAAAATCCTTCCACGAATCTCCGATAATAACCAGCTAAACCAAGAAAGCTACGTACCTCGGTCACTGATTTAGGTTGCTCCCAGCTTTGAATAGCTTCAATCTTTGCCGGGTCAACAGATATTCCACGACTTGATACTACGTGCCCAAGGAATGCTACCTCTTCCAGCCAGAACTCGCATTTCTTCAACTTGGCATAAAGTTTGTATTCACGAAGCTTTTGGAGTACCAGCCTCAAGTGTTGCTCATGATCTTCACGGCTTTTGGAATAAATAAGGATGTCATCGATAAAGACGACCACAAAGTGATCCAAATATTCCTTGAATACCCTGTTCATCATATCCATGAAGGCAGCAGGAGCATTAGTCAATCCAAAAGACATAACTAAGAATTCATAATGCCCGTACCGAGTTCTAAAAGCCGTCTTTGGAATATCCTCAGTTCTAACCTTCAGCTGATGATATCCAGAACGAAGATCGATCTTTGAAAAGAATTGTGCTCCTTGCAACTGGTCAAACAGGTCATCAATACGTGGCAATGGGTACCTATTTTTGATGGTGACATGATTCAACTCCCGATAATCAATACAAAGTCGCATACTCCCATCTTTCTTCTTCACGAACAGAACAGGAGCACCCCAAGGAGAAGTACTAGGACGAATAAAACCAATGTCTAACAATTCCTGCAGTTGGGTCTTTAACTCCTGAAGTTCAATAGGAGCCATTCGATATGGGGCTTTGGAAATGGGTTTTGTACCGGGTTCAAGGTCGATACAAAATTCAATTTCACGCTCTGGGGGTAGGCCAGGAAGTTCTTCGGGAAATACGTCAGGAAATTTATTAACAACAGAAATATCATTCAAAGCTGACGTATTTTTGTTTAGATCTGTGACATGAGCTAAGAAAGCTTGACATCCGTTTTTCAATAAACGAATAGCTTTATGGCTTGAGATGACAGCGATTGATTTTAATGGTTTGGTTGCTTGAATTCGCATAATAGGTCGATTAGGAATATGAAAGCTAACAACCTTACGAAAACAATCAATTTTTGCATGATGAGTAGTTAACCAATCAATCCCTAGAATCACGTCAAATGCAAGTATTTTTAATGAAATAAGATCGACAGGTAATGTGTGGGTACCAACTTGAACCAAACAAGACTTATAAACCGTGGATGTAATGAAGGTTTCTCCCAATGGAGTTTCAACTGCTAAGTCAAAGTCTAATTTCTCCGGAATCAAATTTAATCGATGAGCGCAAGTAGGAGAAATAAAAGAATGGGTTGAACCGGTATCAAATAAAGTATAGACTTCGTTAGAGTTTATGATAAGCTTACCCGTGATGACCTCATTCGGGTTCCTTGCTTCTGGGAGGTCACAACAAACGCTCTCCCTTGCACAACCGGTTTTGACTTTTCTGGGACGGCCTTTGGTGCCTCCATCCTAGCTGAATTTGTCTTCGGTAAACGACAAAATCGGGCTAAATGACCTTCTCTTCCACAATTATAACATGCTTTGGACGGCATCGCGCAGTTTGGACTGATGTGCCCCTCCCCTCCGCATTTGAAACATATGATAGGTGGTCGTTCTCCTTCCTTAACGACAGGTGCTGGTGCTGACGTCTTTCCATCATTGTTGAATCTCCTCTTCTTGAAATGTCCATTCTTATTGTTTTGGCCCTGATTACCACCGAAGTGGTTACCATTTCTGGCCTGTTGATTCCCTCCACGCTTGTTGTCACCGCTTCGATGACTGCTCTCACTGGTATTATCATTTTGCCGGCTGCTCTCTTTTGGTTGCGTTGTCTCGTTATCGCGCTCCACCAACTGAGCCCTATTTACAACATCTGAATACAAACACAGTTTATGAGAAACAAGATGTTGACGTATCTCCGGCTTCAAACCTCTTAAAAACATCCGCGTCATTCTTTCTTCATTATCCACCAGGTGGGACGCAAACCGGGATAACTCCGCAAATTTTGCCTCGTACTGCGACACGGTCATATTATTCTGCTCCAATTTGATGAACTCCACCTCCTTCATGTGACGAATACTCTCGGGAAAGTATTTGTCGTTAAACAGATCTTGGAACTTCTCCCAAGACATCTTCAGTGCGGCAGGTTGAGTACGCTTTATCGATTCCCACCAGTAATCTGCCTCTCCTCGCAACATAAAGGCGGCAAAGGGAACCTTTTGCTCCTCGGAGCAACCCAAGACATCAAATATCTTGGTGATCTGCTTTATCCATGTTTCAGCTACAAGTGGTTTGGGTTCTCCCTTAAACTCCGGTGGTCCCAGCTCCTTAAACTGTTTAGCGGTGACCGCCTGAGAGTTTCCAGTATTTCCACCTACGTTGTGGACAGGAGCCGCTTTCACCTGTTGTTGCATGAATTGCATAAAGCCTCTGAACATTTGATCATTCATCATTTGGTCAGTGTTGTTGTTTGCATGAGGATTGACACCTTCCTGATGCACATTATCCTGATTATTGATATGTGGTGAATCAACAGTCGTCTGTGCTCCATTGCTATTCTCAACATTCTCAGATGCCATTTTCAGATACTGCCACAAAATAAAAATTAATTGATATGTCATATATTATCCTTATATTATGACCGACCAATTAAATACCATGCAAATAAACTTAGGTATGTCATACTAGCGAAGGAATTCCCCGTCTCTCCCCTCCTAGTTCTATTCTCACATCTTAGCCAGGGATCATATCCCTAAGCTCTGATACCAACTGTGACGCCCCCAAAATTAGGTATACATCACCCATCTTGGGTCGTCAGATACATAGTACAGAATACAAATACAACTGATTAATACATCTGTCGTGTACAATACGACAAAACATAAACTGTGAGTTTGAATACAAATATTATCTTCTAGAGAGTATTCATACTCAAAAGGAGTCCTCATTACATTTATTAACACACCATTACATAGAATAGTGAGGACTACTAACTAATACTATCATTCGGACCATCACTCCGTACCCCGACTTGTCCCAGCTACGTTCTCATTTCCTGAAGAGAACAGTGAAAGAAAGGGTGAGCTCAACTAGCCCAGTAAGAAATATTATGACTAAGATAATGCAGAATAAATTATCATTAGCCTTCAACAATGTTAAACTGATAAAATATAATAGACATCAAGTTTAACTGCAGCGGAACAAGCAATCCATTAAAAGAGTCAAGTAGAAAATAAACTCTACTATCTTTTATGATTTAAAAGGTTTTTCAACACTGTGATCGCTGAGACTCAGCTTAATAAAATAATCCACATCATCGAATCACCCCTGCACTACGGCCAAGGATATTCGTGTATTCATTAATGGTCATGATCATGCCAACAACTGTCCATCAATGCACTACGGGCCAATGAGGACTTTTACCACATCATTTGTAACATTACGGTCATGATTATACCGAATAATCCCTGGTCATAATCATACCAAGTCCATCTATGCACTACATGCCACAGATGACTTTCAACATTTTATAAACATGAGGATGATGACAATGATATAAGAATTCAATAAAACAAGTTCAAGAATTAATTTATCCAGGAATTAACAACGTCCAAATTGTCAACATGATACTGCATTGTGGAGTAAAATTCAAGAATGCTTAGAAGAATATTTTCTTGAAAAGATACTGGATGAAACGCAACTATCAAGGATATTCCACAAATTTCATGGAGTATAGAAGTCAAAACTTAACCAACTGAGTACAATAAAGAATGGAATAACAAAAGAAATCACCATGCATGCGATAGACCGCACAGACAGGTTATTCCAATAGAATAATAAATAATGGAACCAGGTCCGGCGTAAACGCACAGACAGGATATTCCGACAGAATAATAAATAATGGAACCAGGTCCGGTGTAAAACACACAGACAGGATATTCCAACAGAATAATAATAAAACGGAACCAGGTCCGGTGTAAAACACACAGACAGGATGTTCCAACAGAATAATAAATAATGGAACCAGGTCCGGTGTAAAACACACAGACAGGATATTCCAACAGAATAATAATAAAACGGAACCAGGTCCGGTGTAAAACACACAGACAGGATGTTCCAACAGAATAATAAACGGAACCAGGTCCGGTGTAAAACACACAGACAGGATGTTCCAACAGAATAATAGAAGAATGTCACCAAGTATAGGGTAGACCGCGTATACTGGTTATTCCAACAGAATAATAACAAATGGAATAACAGAAGTTCTCTTCATGAATATAAAAGAAATAATATTCCCTACCTTAAAAGAACTGGATATTGGAAAAGTGATGTAGCAGAATACTTTTAGTCTCTCTCTCTCTTATTCTCTCTATACTTTCTCTCTCTATAGCTTGAATGAATTCGTGAAAAATAATGAAGCCCTAGGCCTCTATTTATAGAAAAACTGAGGGTGACTCTTGGTCTTAACGAAGGGTCAAATGACTCTTGGTCTTAACGAAGGGTCAAATGACTCTTGGTAATATTGAAGGGACAACTACTATTGACGAAAGTAATTACTATTGACCAAGGTAAATACTATTGACGAAGGTAATTACTATTGACCAAGGTAAATACTATTGACGAAGGTAATTACTATTGACCAAGGTAAATACTATTGACGACGGTAATTACTATTGACGACAGTAATTACTATTGACGACGGTAATTACTATTGACGAAGAGACTCTTAGATGATGACATATGGCCCCCCATAAAATAACCAAACTTACCACAACGTCTCAATAATATAACATATTATACAGATGATACTATGACAATAATTTAAGAGATATGATGCAGCAATTACTGTAGCAATAATTGAGTATAGCTGAGTGACTTCTCACGTAAGCATCAATAATCAATACCGTGTGCTACTATACAACCACGCGTATTACTGTACTTTTACTACCGAGTAGTTCAACAGTTTTAACGGTTTTAACGGTAACACCTCAGCCGTTATTTTTATAGAAAGATAATTCTGTCGTTTTCTCAATCCGACAATAATTCCGTTGTGGGGTCCACCAATGATTGTGCCGTCGTACGAATATTCCCCGACAAAAAGAATATTCTCCGACCAAACGAATATTTTATAACAACTTGCTTATTTTGCAAAATTTATAAATATTACCCACAACTATATCATTATATCAAATTAACTCCATAATATTCAAAAATGATATTTATAGAAAATTCATCTTTATTTATAAAAGTTGGGGTCTTACAGATGCTATAATTATTTTTATTATAATAATAATAATAATTATTAGTACTATTATAATAATATTTATTATTATTAGTACTATTATAATTATTATTTGTACTATTATTATTATTATTATTATTATTTGTTTGTGTGTGTGAAGAAGAAAGAAGATATAAAGATTTTGTATGTGAACATGAGAGAGAGTAGGGTATAGGAATGAATTTGATTTGGGCGGGAAGAAATATGAGCCTTTAAATTAAGTTGAAAAAATAAAGTTAGAATGAATCTGAATCGTACTTGTGCTTTGTTAAATGAAAGATTCAAAATAAGCTATATTTTATTTTATATATATATATATATATATATATATATATATATATATATATATATATATATATATATATTAAACTTGTTAAAAGCTCCTCCTTATGGTATCACTATCACCAACTATCTTGTCCATCTGGTGTTGGACCGTAGAAAGAAGCTCTTGGTGCTCGCTCCATCTATAAGCGGCGAAAACTATTTTCACATATTTTTTTTATATTTTTTATATCAAAAATACATATAAAATAAAACAATTCGGGTCAAATTCTGAGTCCGGAACAAATTTCGGGTCAAATTTTAAGTTCGAATCGAATCAAATTCATCAAAATAAGGCCTCAAATTACTGGCCCAATAGTATTTATCTTTTTGGGTCATCTTAGCCCACCACAGGCTCCCAAAAGGTCATGATTTAAAGGTACTATTGGTAGTAACTTATTTTCTTATATGCAGATAAAATTTTTCGCTATATTTCGATGTGGGACTAGGGTGTTACAAACTCCGCCACTTAAATTTCTGACGTCCCCGTCAGAACCGATCACACAGCTGGCTTCGTGTCCCCACCTCCGGACCTCCATCTCTCCATTGTGGGATAATACCACCAGCCTTCGTGTCCCCACCTCCGACAACCCGATCGGATAACCCGACCCGAGCTTTCGAGAGTCGGCTCTGATACCATATAAAACAACCCGGGTCAAATCCCGAGTCCGGAATAAATCTCGGGTCAAATTCCAAGTCCGAATCTAATCAAATTCATCAAAATAAGGCCTCAAACTACAGGCCCAATAGTATCTTCTTGGGTCATCTTAACCCACCACAGGCTTTCAAACGGTCATGACTTGAAGGTACTATTGGTAGTAACTTATTTCCTTATATGCAGATAAATTTTTTTCATATCTTTCGATGTGGAACTGGGGTGTTACATAAAAATATCAAAAAATAATATAAAAATGTCAAAAAATAATGTGAAAATATCAATTCTCTTAACTAATATGTTAGTTAAACATGCATGTGTTATGTTCAAGGAGAAACTTTATCCTTTTGCAATGCTACCTACTCCTTTACTTGTCTACTTTTGATCAAGACTATAGTGTGATGTGGTTTTTGTTTGCAAATAAAAAAGAATTATGATTTCATCAATTTTTTTATTAGTAATTTTTTTTCTCATGTCCAATTTTTTTTAGTTCTCTTAAACATGGCCAACTTTTATGATTTTATTAGTTCTCCTATTTGCCAGAAAAAAGAAGCAGATAAAAGCAACAATGAACTCATTTTTAGTAGAACAAGTTAAACATATAAATCTACCTTACCTTGCTGATAAATTTAGTAGATTATAACTCTAATCAATCTAAAATAAATTAATTACATCAAGTTTAATTAAACTAAAATATGATTTATCCGTTCTAAAATTAGATATACAATTTGACTTTAAAGATCGACATATTAAATTTTAAACTTAGTATTATTTATAAAAATTTAAAATGAAATAATTTTTTTAATTAATAGTTTTTATTATATATTATATAATTATAATTATTATATCAAATAAGATTAAATAAATTTATATCAATTTAAAATTTAATATGTTATTTTTTAATTTTAAAATTAAATTATATTTTTAATTTTGGAACGACAAGTATTTAATTAAGTTTGTAAATTGAAAATAATTTATTTTTTCTACCAAAACAGATGAAACTAGTCAATTGACAATTGCAACCACACGTGCCACGGCCACATAAATAAATTCCTATAAAGTAATACGACAAAATGCCTAACGCGCGTATTTTTTCTGACTTCACTTTACAGTTCCGCCGCTGAACTTCTCTCTCTCATCTGTCCAGACAGATCCAATCTACCGAGCGGAACCTAAATTACCATCTTATCCTTCCATTTCCCATGGCTGTGTCCAGCTACTCTAGGGCTTTTCCGTCCTTTGAGTGCCTTTCAGAACCCGAGTTTTCCGGCAGTCCGCGCCCGGAGATTCCGAGTTCAGGCGCCCGATTCACCGGGAAGCTCAACTCGGCAATGAGTCATGGCTCGTTCGGTCTGTCTTCCATGATCTTGAGGTTCCCTCCCAACTTTGTGAGGCAGCTGACCAACAAAGCGAGGAGGAACTGCAGCAACATCGGCGTGGCTCAGGTTGTCGCGGCTTCGTGGTCCAACAACAGGCCGGCTGCGGCTTTAGCCGCAGAAGCAGCCTCAATCGCCGCCTCGGTTGAGGATGAGGTGGTGGCTGTTGACGGCAATGATTGTTGTAATAGTAATAGTGATGTAACCGATGAACAAAAACTTTCATTTTTGAGCTCCGATGGGAGCTTTGCTATTCATGCCGGTATGTATATATAGATCTTAAATCTATTTGCATACTTTAATTTTAGTATTTTACCGCCAAAAAAATTAGGCCATGCTCAGTTTACATGTAGTAGTTCCTCTGTTCCTAAAAGATTATCGTTTAATATTAATGCACACAGATTAAAAAATATAATTAATACCTAGCGAAAATACTATACTACATTTATTAATTGTCTCAACCAATTATTCTCTTCCCAATATTTCTTATTCAATTCAACCAATTACTTTTAATTCAACCAATTACTACTTAGATTATAGTATTAAATTGGATAAGAATCATTGGGAAGGCAAGAAAACTTTAAATAAGAGAAAGCTTTAAGTAAGGGTAAAGTAGGAAAAAAATAGCAAATGTGTATTGATAAACTCAAAACGACAATCTTTTTAGAACAAAAATTACTTCCTAAAACGACAATCTTTTAGGAACGGAGAGAGTATTTATATAAAAGTTGGCCACTTGCTTAGAAATTTGAATAATTTAATGGTATGAGTATTGAGAGTACACTTTTAGAATCAATTACTAAATCTGCTTGTGATCTTGGATTCTAAAAATGTTTGACCTTTTACAGTGACTTTTCATTTTGGAACCTTTTTTTTTTTTAATTATTATTTTATTGTGATGCTCGCAATTAATATTCTTATTCAATTCGTGCCACAGAATGGGGTGATTGTTGAGTCTGCATAATGTAATGATCATAACCTGAATTAATTCCTTGTATTTGAAGCAGTTCCCCGTTGAAGTCCTTTTTATGGGTGGTACTGGTTTTATAATGTCCAGCACAACCTGTTCATAACCTTGTGTGTCCATAAATTGAAAAACAAAAGTCAACAATGATTTTTGAAAACTTCCGCTGGACTCAAGTTTTAACAAGGGCTTGCATGAGAATGCTATGATATGTTGACTGTATGCACTTATGCATTCTTTGTTTTTTGATATTTAAAATATATTTCTCTTGTGATTTTGAATGGTTGTTTACATTGGCTACCCAGGTGAAAGACTAGGCTGCGGTATTGTTACTGATGCAATAACTACTCCAGTAGTTAATACATCTGCTTACTTCTTCAACAAAACTTCGGAGCTCATAGACTTCAAGGTATGCATCAAAGAGGGTAATAATGTTCTTCTTTCTTGCACAAGTAGAGACTTTGTTCCTCCCAACAATAATCCTTTTGAAAGAGTACCTATTGATTAAAATGGTGATTGTCTCATAATTCATAGTTTATCATTGACTAATATATTCCTAGCGGTTACAGAGGTTACGTATGGTTACTGATGTTATAAATTATTCAAATAAGAAAATGATATTTCCTATTTAAAAAGATAGTTATTAAAAGGAAGTTATTGGTAGTTATATACCAAACATTGTGTTCATTCCTATATATATATCTTTTGAGATTTCTATTATATATATATGAATTTTCAGATTATTAAGTGCTGGACAAAATTTTCAAACTTATTATTCTCTCTAAAATTATCTTTACTTTAAATCAAAAGATCAAATTTTCATCTCTCATATTCTTACTTTGAATTTTTCACTATTTGCTAAGTGCAAAACTTCTCAAGACTTGTTATATCTACTAAGGCTATTTGCATTCATCCTATAGCAATCTCAAGAAGGAGAGGGAGCAAATATTGCTTTTAGGAAAGCGATTTTACTCGTTTCAAGCCTTTTTTTGTACTAAAAATTTATTTGTGTTCTTGTTTCATTTTATATATATATTTTTATTATTATTTTGTTCTTGGTTCTTTTATCTCCTTATTTTTCACATTTTCCTAACAATCTAAAAGCAATAATTTTTTCTTGCTATTTAAAACACCAATTAAACTCCATGGAATCTTCAAACACCATCAAACTCATGAACCAAGATTTTATTCGCCTTGATCGTTTTGATGGAACCAACTTCATAAGATGGAAGGACAAGTTGATTTTCTTGCTTACCGCCCTATCAATCTTCTATGTTCTTGACCCAAACCTTCTTCTCATTCCTCCACCAAAAAATGATGACTCAATCAAATTGAAAGCACAAAGGCAAAAGAGACAGGAAGATGAAGTCATGTGTCTTGGACATATTCTTAATTTACTTTCGGATTGCCTATATGATCTCTACACGGTGGAGCCTTCTGCTGCAAAAATTTGGAAGGCTTTAGAATTTAAATATAAGGCCGAAGAAGAAGGTACGAAAAAATTTCTTATAACAAAATATTTTGAAATGAAATTTGTTGGCCATTTTAGTGCAAGTACATGAGTTGCAAGTTATTGTGAATCAACTGAGAGCAGCGGAGATTGAACTTCCTGAACCATTTCAAGTAGGAGCAATAGTGGTGAAATTGCCTCCATCTTGGAGAAGTTATAGGAAAAAAATTCTTCACGATTCCAAGGAGTACACTTTGGAAGATATTCAAAAACACCTTCGAATCGAAAAGGAGATGAGGGTGAGATATAAGAATGAAAATTCTTATGATGGCAATTATAAGGCCAATGCTGTGAATAAGCCCTCCAACAATTCTAATAAAAGAAAAAGTGGCAAAGGTAATTTTTTAGGTCCTAAAATGGATAAGGAAAATTCAAGAAGTCTAAGAATGGAGGATGCTTTGTGTGTGGCAAACCAGGAATTATGCAAGAGAGTGCAGATTTAAGAAGACCCAAAAAGCAGGGATTAATTCCTTGAAGGAGAGTGATGATATTGTTGCTACTGTGAGTGAAATCAATGCTATTCAAGGAAAAGTAACCGGTTGGTGGTATGACACATGTGCAACAGTCCATGTGTGTTATGATAAATCTCTTTTTAAGACCTATAAGCATATTGATGATGGGCAAGAAATTCAAATGGGAAATCAGAAGAGGTCTAAAGTGATAGGCAAAGGCAATGTGGAACTTGTCTTCACTTCAGGCAAGAAAATGACTCTCACCAATGTCCTCCATGTTTTAGATATGAATAGTAATCTTGTTAGTCGGGATCTTTTGGGTAAACCGGATATTAATTTGTATTCGAATCAGGAAAGTTAATCTTTTTTCTAAATGGCAATTTTGTTGGAAAATGCTATTCTAGTGATGGAATGGTCAAACTCTCAATTGTATCTAATGATTCTATTAATATTAAGATTAATAATGATTCTGTTTATATGGTTGACTCAATTTCTTTATGGCATAATAGACTTGCACATGTAGGCTTAAGTATTATGAAAAGAATGGTTAAAAATTGTTTGATATCTTGCAATGTAAATGACTTTAAGGAATGTGAGTTATGTGTTAAATCCATGATGATAAAGAATCCATTTAAAAGTGTTGAAAGAAACACTAGTTTATTAGAATTAGTACATTCTGACATTTGTGAATTAAATGGCATGCTAACTAGAAGTGGCAATAGGTAATTTACAACATTTATTCATGGTAGTTCTAGATATACTTATGTATATTTGTTAAAACATAAAAATGAAGTATTTAATGTGTTTAAGAACTATAAAGCAGAAGTTGAGAATCAATTAGGATTTTTTTTTAAAAATACTTAGAAGTGATAGAGGAGGTGAATACTTTCCTAATGAATTTAATGCATTTTGTGAAGAAAATGACATAATTCATGAATGTACTACTCCACGAACACCAGAACAAAATGGATTAGCCAAAAGACGTAATAAAACTTATTTGGAAATGGTTAATGCTATGTTATTGCATGTTGAATTACCTTTTAATTTGTGGGGTGAAGCTTTACTTGCTGCTTGTCATATAATGAATAGGTTTCTTATGAAAATGAATCATATGTCTCCATATGAGTTATGGAAGGGACGAAAACCCAACATAGTATATTTTAAAGTGTGGAGGTGTCTTGCATATTGCAAAAACAATGATCCAAAGAGGACCAAGTTGGGGCCTAGAGGGATCAAATGTGCTTTTGTAGGCTATGCATCGCATAGTAAAGCATATCGGCTCTTAAATTTAGAGTCAAAGTCATTATTGAATCTAGAGATGTTGAATTCTTTGGACACTTATTAACTAAAGGTAATAGGTTTCAAAACCCACCTAGTGGTGAAGCACTAAGAGAACCATCTCAAGAGATTGTTGAGAAACCTAGTTCACAAATGATTGGTCAGCAATCAAATGAACAAAGGAAAAGGAAAAGGGTACGAAAAACAAAATCTTTGGGACCGAATGAGATCGACTCTCAACGTATTTCTTTTTACCTTGTAGAAGGTAATAGAGATGAAGTTGTGAGAACGATCCCTATAGTTCTTCAAGTGGAAGATGACCCAAAGACATTTAAAGAGGCTATGGCTTCTAGAGTCGCAACTTTTTGGAAGGATGCTATTAGAGATGAAATGGATTCTATAATGTCAAACCACACTTGGGAGCTTGTTGATTTACCTTCTGGTTCTAAATCTATTGGCTGTAAGTGGGTGTTTCGTTGAAAGTATCATACCGATGGTACTTTGCACACCTACAAGGCTAGGTTAGTGGCCAAAGGCTTTCGACAAAAACAAGGTATTGACTATTTTGACACATGCACCAGTAGCAAGAATAAATTCAGTCCGAATAATGTTTTCATTAGCTTCAATTTATAACTTATGTGTTCATCAAATGGATGTCAAAACGGCATTTCTCAATGGAGATCTCGATGAGGAGGTCTATATGGAACAACCAGAAGGGTTTATCCTACTAGGAAATGAACA
This sequence comes from Panax notoginseng, assembly GCA_016801055.1. NCBI lineage: Eukaryota > Viridiplantae > Streptophyta > Magnoliopsida > Apiales > Araliaceae > Panax > Panax notoginseng. Next base: position 264,370,045 of record CM029012.1, read on the forward strand.
TAAAGTTTGTAAATTAGTCAAGTCTTTATATGGTTTAAAACAAGTACCTAAACAATGACATGAGAAATTTGATAAAACAGTTTTATCATATGGTTTTAAACATAATGTAGCTCATAAATGTGTTTATATCAAAACTTGTGATAATTATGTTGTGTTAATTTGTTTGTATGTTGATGACATGTTGATTGTAAGCAATCACATGGAAGGAGTTATAGAAACGAAGAGTTTTCTGTCTTTTACATTTAAGATGAAAGCTCTTGGACAAGTGGATACAATCCTTGGTATCAAGGTAAAAAGAAATAGTGGGGGATATGTATTGAGTCAATCTCATTACATTGAGAAAGTGTTGAAAAAATTCAGTCACTTAAAATTTGAAGAAGTAAGTATTCCTTTTTATCCAAGTATCAAGTTAATCAAGAATGATGGAAGAGCAATAGCTCAATTAGAGTACGCTAGTGTTATTGGAAGTCTTATGTATGCAACACAATGCACAAGACCGGATATAACATTTGCGGTTAGTAAACTCAGTAGATTTACCAGTAACCCAAGGGTTGAGCATTGGAAGGCCATTGGGAGAGTTCTTGGATACCTTAAGAGGACTAAAGATTTAGACCTACAATACTCAAAGTTTCCTGCTATATTTGAAGGATATACCGACGCTAGTTAGATATCGAGTTTGGGAGAAAGTAAATCCACTACATGTTGGGTGTTTACATTAGGAGGAGGTGCAATTTCTTGGAAATCTAAGAATTAAACTTGTATAACACACTCAACCATGGAGTCAGAATTTGTTGCTTTAGCAGGAACTGGAAAAGAAGCTGAGTGACTGAGGGATTTTCTTATAGAAATTCCGTTGACTTCTAAGAATATAAGTTCAGTCTCAATTCTTTGTGATAGTCAAGCCACTTTGGCTCGAGCATATAGTGAGATATACAATGGAAAGTCAAGACATATTAGTCTTCGACATGATTATCTGAGGAAATTAATCAAGAATGAGATTATTTTGCTCACATATGTAAGATCTAGTGGGAATTTGGCCGATCCATTCACCAAACCTCTGTCTAGAGATATGGTGATAAAACCTCAAATTTAATGGGGCTAAAACTCCTAAATTAATTCACCAATAACGGCAACCCTACCTAACACTATGAAATGAGTAGTTTTGGGTTCAAAGGGTAACAACAAGTTATTGAAAAGTGAATGCTGAGTACTTAAACTATTATGGCCATTTGAGATAAAAGTACTGATTGCCATAGTTGGAGGGTTGAGATTTAATCTCTTAATGAAGTTCAGTTAGTGGAACAAGTGTCTCAAATATGGTAAAGACACTGAAAGAACCTCACCTAAATGAACTTAGAAGTGGTGCCGCTTCGATTGAGATTTGAAGTTTATCTCATAAAAGTTTATCATGAATGTTGGATCAACTCATGGCCTTACGAGAGCTGAGCGTGTGATTGTGTAAAATATGAGATTTTTTTGTGTTTATGTGTGTGATGTCATCGATATTCACAAGGAATAACAAGTTCAAAGTTTTCATGCTACTTGAGATTTCGGCTATGTTTTGTGGCATTTACACTAAGGTAATATTCAAATCGAAAGATATATTACTGTATTCATAAACATAGTTTGATTTTTTGGAGAAATTTTAATATTTGAATAAGTGGGGGATTGTTATAAATTATTCAAATAAGAAAATGATATTTCCTATTTAAAAAGATAGTTATTAAAAGGAAGTTATTGGTAGCTATTGATAGTTATATACCAAACATTGTGTTCATTCCTATATATATATCTTTTAAGATTTCTATTATATATATATGAGTTTTCAGATTATTAAGTGTTGGAAAAAAATTTCAAACTTATTATTCTCTTTAAAATTATCTTTACTTCAAATCAAAAGATCAAATTTTCATCTCTCATATTCCTACTTTGAAGTTTTTCACTATTTGCCAAGTGCAAAACTTCTCAAGGCTTGTCATATCCACTAAGGCTATTTACATTCATCCTATTGCAATCTCAAGAAGGAGAGGGAGCAAATATTGCTTTTAGGAAAGCGATTTTACGCGTTTCAAGCCTTTTATTTACTTCAAATTTATTTGTGTTCTTGTTTTATTTTATATATTTTTATTATTATTAATTTGTTATTGGTTCATTTATCTCCTTATTTTCACATTTTCCTAACAACTGATCTTGGAAACTAAATTATATGGTAGGCTAACTTCTCTGTATCCTTGTAACAGGAGAAACGACGTTCAAGTTTTGAATATGGACGCTATGGAAATCCTACTACTGTGGTTGTAGAGGAGAAGATAAGGTCTGTCTTCCCCATTTTAGATTATTTTTTTTCATTTTCTTTTCCATTGAGGTCATATGTGCTTTCTGGTTTAAACAGTGCACTTGAGGGGGCTGAATCAACCCTTTTAATGGCTTCTGGAATGTGTGCAAGTACTGTCATGTTGATGGCACTGGTCCCAGCTGGTGGGCATATTGTGACAACCACGGACTGCTATAGGAAGACTCGGATTTTCATAGAGACGATTCTACCCAAAATGGGGATCAAGGTAATGTTTTGGGGATCATTAGCATGTTTTAAGTTTGGCCAATAATTTAGATCACTACTGAATTAGACTAGGAGAAAAAGGGAACAGAAGAAATAAAATTTCATGAAGCACTCCAGCTTTTCAGATAACAGAAGAACAAGCTAGGCACATAGAGAAGGTAAAACTATATAAAATTAATTGAAGTTTTAATCAGGCTTTGATCCCTTCAACTCATCTTGTTATATACTGGGAATCTGGGATTATAGCATTGATTTTCTTTTTTTTTTTGTTCCAGTTGATTTCTAAGAAGCCCTACTGCTATATTACGATATTGAAATTCAATTTGTATCGAGCTGAACACTTTCAATTTCTTTAATTCATTTATTGAAATAGCCGTTAATAGGATTTACCCTGCACATAACATGTTTACTTTGATGCTATCTTGATCACAGTTTCATGCCACACTGTATCGCGTGCATGACCTTTGTCACGCACTTTAACTGCTGTGGAGATTCTGTTGTTATGCACTTTCATATTATATTAATTCTTGTTTCTGTAAACTCCAAAATGCAGGCCACTATTATTGACCCTGCAGATATAGAAGCCCTTGAATGTGCTCTAGATGAAAACAATGTCAGTATTGAAGGAAGTGGTTTACTTGTTATATTGGTGTTTTTCTTTTGTCTTCACCATAACAAACACAAGTTATTCTGATACAAGTGTCATTACTCTTTCATGCAGGTTAGTCTCTTCTTCACAGAGTCTCCAACAAATCCATTCCTGAGATGTGTTGACATAGAGTTGGTTGCAAAGCTTTGCCACAAAAAAGGAGCCCTTGTCTGCATAGATGGAACATTTGCAACACCTCTCAACCAGAAGGCCCTTGCCCTAGGGGCTGACATTGTTCTGCACTCTGCAACGAAGTATATTGGAGGCCACAATGATGTATGGTAGTTCCTATTGGTGCATTTATAGTTGGATTAGTTCTGCACGATCAGTTAATAAATCACAGTTAAACGTTAAACAATCAAATTTACTGTTTCAGGTCATCGCAGGTTGTCTTAGCGGTTCCCAGGAGTTGATTTCTATTGTTCGCAACTTGCATCATATTCTGGGTGGTGCTCTGAACCCTGTGAGTTACCAAGATTTTAACTCTTCTGGTGTATTAGTGTTTGACTTTTTGCTTGAATATACCAGTCAGATATATTTGGAAAGAGTGGTTCGAGCATTTATAGCTCAACTAAACTGCATGCAGTAACTTTAGTTTATTTTCTATCATCAGAATGCCGCATATCTGATCATCCGAGGTATGAAGACACTGCATCTTCGTGTACAGCAGCAAAATTCTACAGCATTAAGGATGTCCAAAATTTTAGAGGCACACCCTAAGGTATTTGAGCAGAGTTGGAACTTTCAAGATCTATTATACTACTTTTAGGTTTTATACTTATGCAGGAACCCATATCTACAAAAGAAAGGTGTTTATTGAAGTAGGGATGTGTTTATTCATAATTTCATCAAAGACACCACCAATCTGCTTATTAGCAATTATTTTTTGGAAGGAAATTTGATAGAAGTAACTAAATGTAGCCTCTTTGTACTTTATTTTCAACTAATTACTACATACATACACACAAACACATGTGATACGATTGTTCACATATAATTTATCTAGTGTTAACTTAAAATTTCTTTTAATCCCTCGTTGTAGCATAATTTTAACTAACATGGATATCAATTAATCAGGTTTACTTTCTTTTGTGCAGCTAGTATTTTAAAATTATTTTACCTTCCCTAATTGCGAGGAAGCTATGTATTAAGTGTAAAATCAAGAGAGAAGAGTAGTCTTTTCTGCTGCTGCAGTTATTTGTACTTGTTGTATTGGAAGAAGAGAAGTACTCCATCCATCCAACTTTACTTGTCTCCCTTTTTCTTTTCGAATGTCCCCAAACTCCTAGTTTGTAACTTACTTAAAATTATCACTTTATCATACTTTGAGACAAAAGCACCCTAAAAGTCAGGGTCTGAGGTCTATCAAAGGCTATTTTGTGAAATGTGATTATGGAAAATATCACAGGTTATTATTGCCACGTGTTACTAGAACAATTGAATAATATAAATTTCAGGTGAACCACGTCTATTATCCAGGTTTGCAAAGTCATCCAGAACATCACATTGCAATCCGTCAAATGACTGGTTTTGGTGGTGTAGTCAGTTTTGAGGTCAGTATTGGTCACTACTTCAAATATTCAATTGGCTGGTTGATATATCTTCTCCTATGTTATATCCAAATCTCCTTTCCTGAAGTTCATCCGATATCGTTATCTAGGTTGATGGTGACTTACTTACCACAGCAAAGTTTGTTGATGCTCTGAAAATCCCTTACATCGCTCCATCGTTTGGAGGCTGTGAGAGCATTGTGGACCAGCCAGCAATAATGTCTTACTGGTACACCCTTCATTTTCATAATCGTTCACAATCTTTTATGAGAGATGTTTCCTCTAGAACAATTTAAGGTGCCGAGATAGTTTGGTTCTTTATGTAGAGGTGGCGATATAATCTTCTGGTATTAACTTTCTTTGAACCATATGTCCCACTTGCAATTCTGTAGAGGTAGTGATTTAATCATGTGTTATTAAATCTTTATAAATCATGTGTCCATAATGCATACCTGGAAAAGAAGGGTTTTTGCCAATAATAATTATTAAAAAAAAAGGATACCGGAAAGAGAAGGTGAGAAAATAAGATTTGAAAATGTCAGTAATATAAAACAAGTTTTTTAAGTGAAATAGTTTATTATGATGATAGAGTATTGTGTATTAGTCCAAGAATCTTTTTCATGGTGTTTTCCTACGTCAAGATGATGACACTTCACTAGCATTTCCAGCTATTCGATGACAAGTGAGAAAGGTAATGAAATTAGAGGTCGTAGTTAAATGAAGTAATGGTCTGAGTAAATTGCTCGAGTACATTTGCAATCACATGATTCTTACCTCTCACACCGTAGATGACTTTTACGACGCATCACATATTTTATATTTGGTGTAGACTTGTGATATTTGTTGTTTACTTTACATAACATTACAGAGAATGTATTTCTATGATGCACTTGAAAACAGGGATCTGAGTCAATCAGATAGGGCCAAGTATGGGATCATGGACAACTTGGTCCGGTTCAGCTTTGGAGTTGAAGACTTTGAGGATGTGAAGGCTGATATCCTTCAGGCTCTGGAGACCATATAGGCTGGCTGGCTGGCTCACCTGCGCCGTTGTTTTTCTTTTTCAACAAGTAATATTGTTCTGAGTGGTGTTTGAGCCTGAATTGTTTTTATTTTTGTAGTAGATTACATCATGGGGTTGGTGAATGAACTCGTTAATAAGACGGGTTTTTCCAGTTCTCAGAGTAAAACATTGAAGTGAAATGATGAATGTTTTGCTGATGAAATTTTACCCCCATCTCCAAGCCATTCGAGTGTAGCTTGTCATTTTCATATTATGGAACTATGATGCAGCAAGGAACAAGTACCTTTTCCTTTTTAGAAAAGCCATGATTTAGTGGAAAAGAGTACCAAGTTGCATCCCCTTTTAACATCATTTTGTCTTGAATTGCAGACCCCGTGATATTCTGATGGAGTATTAAAGATGAAACAGTGTGTGTCCACTGCCAGGCCAATTTTTTTATTGGTTTGGGATAATATAAATATCGTCTTTAACAAACTTTAATATTTATAATTAAAAAATTTAACTCTTTTCTGGACAATTAAATGGAGTAGTGGGGTTCTCTATTTTATTATAATAACTCAAGACTAGTAAATTTGATTGGCCTTCCCAACATTCTTGAAACTTTATTTTGATTAGACTATTATAAATAACTAAAATATTTATAAATCCCGTCATTGATTTACTCCTAACAAAAATTAATATTATTAAATTAAAATAATATTGCCAAAGTGTCAAAATATAATAAAAATATTTTCATCTCCATGTAATAAAACTCGTCCCAAATTACTCCATGTCAAACTAACTACTAATTTAGTAAATGCTAATAAAGAAGAGTCTTTATTTTATATGTTTGCATTTTTCTTTCATTTTTATTATTATTATTTAAAGTGACCACACCCACCCTCTCAAAAAAAAAAGAAAAGAAAAAAAAAGGCCTGCCAATGTATTCCTCTAACAAAAAGTACAAAACAAACATAACCCCTAAAAACTAGTGCTGCTGCTGCTACTACTACTTGCCATTTATCCTCGTTTTTTCCAAGACCAGATTCCACAACGAAAAAAAAAATTCCCTCTTTTCTTATTTTAATTTTTATTTGGTCCTTTCCGTCCAAATTCCTAATTCGAACAACAATTCATAACCATATAGTCAGCATATAATTGTTAGTAGGAGTATCACATTCGTAATTTGTAGTATAGTAATAGTTGGATTGGGATGAAATTTGGGAAAGAGTTTACGATCCACCTTGAAGAAACCCTACCGGAATGGAGGGATAAATACTTGTGTTACAAACCCTTGAAAAAGCTCCTCAAGCACATTCCCACCACTGCCGATTCTTTTTCATCTCTCCTCCCACCAAACCACGCACTTCATATCCCTGCCCCCTTGCCCCACCATCTCCAAGACTGGTTCGTTAGGATTCTCAGCGAAGAACTTGAAAAGTTCAACGATTTCTATGTCGACAAGGAAGAAGAATTCGTCATCCGATTTCAGGTTTTCCTCCATGTATTTTTTAATAGTGATTGTTTGTAATTTTGTATGGACTAATAAACCACCCAAATTGCATCTCGAAAGAAGGTGAGGATGGGAATAAGTGATTTTTGGGATAGCTTGAGATAATTAGAGCATTCTGTTTGTAATGTGGAATCTTTAAAATATGATCCAAACTATGATTGATTTGTTGATTGGTTGGGGCAATTGAAAATAAAAAGGTTGCTTATAACATGGTGTTACTGATAAGGATGCTGAAATGGATCGGCCATATAATCAAGGTAAGATAAGTTAGGCTTATAAGAAGTGTTTATAGCACATGTTTAACTATTAAGCAATGACTTGGATACTAGTTAAAATGCACTATTAGATGGAAGGAAAAGGTACAGTTGCGTAGAGAAATGTTGGTCAAGACAGGGATATTAATTAGTTCTTGATTAAGTTTATGATTCAATAGAACATTTAAAGTTCACTATAGATGAATTGGAAGAAAGGATTTGTGTGGTATATGAAACAACTCGGGTCAAATCTCGAGTCTGGAATAAATTTCAGGTCAAATCTCAAGTCTGAATCGAATCAAATCCATCCAAATAAAGCCTTAAACAACTGGACCAATAATATCTTTTTGGGTCATCTTAGCCCACCTCAGGTTCACCCAAAAGGTCATGACTTAAGATACTATTGTTAGTAACTTAATAACTTATATACAGACAAATTTTTCTCATATCTTTCGATGTGAGACTGAGGTGTTATAAACTTCTTAACTTAAATTTCTGACGTTCCCATCAGAACCGATACCATATGAAACTACCTAGGTCAAATTCCGAGCCCGGAACAAATCTCGGGTCAAATTCGTCTGAATCGAATTAAATCCATTCAAATAAGACCTTAAACCACTGGCTCAATAGTATCTTTTTAAGTCATCTTAACCCACCACATGCTCACCCAAAAAGTCATGGCTTGAAGGTACTATTGTTAGTAACTTAATTCCTTATACACAGACAAATTACAATATGGACTAGCTATCGATACATAAGCTGGACATTGTTGAGTTATAAATGCAGTAGGTTTCTCATGCTTCAGAAAACTATTTTGTCTGAGATGCTGTGGTTTTTCACCAGAATCAACCTTTTTATAGATTGAGATCTTTTAAATGTTTTGGTGATCATATTAAGCCATCAAATCTAGTTCCCAAGTAGGTAAACTTTAGACCCCTAGGGTTAAAATGCCATGCATCTCCCTTGCTTACAACTGTTTGGGATTATGGTTTATGGAATGATAAATTCCCCACACAATCAACTTAACCTTGCTTAACTTTGGACAAATGAGAATGGGATTATGAATATTACTTGGTTTTCTGATTGTTTTCAAGTCTTCACTTTTTCTAAAAAGAAAATGTGATCTTCATTATCTTTAAATTTAACTAGTCATGGTTCAAAGTTCCAATGCTCCTTGCAATATTCTTAATGAATTGGTACTATATGTTTTGGTACATATCCGAATAAGGCATGTTCTTAAGTTGCACATGTCAATGGATAGTTGTGTTTTATAGAAACTGCTTCAACCCTTTCATTTCCTATATTTATACTAGTTGGACTTGGCCCTGCAATTTGCTTCTTTCAAGACTTTGAATTTGACTAAATGTTGCAAGAACAACATTGTTGTGCTCATTGCATTAGATTTTCTACTTAAATAAAATGAACCGTTTGGTTCATTTTACAACCTTAAATAAAGGTGAGTTGGTTTAGTAGTCTTATTAATAAATTTCAGGCGTGTGCAGTAAATAATTTTGAAATTTTCTTTTCATTGATGTTTTTCACTTCATTTCCTCTTATGGCTGTATTTTTGTTGAAAAATTCATGATGTTGGTCATGAAGTGGGATTAAATATACCTCTTTTAGTCAATTTGCTGCCCCGTTGCACTGAAGCTTGGCAACCACTGGACTTTTTATTGTTACTCACATATTCTTAACTGAAACTGTAACAGGAGTTGAAGGAAAGAATAGAGCAACTGAAGGAGAAGAGCTGCAAGGATGGAGTCTTTACATCAGAGAGTGAATTCAGTGATGAGATGATGGAGATTCGTAAGGATTTTGTCTCTATTCATGGGGAGATGGTGCTTCTCAAAAATTATAGCTCCTTAAATTTTGCAGGTACACCATCTACTTTGAGCATCCTTTTGTATCCCATTTGAGCTTTTAAAGGGCTTTCCACCTTTCATGTGGAGAGTGTGCTTCTCATAATAACCTCCTTAAAGTTTTGAGGTATATGGTACCTACTACTGTAAATTATTTATTCTAAATTTACGTAGATTTGTGTGGGTTATGTATTATTCTTAGTCAGTGACCCATTTAACTTTCTTGCTTCAATAGGTCTAATTAAAATATTGAAGAAGTATGATAAACGAACTGGGGGATTATTGCGTCTTCCTTTTACACAACTTGCCCTTCGTCAGCCCTTCTTCACAACAGAACCTCTCACAAGGCTAGTCCGTGACTGTGAGGCAAATCTTGAAGTCCTCTTCCCATTGGAAGCTGAAGTAGTTGAATCTACTAGCTCTGTACGAGATCACGGAGACTCAACATCTTCTGACATGGCAAACATATCAGCAGAGACAACCTCTTCACTGGGGGAGGAAACTGGGGATGTGTACCGAATGACTCTTGCTGCAATGAGAACTATTCAGGGCCTTAAAAGGGCGAGTTCCACCTACAATCCACTGTCGTTTGCGTCTATCTTTGGTTGCCAGGATAATGACAGTACTGGTGCTGTAACAGCAGAAAACTCAGGTTCTGACTCTTTGGACTCTTCATTGAACAAGGAGCCAAAACAAGACGATGACCCTTCCACCAAATAAATATGCCTTTCTGGTTCCAAAAGTGTCTCGTGCTCCAGAACCCTCCCTCTTATAGGTTGGGACTGAATGATGAGCCCAAATGTCTAATAAGGAGCAAGCTGCAGGCAGAATTCAAAAGCCAAAAGGTTCCAATATTCAGATTACAAAGAGAAAAGAATCAGTTTTCATCTTTTTAGCTAGTTATTGCATCCTTTTTCTTCGACCTAGAAATGCAGTGAATGGAACTTGATGTGTTGTGTTAAGTTATGCATTTGGTAGTCGATGCATAATTTCCAGGCTGCTGAAAATTATCCTAGTTTTCCACTGTTTCTATTTCCGAAGCTCTACTCTTGTAATGACCCTTCGTGATCCTTTTTTTTTTTTTTTTTGGGTACCGAAAATAGCACAACCCATAATCACAGAACGGCACTCAATTTTGTAACATTGATACTTCACTGCAACCAGTTTGTTTTTCCTACTACATAACTGATGAATGTTCTTCAAAAAGTAAATCTTCCCTTTGTTGGCACGTATGATTAGTTTTTATTCATGTGCAAAAAAGCATACCTCATAGAATGAAATGAATATTGATATTAAATCTGTCCAATTACTTTGCTTATTCTTCTTACTAAGGATAGATGGATGTATATTTTCCCACAATTCTTAATTTTATCTACATAATTAATACATAATATTAATAGTAACTTTTCAATTGATTTTTATATTATAATTGTGATAGTGACATGTTGGAGAAAATCAAAATCTTGGATTGATCGATTTGAGTTTAAATTAATTTAAGATGTTATCCAACCGAGTTGATTCAATAGTAATAAATGTTATGTTTAATTATGTGTTGTATTAATTTTGTTAATTCGTTTTTTTAATAGTAACAGACCAGTAGTTATAAAAAAAGAAAAGAAAAACAAAAGTAATTTGGTCAAAACAACAAAGTCGTTGTTTTTGGCGGAAAAAGAAATCCATTAATAACAAACAGATCCGAATTGATGCAAAGTCTTTCTCCTCCATCTCCTAGTTTTCATCTCTCTGACCAAACAGATCCGAATTGATGGCAATGTGGAGGTTGAAAAGCCTAATTGTGATTCTGGGGTTATGGTGGCCGATGATGATCGAGTCAATGCGGTTCGACCTGGAATCAGGAAGCAGCAAATGCATAACAGAGGACATCAAGAGCAGCGCCATGACCGTCGGAAAGTACAGTGTCGTTAACCCCACCGATGGCTATCCTACGCCCGACACACACAAGATCACTATCAGGGTCAGTCAGTACTCCACCTAGCTAGCTAGCTAATTTTTTATTCGATCGATCATCACATGCATTAATTAATTATACAACAAATAAATAAATGTAGGTTACGTCGCCAAATGGGAACAACTATCACTATGCTGATCATGTGGAGTCTGGTACATTTGCATTTACGGCGGCAGAAACAGGAGATTATATGGCTTGTTATTGGGCGCCTGATCACAAGCCACCGACGACAGTGTCCATCGAGTTCGACTGGAAATCGGGTGTTGCTGCAAAAGATTGGTCAAAGGTTGCTAGGAAAGGCCAAGTCGAAGTAAGTGGAGTAATATATATATATATCATATATTAATTGTATTTGTACGTACTTAGACGTACAATCTTTCTTCATCAGATCGATTCCCTTGTTCTTTAATTTAGTTAATGGGCCGGAATGTTGTGATTTAAATCGTGTTGTTGTTGTTGTTTGTGGATATAGGTCATGGAAGTTGAGTTGAAGAAATTGTTTGATACTGTCACATCTATTCATGATGAGATGTTTTATCTTCGGGAGAGGTAAGAACCAACGTACCAACGTACTTGTGATATTTCCTCTTTCTTTTGTATTTAAAAAGTAATATCAAGTACAAACCTATCTCTATATTTTTTTTAATTTTTGTGAAATGGAGGGAGTAATTAATTTGTTTGTTATGGAATAAAAGTAATTAAATATTATTATTATGCCTCAATTGGTTTTTCCTGGTGGTGTCGTAGGGAGGAACAAATGCAAGCGCTAAATCGAGCAACCAATTCAAAAATGGCCACCTTTAGCTTTCTCTCTCTCCTGGTTTGCTTATCTGTGGCTGGTATGCAACTATGGCATTTGAAGACATTCTTTGAGAGGAAGAAGCTTCTCTAGCTTTCCCTTCCCTTTAATTCTCTTTAATTTGTTGTGAGCTTTAGTTTTTTATTTGTATTTTTAAATTATTTTTCCTCTTTGCCATTAACTTTCAAGTTTCACAAACTCACTTATAATCCCCATTCATTTTGTAATTTATTTTTTCTGTATTAGAATTTAAAATATCATACTTCAAATACCTGATGGGCCTACTCCTATTTCTATTTCAGCTCTTATACATATACATGCTGCTACCAGAATATTTCTTGTAGCTCGGCAACAATTACAATTACTCCAAAATAATCTCTCACTCCTTCTAATTTATTTGAGATCATTTCAAATCCCAAATTAATAATGAATTTATTTAATTTTTATTAATACAACAACGAAATTGTAAAATTATTTTAAAATGCTGCTAATTACAATTTGTATTATTTTAAAAAATTAGATATATGAATCAAATTTGACTTTCTAAATATCAGATGAATAGCATCTATTTTGAGTCTAATTTTTTTTTTTTACTTTGAAAAATCAAATTTCCTACATATCACATATTTAAAAATTGTAATAATTTTCATCCTACTAAAGAAATAGGAGGAATGATGCTTCATCCCTTATCCTCTGGGTCGAGCGAGAGGGCATTTCATAAGTATTACGTACACTAGATTTAGCATATAGAAATTTACTAATTTATTTGCTCCTTGAATCTGTCAACCGTAACCACCTTTTGTATTCACTCTCACACACACCAAAGAAAAAGACAGACATTTAAAAGGTACTAGAATATAAATATGCATAACCCATTAAAGTCTCGGGTTAATTATTAGACAGCTCACTGTTTTTTCATAGCCATAGCAAGGCTAAATATAACACACAAGTATCAATAGAAATATTGCATGCCTATTTATTTTAGTAGCTTAATATGGCATGAATCCTGCACAGATCCTTGGGTGGTCTTTGCTCAATCATCATAGTGCTTGCGTTGGTGGTGATGCTTATGGCTGTGTTTCTTCTTCTCATCATCGTCGTCATCATCATCAGAGTTGTTATCATCACCCTGCCAATTACACATGTAATCAGATGTTTATTGATATCAGCCAACCATAAACAATAATGAACTAGCTTTTTACTTGCAGAACATATAATTCAACTCCTTGTGGTTACAATTGGGAACTGATTAAAATAAATCCCTGTTCGTCTAGGAAGCAACCAATTTAAAAACTTAAGCCACCATACAACTGAAAATCAAATATGGCAAGTAATTGGAATGCAAATTACTTTTTTTGCATGCAATGTAATAAAACAATGTCCAAAGATTTGATATGCGATTCAGAACAAGAGCAATTAAGTTTATGGAGCCCCATATGCTGCAAGCAGGAATTACCAAGGCATCAACAATAATCACTTTCTCCATTCTAAATTATAAGATAATTATTTACTTTTTAAAAGTCAATTTGAAAAGTTTTCTAACTCAAAACTGATATAGATTCATATAATTTTGGTGATGGCAAAATCAAAACTAAAAAGTACGTCTCATGGCAAGATTTATTGTTTTATAACTTTTAATGAATAATCAAAATTTTGAATTTAAAGAAGTCTCACATTAATTTTAAAAAGTCAATAATGATCTTATAATTTGGAACGGAGGGATTGCTACTTTCTCAACAATAGTATAGTAACCTTGATGTTTCCACCATGCCAAACAGCATAAATACACCATACATTTCAAAAGGTTATATTTTCTTTCTACAAGTACTCATGGGAGATTAGCGACTTCAGCACGCATGGGTTCCAAGTGATTAGAAGAAAATTTATGATGCACACTCAATGATGCATGAACAACTAAATTCTCAATCATTCTGTGGAAAAACAACTAAAAAGAATAATAAAGTCAAAAAAAAGGCAGCCCAACAGTACGAGATCAACAAAGAGAGGGAATAAGAAATTAAAAGCCATCCGTCCAAGGGACTAAACCTTCTGGAGTTTCATAACTCAACCTTCTCTCACATACAAACTAGCGAGGCGCATGGCATACCTACTGAGAGAATATCAATCATGTGACTAAGGTGGTAACCAAGTTATCGACTTCTGTTAATTGTCATATAAAGCTGTATTAATAAACATTATCAAAAGGAGGAAACCTATATTCATAGATATAATAATCCTATCAAAATGAGTAGAATGTTATCAACTACTGTAAAAGTATGGTAACACTAAACAGTTTCATCAATATAACACAGACAGTAGTAGATTTTATCAACCTAGGGATAACTACATGAACTCATCAGTTGCTTAGATAGACCTTCAAAACTTAGACATTTAATTTGTGTTGTATAGTTTCTCTCCCTGTTTAACAGGAATTCTGATGTTTTGTGTCCTTAGTTCCACCCCCTTTGGCAGTTCTTTATTAATAAATTTGTGCTTATTTGATTTGTTACTGTTGATCTTTTATCAGAGTTAAATTTTTGAACATGATTCAGGTTGTGTCTTAGTGGGCCAGGTAAACCTGCCTTTTGCAACTCCATTTATACATGAGCAACACCACATGGTGCCTCTTTAATTATAGAGTAATGCTATGAACACAAATAATACACAAAAAGTTTTACACAAATTGTATAAAGGAAGAGAGAAAATAAGAAACGGGACTTACCATTCGATATTTTACACATTTTCATTGGTATGCAATAGATGAATCTTCTTTTTTATGCACAATATTTTGTGCATAGTGTGCACATAGTATTATTATTAATTATATTATTTTACTTAACATAAAAAGTTGTAAGATTTATATTGGCATATTAATAT
The DNA here is from genome assembly GCA_016801055.1 of Panax notoginseng. NCBI lineage: Eukaryota > Viridiplantae > Streptophyta > Magnoliopsida > Apiales > Araliaceae > Panax > Panax notoginseng. The sequence continues at coordinate 264,385,078 of CM029012.1, forward strand.
TACACAATCCAATTTCATGCAAGTTGGATTTTTTCCTAATGAGCTCACCTGCTTACATAAAAATTTTGCATTTGACACTTGCCACCCCTTCACTAAAACTACTTCTTATGGGTAAAATGGCCAATGCATCTAATAAAATTATGATGTAGAAAATGCTCAAAATTTTAAATTAGATGAATGCCATATAACTATAAAGATTCACAGGGAGGCAGCTCTTAAAAGGTAATATTAAACCCAAATAGTCAAGGCACTCCCTAAGCAAATTGCCGATATAATTACATAAAATTGTTAACACATATACACAAACACATAACAAGATAATTATGTAGAAAAACAAAATTAGGCAGCAATACATATTTGCAGTATTAGCCAAAAGTTGGAAATGCAAGAGATTTTGATAAAATGGATGTAAAGGAGATTAACTAATAAGCTCACATATTTTTTGGCACCATAGCTCCTTTCTTTGTCATCATCATCATCACCATGCCTCTCATAGCTAGGCTTCCTATATTCCCCCTGCTCAGATCGCCCATAGCTGGATCCTCCATACCCCTCACTTTCCTGAGTTTCATAACTCTGTCTCCCGTAACTCGGGACCTCATGCTCAGTCCTCTCTGACCTCCCACCATATCCACCAGACTCATATTCCGAGGTGGGCTTCCTCTCATACCCAGATCCATACTCTTCTGACTCCGTTTTTCGCCCATACCCAGATTCAGATCCATACACTTGCTGATCATATTCACTCTTCCTCCCATACCCAGATCCGTACTCCGAACTAGGCTGCTCATTTTCACTCTTTCGTCCATATCCGGATCCATACTCGGAACTGGGCTGCTCATACTCGTTCTTTCGCTCGTACCCAGACTCATATTCCGAGGTGGGCTTCCTCCCATACCCAGATCCATACTCTTCTGACTCCGTTTTTCGCCCATACCCAGATTCAGATCCATATACTTGCTGATCGTATTCACTCTTCCTCCCATACCCAGATCCGTACTCCGAACTAGGCTGCTCATTTTCACTCTTTCGTCCATATCCGGATCCATACTCGGAACTGGGCTGCTCATACTCGTTCTTTCGCTCGTACCCAGACCCATATTCGGAACTGGGCTCCTCATATTCACTCTTCCGTCCATAACCACCGGATCCATATTCCGAAGTAGGTTGTTCGTACTCCGGATTTCGTCCATATTCAGATCCAGATCCACCAAATTCGCTCTCACCAGCGCCATAACCGCCACCACTTGGGCGGTTCACGCGCTTGGGGCGGGCATAGCTCTTGTATTCATTGTCGATGGCATCATCCGCGTAGGCGGAGGGCTCGGCGTAGGAGGTGTACTGGGGACGATCGTAGTCAAATGCATCGGAGGAAGAAGACTTGTTAGTGTAGCAAATTTCGTCAGACGGAGGAAGAGGGCGTCCGTAGGTGAGGTAAATGTCGTATCCGCCGTCGTAGGGGGTTGGGTCGAACTCGTCGAAGTCGTCGACCTCATCGCCGTCCTGGTGGCCTTTTGGGTAGTACGACATCGTTGCTTGCTTTAGCTCCTGTCCTAGTAACAAAATGGTGTAATGAATACTAGAAATGAAATTCCGTGGAGTAACCGTGTAATGTAACTGTCCAAGTAAAGCGACGTCGTTACATTTTGGTCAGTATGGATAAGGTTGGAAAATGGCCTTGGATCTGCCCAGAATTACATGTAAGGGACTATTGGAAGTGTCCGTGTCGGTAGATACTAGTAATTGATGGATTTGGTTACCTCCGTTGGGCTTAGGCATTCCTTTCAATTTCATATTTAATTTTAATAATTTTATTAATAATAGTCAAAATATATTAATTAATAATTAATAATATTACGATCTATCGTAATAAAAATTATAAAAAATATTATTACCCTTAAATTTTTTAAAAATAATTTTCATCAATTAAAATTTTAATAAAATTTTTTAATATTTATTAAATAATAAAAAAATATTGAATTATTTTTATTTTTAAAATATATGATATTCAATTTTAATTATATTATTCATAACTTTAGAGTTATACTAGTATATTAAATAAAATTTGAGAAAAAAATATAATAAAATTGATTCAAATCCTAATTTTTAATGATAAAAATATTTTTTATGATATTATTTTTTTTATAAAATTGATCTTAATATTATCAATTATTTATTAATATATTTTGATTATTATTAATAAAATAGTTAAAATTGAAAAAAATGGAAAAAAATGTGTTATGGAGGCGGTCAAATCCCTATTTATTCTTCAAACCAAATACTGATAAACAAATGAGTTCATATATAGGGGAAACAGATAAAAAATAAAAAAATAAGTCAAAACTAATGATTTGGCAATTGAAGTTGGCACGTTTTATTGAATATTTGATTGAACTCTTAATTTTTTAAATTAATTCACTAAACTAATTTTTATTTTCAAATTGGGTCATTCCGTTAAAAAAAATTGACAGACGTTAAAATATTGCTTATGTGGCGCTGACGTGGCAAAAAACATAAAAAATATTGCTTATGTGACAAAAAAAATTAAAAACAGATTTTAAAAATAAAAAAATTAACATTTTAAAGTTTTAAAAATAAAAAAAATATAATAAAATAAAACAAAAAATCAAAAAATCAAAATATCTTTTCTTCTTCAACTAAAAAGATTTAACCATCTTGATTATTTGGCAAAAAACAAATTTTTTTTTAAAAACATAAATTTTTTTAAAACAGAATTTGTTTAAAAACAGACTTTTTAAAAAAAACATAATTTTTTTAAAAACATAATTTTTTTAAAAACAGAATTTTTTTAAAAAACAAATTTTTTAAAAAAATAGAATTTTTTTAAAAACAGATTTTTTTTAAACAGACTTTTTTAAAAAAATAGAATTTTTTTTAAAACAGATTTTTTTAAAAACAGAATTCTATAAAAAATATAATTTTTTTAAAAACAGATTTTTTTTAAAACAGAATTTTTTAAAAAACGGAATTTTTTTAAAAAACATAATTTTTTAAAATACATATTTTTAAAAAAAAATAGAATTCTGTTTTTAAAAAAAATTCCGTTTTTAAAAAAAAATATGTTTTTAAAAAAATTATATTTTTTTAAAAAAGTCTGTTTTTAAAAAATTTCTGTTTTTTTAAAAAAATCTGTTTTTAAAAAAATCTATTTAAAAAAAACCTGTTTTTAAAAAATTCTGTTTTTTTAAAAATATCTGTTTTTTAAAAAAATCTATTTTTTAACAAATTCTGTTTTTAAAAAAATTATGTTTTTTTAAAAAAATTTATTTTTTGCCAAATAATCAAGATAGCTAAATCTTTTTAGTCGAAGAAGAAAAGATATTTTGATTTTTTTGTTTTTGTTTTGTTTTATTTTATTATGTTTTTGTTATTTTTAAAATTTTAAAATGTTAATTTTTTTTTAAAATCTTTTTGATTTTTTGTTGCCACGTAAGCAATTTTTTTTGTTTTGTTTGCCACGTCAGCGCCACATAAATAATATTTTAACATCTGTTAACTTTTTTTAACGGAATGACCTAATTTAAAAATAAAAATTAATTCAATAAGTTAATTTAAAAAATTAAAAATTTAATCGGATATTCAATAAAATGCGCCTATTTCGGTGGCCAAATAATTAATTTTGCCAAAAAAATAAATAAAAGAAGAAACATAATTGTTTCTGTTTCTTTTTGGGTGGGGCCGTCGGGCTCCTCTCATCCGCGTTCCCTCTCCGCAACCGTTTCCATCGCCATTTTTACATTATCCCTCTATAAAAAAAGAAACGATCTTTCCCCTCGGAGAATTCATCTGCATCTATTTTATACATAGAGGCGAGAAATTTAATGGCTCTTGTAATCACAGTGGCGGGGGACGGCACCGGCGATTACAGGACGGTGCAGGAAGCCATAGACGGAATCCCACTATGCAACACTCGCCGGACGGTGATTCGTATACTGCCGGGAATATACAAACAGCCTGTTTACGTTCCCAAGACTAAAAACCTAATCACCCTTTCAGGCTTGCGTCCCGAGGACACAATCCTCACTTGGAACAACACCGCCACCAAAATCGATCACCACCAGGTACTCTCTGCTGATTTTTTAATTACCAGTAACTCAAACGCTAATATTGTAGACATAAAAATCTATGGGTTCTAAATTTTGATGGGTTAGTGATTATTTTCCCAGGCATCGCGTGTGATTGGAACCGGGACATTTGGGTGTGGAAGTACCATTGTTGAAGGTGAGGACTTCATTGCTGAGAATATCACTTTTGAGAATTCTGCTCCCGAGGTAAAATTTTAATTGAGGTACTTTTTTATTTTATTTTCAAACCCAACATCCTATTTAGTTCAGCATCACTAGACGCTGATAAAAGTAGTTTTTTCAATAATTGGTTTCCTAGATTACTGTAGTACTATGTTCTAATAATCTTTTATAAGTTTTCAACATGATCTAGTGTTTAGGTTCTCCCCATAAGATTTATGCTTTTAACATATGTTGCTCTCTAAGATGCTTGAATCTGTTTTAACTAGTTATGTTTAAATTGTTTTTTTTTTTTTTTGGTTTTGGATGCTTACATATTTCCCTTTTATGATTGGTTAGAAATGCTTTTTGAAGTTGCATCATTTTATAATGTATGTCATGATTATAGGGCTCAGGCCAGGCTGTGGCAATTAGAGTAACAGCTGATCGTTGTGCGTTCTACAATTGCAGATTTCTTGGGTGGCAGGTATGCTATTTCCGTTACCTTAGTTACTTAATCATGGGGAAAATGATCAATTTGTGGGTGGAATTAATTTCTGCTGGAGTCAGTCGAGCAATTAAGAATCATTTGGGAAATGCATGTGGGTATCATAAAAAAGATAATAAAAGTTGAACTTGGAGTCTTTATTTCTTTGAAAGTTGAGCTCTTTCCATGATTACTATGGTCATGTACTATTTTGGATTAAAATCTGTTTATGTTGAAATCAAATTATCTCCTGAAAAGTAAAAATAAAGTTTCTTGTTTGATGTCCTAGTATAAAGTACATCTTAGGTGAAAAACGGCTTTCTATGTGCTTATGTTGTTTAGCTTAAGCATCCAGCACTGGCACGGCAAGTATGCATTAGATCTATTTAGGACATATATTGTACTTAGTTAAAAGATACGTCTTCTTATATACTTGCTGTGCAGGATACTCTCTATTTACATTATGGAAAACAATATTTAAAGGATTGCTATATTGAGGGAAGTGTGGACTTCATTTTTGGGAATAGCACTGTTCTGTTGGAGCATTGTCATATCCACTGCAAGTCAGCTGGATTTATAACTGCACAAAGTAGAAAATCTTCACAAGAAACTACTGGCTATGTTTTCTTAAGGTTTGTATTCAGCCAATTTTGCCTTACATATAGGTTAATATTGTATTTGGTATTCATAGGCATTAACTTTATTGGTGAACCTCTGTGGCGTTGTATTGTGTAGCTTCACCTCTCCATGTGTTTATGCTAAGTCCATAGTCTGCAATGTAAGTTCAACTAATGGATTTGATTGATATCCTTGCCAATTATTGCATATTCCTATAAAAGATAGGTTTTTGTTGGTCACACCAAATTGTTTGGCGCAGTCAAGGGTATGCCCTTATAACTAAGGTTGTAAATTGAATCAAACAGTTCGGGCTCGACTCGAAAAAATACGAACGAGAATCGGATTACTTAATAATATTATCCAAATTTGAGTATGAAAAATAGTTCGAATAAAAATAAGAGTATAATTTGATCAAGATTATATTCGACTCGTATATGATTCAAACTACTTGAATTCTCAATTGTGATTCGACACATACTCGATTCATACATTAGATACTCGATACATCTTCTTATAATATATACAAAGTTTAATCAAATTAGGATTATTAATTATTATTATTTTGTTTTGTTTTTAATTTTAATTATGATTTTATATTTTTAAAGTGTAATAGTAAACATGTTTATCTCATTTCTAAGTAAAATACTAAATTCAATGTATAATTATATTTATTATAAAACTAGTTATAATGTGGAGATTTAAATTCGAGCTTGAAGTCAAAACTCACGAGTAGTTTGAATATAATTCAATCTGAGTCGAATCAAATTCGAGTAATGAAAAGTCGAGTCGAGTCGAATCTGAGTAGAGTTTTTCAAATACAATTCGAATTCGAGTATGAATTTAATTTTTCGAGTCGAATTTGAGCAGCTCTCTGGTCTCAGTTCGACTCGTTTACACCCTTACTTATAACTTAAGGAACTACAAAAATAATGAGAATGATACAAATCTCTGCATTATTTTTTTAGGAGGTTCATTACGATGGGGCAGTTATTTGTCATTCAAAAATATCCCCCCTTTTCATATCCCTTTTTTTCGTTTTAGGGGCTCCTCGTACTCTATCAAAAATAACGAAAAAGGTACATGGTTGCCCAGACACTTAAAAGTACATAAAAATCCATTATATGCTCCTTATTGATGGTTGTCCAAACAAAAAAGAGTATTGCCGTCACATTATAATTTCCTATTACATTATAAGGTCAATGTGTCCATACCTGACACAAAAAGTGACATTTTTTTTCCAGGCATATGTCCTATGTTTTTTCTGATCTATAATTTAGTAACAAAATTTTCTGGTTGAGAACGTTTCTAATGCTTCTTGTTCAAAATGACAAGAATATGTAAATATTGGAAGAAAAATAGGTGTATTGTCTTAAAGACAAGAAGTTAAGTAACACAACAAATACACAAGGAGAGAATGGTCATAATTATTTGCATCTTATAAACATACATATATGTGTGTGTATATATATACATTTGTTTTTCACTGTCATGTAGATATGTACTTATTACTATTTACAGAAGATGGTAATTATTTGTTATTATGCTTCATAACTTACTAACTGATGGTAATTATTTGTTATTATGCTTCATAACTTACCAACTTTATTTGACAGTTGTACTACTACCTGAATACTTGTTATAATTTATATAACTTAAGTTCATATATGAAATATTTATCTTAATGTGACATGTTGTCGACATACCTATCTATATCGTATACTCCTACTGTCTACCAATTGGCCAAATATGCTCTGTTTCTTGTTGTATCTGTTTCTCATGTTCATGTCCATTTTTCATTAAGAGTTGAATGCCTGTATTTGTAATGAGTCGCACTGTAAATATTCTATATGCTTAAGGTAGATTTGTTTTAATTATGTTTTTATTTATTTTAAAGTTTAAGCAAAGCATTAGTTTCCGAGTTTAATATGGTTACTTCTTAAACAACATCCCAGCTCCCTAGCCATTGACTGTCTGACTCATTCCTCAATCGAAGTTTTTGTTGTTGTTACATAAATTTATTTCTACATTTCCCCTCATTTGTCATGTGAAAGGATTTTCTTCTTTGGTTTCCTGTTATTACCTTTTCTGGTATCGTTGCAGGTGTGTTATAACTGGCAATGGAGGGACATCATATGCATATCTTGGACGACCGTGGGGACCTTTTGGGAGAGTAGTTTTTGCATACACATGGATGGATGCATGTATCAGACATCATGGTTGGAATAACTGGGGTAAAATGGAGAATGAGAGAAGTGCTTGCTTTTATGAGTATAGGTACTTCATTTTCAGTCTTTGATAAGTAAATTTTAGCGAAGGATTATGAAGATTTCACCCACCTACAATCATAAATTCATCTTTAACTTTTGACTGTTGCTTTTGACTCATCAGTTAAAGAAAAGTGAACAGAAAAAGCTTGTCTTGAGTTATACTACTGCCCAGTCATGTGATTGTATTGCTTTGATGTTCTGATTCAAAAGGTTTGATACTTTGATTATTGATGCAGGTGTTATGGACCAGGTAGTTGCCCTTCAAAACGAGTAACATGGGCTAGAGAACTAGTAGACGAAGAAGCAGAGCAATTCCTCATGCACAGTTTCATTGACCCAAATCTGGAAAGGCCATGGCTGGCCCAGAGAATGGCCCTAAGGATACCTTACGCTGCTTAGCAATTACTAGTGAATAAAAAAATTGGGAAGTCTCTGCCAATAGTTGGTGAAATGATGTCCCTTGAAGTATACCACCACAGATGAATGACATGGTTAGATGGTTGTTCCACCTTTTTGATTTTGGTGTCCTTGTAGTTGAGATAAGGATGTGCAAAGGAGCTACTCTTGTACACCATAAGTTTGTAGTATTCATTTTGTTGAAGTTTTTTGTACTTGGTGTAGACAACACTTTCAGCTTGTTAGCTGTGATGCTGTTAATAAATTGGTCTTTTTATGCCGATTTCTTTTCTCTTCCACCCGTGCTCTAATTGTTCTCTTTTCTTTCTTGGTGTTTGGAAATGTCATGGGTCAGAATTTATTTCTTAGTCGAAATTCAAACAAATAGGAGGAAATAGTTATCAGCAAAATGAATGAAAGCAAAGAGGTTGGAAGTTGATCGATTCAAACTCCGGTCTCCACCAAAAATATCAATGGGTGTGCCTGACCCGGGGCAAATTGGGAGGTGGCACCGATATTTAGTTATTTACCGGTAGTTTTGCGAGTACCCAATTTCAGATTCTACCGAAAATTCGGATTATGAAGGGACCCATTGACAGCCTTAAGATTAGTTATTGTTCCTACCCTGACAAATAGTAGGCTGCCATGTAAGAAAGCTAAGGCACCAAATTAGATATGGTTGTCCCCTCTCTCTCTCTCTCCCTCTCTCCCTCTCCATTTTTGGTCTACCTTACATACCTACCTGCTGCAGAGGCAACATCAGACTATCAGAAGAGAGAGATTAAGAGAGAGGTAATGAGAAATGTAGATAACTATATTTATATATGTTTAGAGAGAGTATATTACTATAGGTGGTAGTGGTATATAGTTAGATATGGGTGAGATTGCAGCGGTGTGGTCATGGCGGAACAGCCTAATGTTACAAGTGCCCAGAAGCAGAGTGTGGTCGCATTGCAGTGGAAGGAAGCTGCTGCAATTTCCTGTGGAGTGGCAATGCATGCCTGATTTACAGAGACGGTGGCCATCGATGATGGTGGTAAATAACAAGAAGAAGAAGAAGATGGTTTTACTAGATGGTTCTGGTTCTATCTACTCTTCCAGAATTTACACTGATATCCCACTCTACGAGTCTCCTGGGGTAATTAAATCCCTTTCTCCCACAAATTCTCTTTTAATTGAGTGTTCATTTAGGAATTTATACTAATTAAGACCTGGGAATTGAACTGACAGGCTTCTTTTGATCGGTATTTGGAGGATAAACCCAGGGTATTCAGAGCCATCTTCCCTGACACACAGAGAAGCCAACGACTTAACGAGGCTTCTCTCTCCACTTTCTCTCTTTTTTTCCCTTGTTCGTTCAACTCACCTTTTGGGACTCTGATTTTGTTAGGGAGGGTATATTGTTTATTTGTTTCAAGAAGCATTGCATGAACATGAAGAGTTTAGATATATATAAGGAGTGTTCACTAAGGTGTCAATTTACAAAACTCGCTTCTGTTTTCCCCCTTTCTTTTTGCTGTTGCTGTTGCTTGAAAATGGAAGGATTTAACATTTTCGATCTTTTAACAATTAAAATCAGTTGCCTTATCCCCCAAGCTGGTTTGCGGTAATAGCTAATACTTAGCTATATATGCTAAGAACCAGTACATATCTTTTATCACATAGTCAAATTAGAATGAATATTTAGATGCTGATTTCATGCTGGAAAAATAATTACTTCTTGAGCACAACTATTGAATATATCTCTCGAGACCCTATCTTGAAAAGGATCTAATGCTGCAACTTTGAAATCAAGATTTTAACAGATAGTTATGTATCTCTTTGTGGCTATCAAAAAATAGCACGTACTAGACGATATAAAAATTGGATGTCGATTGCATAAAGAAAAAGGCAGTTCTCACTCTCTAAAGTTAGATTGTATAATTCTATTCAGGAAGAGTGGAGAATCCATATGTTACCCGTACAGTTTCTATTCCTAACTGTCTTGCCAGTAGTTGACATGAGATTGAGATATAAATCAGATGGCAGAGATTACCCAGATGGTGTTCCTCCTGATATCACAAAAGTACTTGAGCTTGATATTGTAAGTCTACTAAATAACAACTGTACATTAAATATTTGCGTAATTGATAATTTCTGAATCTAATCTTTTGCTAACATAGAGCTCAATCTGTTTTTTTTATGCAGATAAGATGGGAGCTCCAAGGGCTAGATGACATTGTCAAGCCATCTCACTTCTCTCTCGGTGTAAAAGGAACAATGTACCCTGATCGACAAGGAAAACCAAGCCTTAAAGGTCAATTACAGATGAGCATGAGCTTCGATGTCCCTCCTGTTCTTGCTTTGGTCCCTGAGAAAATTCGTAGACGCGTAACAGAGTCGGTTAGACGATGAACCCAATTTATTTCCTTTTTATTTCTTGATTTTCAAAATGTAGTATAGGAGGGAGGAAGAGCCTTAATTATTGTTTTCTTCTACTTTTTTACCTCTCTTTTTTACCAATCCGTCTCCATATACATTTGTAAAACAGCTGCTAAAGAGATTGGTGGAGAGCATGAAGCATAAAGTTAATGGGAGCTTGCTTGCTGATTATAGTGAATTCAAGAGGGAGAAACTGACAGTTTAGCTTGAGCATGAACCTTCATGCCCTGATTAAATGACAATTTCACAAAGCTGACTAACGAATTCACCGATGCATAAGATGAACAAGTCTAAAATTAGATCTATGCAATTTTTAAATGGATCATCATTCTCTTATCTATTTTTAGTTGATAGTGTTAGACCAATCTTTTATGTGTTGTATGTAGTTTCTTTTTGATAATTTGTTTAGCCCAAGTAGGGCATTTTTTCCTCAGGATTTTGTATTTTCTAGATTCTGGAAACACAGAATATTTCTCACAACTTTCGGGGATAAATTTAAAAGAGAATCTTAAACTCTCCAACGGATTTCTATTTCTTAATCTTTGTAGCAACATAAGTCTAGCAACAATTGAATAAGAGGAAATATCAGAATTTAATTTAGAATGCGAGTAAACTCTTAAAACCATTTTGCTATCTGCCAGCTGAGCTACAGTTCCACTGGATCTCTAGAAACTGAACAACTTATACATACAAAAAATACAAATAAACAGAGTGACACAGCACTTGACCATTTTTTTCTAAAGTTGATTGGTATACTATAGTCAGTCACCAATAATCTGAACAAGAACATACACCTTGCTTGAAGCAGTGAAATCTATTGCGATCTCTAATGACAATTTCGCGGCTGTATATTGTAGAAATAATCTTTAAAGCAGAGTGACAATCTTGACAAATCCGTAGATTCTTGAAGATATAAAGAGGCATACCAGCTCTAGTGCTTATAAGCCCAAAACAAACAGCCAGCTTCTCACTGTGACTGAACAATGCCAGCTCCTTCTCCTCATGCTCGTCCTCGTTACCTTCTCCATTTCTGGAACAAGAAAATATTTGTGAGGAAGTATTGGGGTTGTAACCAGCCAATTTCAATTTTCTAAACATCTCATCCAACATGAAGTATATCTCTCGTGTTTGTGTGTGTGACTTATCCCCTGCACAGAACTGATGAACTTGGCCTCTGACATGAATGAAACTTATTCCAGGCACCTTTCTAAGACCCCTATTCTTAAGAATTTTACGTAAAGAATTAGCCTTGTCGTGCTTTCCAGCCAAAGCATACATGTTGGAAAGCAGTACATGATATTCTACATTTAGTGGATACATCTCAACTAGCTCACGCATAAGGCGTTCTCCTAGCTGGAGTTTATTGTGGACACTACAGGACCCTAGAAGGGATCCAAGAACAACCTCATTGGGATGGATGGGCATTCTCCTTATTAGTTTCTCTGCTTCTTCAAGCTGTCCTGCCCGGCCTAAAAGATCTACCATACAAGAATAGTGCTCCATTGAAGGGGTTATATCATACACAGATTCAAGATTATAGAAATAATGGCGACCCTGATCGACCAGACCTGAGTGACTACAAGCACTTAACACAGCTGTAAATGTGATATCGTCTGGTTTGACTTCTTGTACCATCTCAGGGAACATTTCCAAAGCAACACGTCCCCTCCCATGCATTGCCAGCGCACTTAACATAGCATTCCACACAACAACATTCTTCCGGGGTATTTTCTTGAAAACCTGATATGCAATGTCAATCTTACCACACTTCGCATACATGTCAACTAAAGACGTAGCCACCATGATATCCATTTCATTCTTCGTCTCCTTCAAAGCATAAACATGCACCCACCGACCCATCATCACATCAGCTGACTGCGTACAAGCCGATAACAATGAGCAAAGTACAACATAATTTAGTCCTATTCTCGAGCCGGATAACATTTCAGTAAGACTCCCAAAAGCTTCCTTAGTAAACCCACTCTCAACCAAGCCCACAATCATTACGGTCCAAGCAACCTCATTTCTTTCGGGCATTTCATCAAACAACAATTTTCCATTTTCCACACCTTCCCACTTGATCAACCCCTCCAAAAGAACAGTCCAAGAAACAACACTTCGCTCCCGCATCTCATCAAACACCTTCCTGGCTTCACTCACTAGGCCGCACTTCACATACATATCCATAAGCGCATTACACGCCTTAACACTATTACCCAAACCCATTTTAAGCATACAAACTTGCCCTTGAATCCCACACGCATTGTCCCACAATCGTGCACACGCATTAAACATGCAAACCATTGTGATATCGTCCGGCACCAAGCAATGTTTTCGCATATCAACGAATAAGCGGAGAGCTTCAATAGCTAATCCGGTGCGGGCATAACAGCCCATCAAAGTGGTCCAATCCACCGCGTCTTTCTTCGTCTTGGGAATTTCGTCGAACATATTTTGGGCTGACCGAGCTTCACCACAGGAAGCATACATGTGAAGGATAACATTGTGGAGGTAGGAATTGGGTGAATTTAGCAGGCCGACGGTGATGGTGGCGGCGTGGAGCTTCTCTCCGTTGTCGAGATCAAAGTTTCGAGCGCAGGCTCTCAAAAGGGTTCGGTAGTGTCGAACGAGTGAAGAGGTATCGCAGTGGCTCGGCCATCTCATAGAAAGCTATGGCTTTAATAACTGCTTGAATGATTACTATAGCTATGCTACATGTACTGTAGTAAACTACTCCTCCCTCACTCCAAAATTAAAGAACGACTTTATGTTTTTATTTTTCAAATGTATTTTTAATATTAATGGTTAATAATGTCAAATCATTATTTATATCTAAAGAATAATAATTTTATAAAGAGTAAAGAGTGTTGTGTAAAATTGTTGCTAAATGAATATTTGAATTGTTCCGACAGTAAAAATAATTTTATGATATGTCGCAATTTATTTCAATATGTATTTAACGACAAAAATAAATTATTTTTTTAGTAATGATATTATACTTTAAGTTTGGGAATTGATATTATTAACATAGCCAGCCCAGCCAACTTTATATTATTATTATTATTACTTTCTATTGATATAATGATATGATATCTACCTACCTCCTGTTTCCCCTCTTCTCCTCTACCGGAAAAGAAAAAGGTGAAGTTATTCGTTCCACTCACTGTAGTACGTATATAAGCGTATTCAAATATGAATCAATTGCGTTTACTCCACCAAACCATTTCAACACCTGAAACTCAAAATCTCAGAAGCCAGTCCCAGAGAGCTACTACTAATCAAGACATCTTCCCCACCACAACAGTCGACCAGTAAATGATTTCTAACTCCTTCCTCTCAGCAACATGGACCAACTTTGCTATGATGATGAAGAGGGTCGTAGATTAATTAATCTTTGATTTAGAAAGGGCAAATTTGTTCAAGAAATCTAATGGCCCTGTGATTATAATTTTTGCTCTATTAATATTTACTTTTTATAGTAAATATGTATTGAATGAAAAGTGTATAGAAGTGGAACTCGTCTATAATTCAATAACATAAAAAAATTATCCATTTCATGCCATTTCTATAGACTAATAACTCAACCAGACTCTGTTCCATACAAAGAATAATCAACACAACCAGGCTTTTTCATTTACCAAAGTAACTGAATGTTATACGTTCACACACTTCAAGAAATTAAAAGAAAATAACAACCACCCACAAAAATAGATAATCCAGAAAACAAACAAACCCAGGACCAAATTAAAGCCTAGTTCTTCAATTTAAAGTATAAGATCAAGATAATTGCGAGAACAAGGATTGCAATTATTGAGCCAATGAGATATTTGTTCCTGCTTATTCGTCTTGACATGTTTGTCAATAATTTCTTACTCTTGCCTACATTGTCATCAACTCCATGCAGCTGAAACGGTAAAGAAAATCATTATAGATTGATTCATGTCAGAGACTATAAAACCTATCATAAATTCACAAGACTCCCACAAACCCTTATTAACTGTGAAAGCTGATATTGGAGAGAAAAAGACATAAGGTCAAAAGTTGAATTAAAAACATTTGTAGTATGCCCTGATTAACCGTGAAAGCTTGTACAAGAGAGCAAACGACAACAATAAGATAAAGTTATATAACTGAAACCTTTAAAAGTGCGCCTAGATTAACAATTTTTCCCAAAAAGAAAAGGGAGAGAAACTGCATTTGATTCCCAAGACGCAGCACCTATTGTTTCTGGAGTGATTCACATCATAACTTTTTTTTTGCTAAATAGATACACATCATAAGAATAAGTAATGCGAGTGTATTTGCATATAAAATCAAAATTATCAAGAAATACCGTGTTATTGGCATGCAAAAGAGATTGTCGCTGTTGGTGCAGATCATGAAGAATTGAAACACCAAGATCTTCTGTCTCCAGCATGGTCTTTCTACTTTCCCTAACTCTGTCACTAGACTTGTTTAATCTTTCAGTTGACATTAGTAATCTTCCTCTTTGATCTGCCGATACCTACACCATTCATCATGCAGTATCACCACAAAATGAAAAGAGTATTCTCAGAATCAGATGAAAGAGATAATCATATAGGCTATAAACAAGGGATACTTCAAATGTTTAATTATTTGAATCTTGCTAGTAAAACAAGTTACTCTTATTACTGAGAAGTTAGGTACTTAGGTCAGACGGCCAATAAGATGAGATTTTTCCAGCATGCATCTCTCTTTTTATATATGCAAGTTCCTACGAACTACATTTATGTAGCTACAGGAGATTTGTTTCCAAAGAACCCTGCCAAATACTACAACTAAGACCATGATTTTCAGCTATGAGATGAAGCAGGATTATCAACATACTTTAGATCACCTAATACAGTTGAAGGCATCAAAAATGCCAAGAGAGTATAAGTTGGAATGATGGCAAGAGTTGATTCGATTAACACATCACGCCTTCTGGAATTAAGACCTTTGCCTTCCATGTCTGGCGTTTGGTTTTAAACTTTTCCTTAAGAAAATAGAAAACCTGAACCTTGCTACAAGATAGAGTAAATGGCACACCTAAATATTTTTGAGAAATTGGAATTTTTCCAATATAGAAAATATTGTGGTAAAGAGTAGCTTGCGTAGCTTCCACATTTGGCTTACAAATAGCCCAGATTTATGAAAAATAATTACTTGGCCTGCGGCTTGAGAGTATTGCCGAAATGTATTTACATATTACGACCAGAAGCAGGCTCGCATTTGAAGTAATCTAGGCATACCGTTAGTGCATCAGCCATGCCCGACTCCAACAACTCGTCTCTTGCAGCTTGATTTAAATTAGTTGATTCAATTCGTTTAACTTCACTTTTCAAATTGTTCAGATCAGACTTATATTCCCTCAACTTAGCAAGAAGAACAGCCTTCACATTGGGCTGCAAACTTCTTGCCTCAAGGTCCATCTTGCGGATCTGCAAATACAATCAGCCAAGAATAAATTTTATTGCAAGAATACAGGAAAAGAAAAGGACATATTTGGCACCAAGGAGCAAGGATAGGCCTCATATAATACCAAAGATTCTGCTTCATCTAATCCAGTTTTGACTTCGGAAAGTTTTTGCTTCTTTTGTTCTGTAAACAATCAAGAAAAAACATATTTAGAACAATAATGTTTACTAATGGAAAAAGCGAATTCATTGTAACGAAAGAAAGGGAATAGGAATGCATTAAAGAACAATAAAGAATTATAAATAAGATAAGCAGGATAGAAAAATTCAGTAATGCATAGTAATGTATAACACCAATATGTAGCAGTCACAAAGAACTAAAGCACCTTCCCCAGTGTCAAATACAAATAATAAAACTCGAATGTAATAAAACTGAGTCAAAATCGCCTAAAAAGGATAACCATTAGCCTTACTTTAGCTACCCAAGAATATTGGTCAACTGGAAACAAATGCAAGAAGCTCATTCACAATTCGATAAAACCAATTGCTTCCACAAAATTACAAAAAATAAAACAAAATCTAATGTCAGCAAAGAGGTTTAGGTGGATTGAGGCGACAATTGTTCAAAATTTAATCTTAAATGGATAAACACTTAAACACTTGTGCCTTGAGAGGTCAATCATTCACAAGCTTTGTAATTCAATCAAATTTCTTAATGATACATTATCAACAAAGTGTACTCCCTCCATTCCAGCTTCAGTGTCAACACTCAAAGCATGTTTGTGGCATGGAGTTTAATGTGTGCACTTAAGATCTAATTCACGAGATTTCTTTGTTTACGCACTTAAGATGCAAAAGAATAATTCAGGAAAAAACTATTACGAAATATTACTTCTAAATAAGCTTTTTCAATGTCTTAAATCCATGCCATAAACTTGGTTTGAACCATAACAATCAGATACTGGAACACAGAGAGGATCACTAATATTAGTGTAAATCAACCCTTAATTTTCAAATATTCCATGGCAGAAAAATGTGTGCACATATACTCTATTTTAGGTGTAGTAGAGGGAATATAGGAGCAGCTGAATCAGTAATGGGTAGCAATTCTATATACTTGATTTAGAGGGTGTTTTTATACTGAAAAATTGAAGTGGAGCTTCAGGACTGGAAAAAGGGAATCACCAAACCTCTTGCTCTTATACAATATTCATAATTGTCACTAAATAATATCGTTGAAGGGGGAGGGGGGGGGAGAATTGCGTTATGAAACAAACAGCATAATTAAAAACAAATGAACATTTAAAAATTCACTAAAATATCATAGTTCGCCCATGACAACGTTCAGATATACCAAATTACAGAAAGAGAGATGTTACATGTTCCATAAGGGCTTATACAAGATACAGCGGATAAGTACCCCAGGCCTAATGGAAAAACTTATCCAATATATGAAGCCTCCTACATATTGTGTCTTACAAATAGAAGCAAGCCTACAAGGAAGGTAAGATTAACCGATATTACACGAGAAATTAACCAGTCTTAATCACCTTTTCTATATATTTATGTGATAGGGATATTCCATCTCTAATTTATAAAAAAAAACAGAAGGGTTTTCCAATGACTAATATTCAATGGATTCAAGCAAATTAGAATATACTACTAGATAGCTGTTGAAGGAAAGTTGAATGCCATTTCATTATCTTAAAGACTTGAACATCAAGTCCTTCAAAATGCAAGTCTAAAATCAACTGAGAAGGGGCATAGACTATTAAGTAATTCCAGGAGAATGGAGCAAATCAGAGGCTTTAAATTTCGGTAAACTCAAGCAAGAGAGATTTGATCAGTGAGTGCAGTTCTTATGCTTAAAACATTAAACAGGACTTTTTTCTGCTCGAATATTTTACAACCCTAACTTTCTTTCTGGTATTAAAAACCAGCCCCCACCAATCTTTCCATTCTCTGTACAACTATCAAATAAAAAATGTATATTATTTTTTTGCCACCCTTGTTGAGTTGAGTTGAGTTATATCTGAAGTCCCTCATCATCAAATTGACAACTTCGACATACACCCTTACTGCCAATGATTTAACCAGGCTTTAACAGTGAATAAAAGTACAATAGATCGTATATGCATCAAATCTGCAGTATGACTATGGCAAATAGCGATTTAAATCAAACAAAATTTGGAATTTCATCAAGGGTGTTTTGTCTCACCTCCAACAACAAGAGTGGCGGATGTACACTTTTTGGATAAATTTGCCGAAAGCTCACAGTATTGGCGTTCGTAACCTTCAAACACCTCACTCATCCTGTCCAAAACTCCAATTATCCTGCCCTGCCCAATCAAACAATTTAACAAATCATAAGAAAAAACGAGACAATTGGATCGATATCCATCTCTCAGTATAACATCAATTAATGGATCGCTTAGGGCTGGATGTATGAAAGTATATGACATTGAAGAGAATCCATATACTCTGAAAACAAAATAATTAGAACTGCTATGGTGAAACTAACCGAGTGAACCTGAAACTGATCGGAAAAAATCTGCCGGAAATCGATGACAGTAATGGATCTGATTTGATATTTGCTTTTTTGACAGCCAAAAGGAAGAATAATATTAGTAGCTGGTTTGGTTTACCTTTCAGAACAGAACGACAATACCCGTTGCGTTGGGTATAAAAAGTAAAAAGTGGTAACCTTTATTTAGAACGTAGGAAAAGCATTTTTTTTTACCGGTTCACGTTTTACCTTCTGGTATTTTACTGACAGCTGGGCTTTTATGTTGCGTTACGTCAACCGTCTTTCTGGCAGTTGCTCTTATATATCTTGCATACCATTTTAGTAATAGTGCACAACAGGCCGGTTCGGTCCAATCCGGCCTGGGCCTGTCAAGTTTTGGCTGTTTACCAGGCCAGACATAGACTTTTGAACCTTCAGGCTAGGCCAGGTCAGTCTTACGTAACAAAACTGTTGTCTGAAGAGGCTCCAGTCTGGTACAATTTTTTTAAAAAATTTGTTTGTGCCTGTGGCTGGGCACTGAGAGTTTGGGCCAGTGGCTGGGGGACCTGGGGTAATGAAGTCTGGTCGCCTGACAATTTATACTGTTAATGGGCTGTTGTACAACACTAGGCTATAGGCTATGGCATTGTTATTAGGGTTAATTACATATTATAGTACATTTTTTAAAATAATTACAATAATCATACATCTATAAAATAATTACAAAAATATGACATTACATCATATTTATTTACAATTCTAATACAATTAGGAGTCCTTAAATTAAGGGATTAGTATTAATAGGTTGACATGGTAATTTAGTTTCCATCTTCCTCAAGCATTTCATTCTCGTTCGGTCTCTCTCTCTCTCTCCGCCCTTAACTCTTCGTTCGGTTTCTCTCTCTCCGCCCTTACTACTTCTCTCTCTCCTCTTGAACTCGTCGACATCGGAGTGAATCTACTTCTCTCTCCGCCCTTAATACTTCTCTCTCTCCTCTTGAAGCCACTCGTCGTCAGCGGACTGAATCTATTTCGTCAGACGATGGAGTTCTTGCTTTGGTATGTACATGGTTGAAGTGATGTTGTCATACTATGAGTCTGTACTTCTGGCCACACTCTGTTTATGTTAATTTTTTTATTGAATGAATTTTTCTTTATCTCCATGACTGGATTATTTGTGATAGACATCATTTAACAGCATAATATTTGCTAAAGTGGATAATTATTTTCAAATTGTTTAGGCTCTTAACATATATAGTCTGCTTTTGAATGATCATGATTGTCTCATCTCCATTTTGCTATTTTACTTCTGCATCATATACTGACACAAAATCAATATTTGGGGGCTTGATGTAATGCTTACGTTGTAGCTACGACAAGCAATAAAAAATAGATACTATCATATAATTGTTTGGTTACTTCTGTATTATGTTTTGGTTACTGTTAGATTGTGATTCGGATACCATTTTTGTTACCTTGATTTGGTATTTTGGTTACTTTTTTATGTTGTTATGGTTACCATGTATTTGCTTAGTATACATGGTTGACTAAACTGATTTTGGTGTACATATTGTTTATATATTGGTTACCATTTTTACATGTTTTGGTTACTATCATATAAATATTTGGTTACTTCTTTAGTATATTTTTGGTTACTATTAGTTTCTAATTTAGATTCCATTTTTGTTTCCTTGAGTTGAGATTCTGGTTACTATTTTTTGTTGTTCTGGTTACCATGTATTTGCTTAATATATATGGGTTGACTAAACTGTGTTTGGTCTATATGTTGTTTATGTATTGGTTACCATTAATATATGTTTTGGTTACCAGCATATAACTGTTTGGTTACTTCATGAGTATATTTTTTGTTACTTTTAGCTTATGATTTGGATACCATTCTTTTTCCTTTAATTGGGTTTTTGGTTACTTTTATATGTTGTTTTGGTTACAATGTATTTGCTTAGTATACATTGGTTGACTAAACTGGACTTGGTCTACATGTTGTTTATGTGTTGATTACCATTAAAACATGGTTTGGTTACTATCATATAAATGTTTGGTTACTTCTTTAGTATATTTTTTGGTATACATATTTTTGTTTTGGTGACCTTTAAATTATGTTTTGGTTAATATTATATATAACTGTTTGTTTATTACATAAAATGGTTTGTACTACATGTTGTTTATATTTTGGTTACAATTAGTTTATATAATATAATTTTTTTGTCATTGCTTTATTATGGTATGGTTAATGTTATATTATGATATGATACCTATGATTAATGGGTTCTCTATTCACTAATCCCAAGGTATTTCTCTTCCTCCCACAGGTTCATACATAATGCAGAAGTCTTTTATAGAGAATGAGAGTAGTCGTGAAGAAAAAGTAGCAGCAGCCAAAAAACTAAAGTCTCAGAAAGATTTGTAACAGATTTTGATTAGTTCGGTTGTTCATACCTTGGTTTTTGTTGGATATTCATAACCATTTGTTATGGTTAGTAAATATGTAATGTTTATTGGAGCTTATGTAAATGGGATTACATATTTGATTATATTATCAATTATTTGACATTGTTTGTTGGTTCGTATTTGTTACTTCTAAGTTGTGTCTGATATATTGTTTGAAAGGTGCAATTGGTAACCAAACATGCATAGAAGGGTAACCATTTTATTTTTTGGTAGTAACCAGATAGTTACAAGCTCGTATCATGACATATATCAAATGTTAAAATGTACATGTGAGAGTATACATATGTTGCCTAAATTGGGTTTGATATACAGGTTGTTTCTGTTTTGTTTACCATTAAAACATGTTCTGGATACTTTTATATAACTATTTGGTTACTTCTTTATTATGTTTTGGTTACTGTTATATTATGGTTTGGCTACTATCATTGTTTCCCCAGTGTGGGATTTTGGTTATTTTTATTTTTTATTCTGGTTAATATGTAATTGTTTAGTATACATGAATTGCCTAAATTGGGTTTCATTACATGATGTTTATGTTTTGGTTACCATTAAAACCTGTTCTAGTTACTATCATATAATTATGTGGTTACTGTTTTATTATAATTATAAGTTCGTATGAGGACTGTTATAAAGTGTTAAATGTATATATTTTATTTATACCCTGTCATCATGATGGAATAAGAAACTCCAATTAAGAGTTTCCATTTATATATATGATAGTCATTTATAGATCTCATATTAAAATAAAAGTAGTTTGAGATGTAACAACTGAATAAACATTGTAAAGTAACCAAATTAATATTAGACAGTAACCAAATTACATAATCTTAGTAACCAGAATATAAACTACATTTTTACATGCAATTTTGAAGGTCTAAATGATGGAATTTGACCAAAAAACCCTGCAGTTCACCAGCAATGCTCGTGACTTTTGATCGTTGACCCGTTTCTGATGAAACTAGGCTATGGAAACGCCAAAATTCGACACTCCAAATTTGATAGAACAATGCATATCATGTTTTGCATTTCTCCAAGCGAACAAGTTGATGGAACTAGTATGCCGGTAACTTCAAATTTGGTGTATTGGTTACTATCAGTCCATGTACCGTTGAAATAAAGTACAACAAGAATCAATTCAATTGTCTGATAACAGAATAAGTACTGTAAAGTAACCAAATCAATGTTAGCCAGTAACCAAACTACATAATGTTAGTAACCAGTACATAAAATACATTTGTACATTCATTTTACAATAGAAATAATCAGTATATTGATATTTATTACCAATTAAACTATAACAGTTGTATGAAGGTAACAAATGTAGCCAATAAGTAACCATCATAATAAAACAAACAAATATAAAACACCGTAATATTATATAGTAATAATCATAACAACATATACAGTAATCAAATCCAATTTAAACAGTAACCAACACATATTTATTTAGTAGCCACAAGATAAACACATTCTCCATTGCATTTTTATAGTAAAAACCAACCAGTATAAACTTGATTGTTACCAACTAAAGGCTAAATATTGTAAGAATGTAACCAATGTAGCTAACAAGTAACCATTAATATAAAACATATAAGTATAAGTATAATTAGATTAATACAGTAACCAGGTCAGCACTAATGAGTAACTATTATAATTTTACATAGTAACCATGTCAGCATTAGCCAGTAACCAATATAATGTTAAACAGTAACCAAGTCAGCATTAGTCAGTAACCAAGTCATCATTTTTTAATAACCAAGTCAGCATTAGTAAGTAATAATATGCACTAACCATTATAATTTTACACAGCAACCAAATAAACATTATACAGTAACCAAATCAATAATAAACAGTAACCAATTTTTATGTACTTAGTAACCAGAATATAAAACATATTTTTACATGCATTTTGCAATCAAAACAGTTAGTATACTGACTTTGTGACCAATTAAAGAGCGAAAAACTTAAGAAAGGTAACCAATATACGAGTATATAGTAACCACGGGGTAACCAAATAAACATTATACAGTAACCAAATCAATAATAAACAGTAACCAACTTATATGTACTTAGTAACCAGAATATAAAAAAGATTTTTTCATGCATTTTGCTATCAAAACAGTCAGTATACTGCCTTTGTTAATCGACATCAATTTTGGTTACTGTACACCATAAAAAATGTTACCAACCATGTGGTTAATGGTTACTAACATTAAATAATTATATATTCATGTAAACAATTAAATTTGTTGTATTGGTTACTGTCGGTCTCCATTGTCTGACAACTGAATAAACATTATAAAGTAACCAAATCAATATTAAACAGTAACCAAACTACATAATCTTAGTAACCAGAAAATAAACCATATTTTTACATACAATTTTGAAGGCCTAAATGATGGAATTTGACCAAAAAACCATGCAGTTCACCAGCAAAGCTAGTGATTTTTGATCGTTGCCCCGTTTCTAATAAAATTAGGCTCCGAAAACGTCAAAATTCGACACTCCAAATTTGACAACATTATACAGTAACCAAATTTAGATTAGACATGAAGCAAAAGTAGAGTATTAACCTTCAGCAAACCAATATTAGCTCATTAGGAGTAGCTAAATTGATCAGGCAGCCGATGCTTGAGTTCATTAGGCAGCCGATGCCTGAGTTCAGAGTGAATGTGACAAAGAGATAGCCTCAAAGCTTCCTTCTTCTTTTTTTATCGTCGATGTGAAGAAGAAAGGGTTTCAGTTTGGGTCGAAGAAGAAATGGTTTCAGTTTGGTTATGTAAAGAATCAATCAACAATCAACAATCAAATTTGTTACAGATCGAGGCTGGTTACTAATCTTGAAGTTGTTGTTGATATTGAAGTTGCTGTTGATCTGAAGTTGTTGTTGATCTTCTTCGATATTATCCGATCTCAGAGTTGCATCGTCGTTGGAGAAGTCGTCTTCTCCGATCTGTCGTTGCTCTGTTTTTTCGGATCTGAAAGTTGCTTGTTTTCTTCATTAGCGTGAATTGTTGATCGGTTGGTTGAAAATATAAAAGTCGGTAACTGACGTGTAGGGTGTTAATGACCGTAATTTTAGCAACCTAATATTGTGTTATTGCGTTATTTTTGTAATTATTTTGTGAATGTTTTATTTTTGTAAATACTTTCTAATTGTTATATATTAGTGTTAAGAACCCATGTTATTAGTAGACTAGAGGATTGTTATTATTTTATTTTATTATGCCTTATTGTGCGACTGATGTGCACCAAGCCACCAACAGGTCCACCGCCCATCTCTGATCTCTCCGTTTAAAAAAAAATAACTCACAACTATTAGTGTATTTAATATTGTACCTATTATTGTATTTAATTAATTATTTATATAATTATGTCTATAAATATTAAATATTAATAAATCTTTAATCAACTAACTTATTAATATTAAATAAACTAACTAGTATGTTAATATTAAATTTTAATTAACCAACTTATGAATCTTAAATAAACCAAGTATTTTATTGATATTAAAATTTAATCAACTAACTTATTAATATTAATAAACTAATTAGTATATTAATATTAAATTTAATCAACTAACTTATTAAGTTATTAATATTAAATAAACTAATTAATATATTAATTAAATATACTTACAAGAAATCAAGAATGAATAATTAAACTTTAAACTTGATTGATGTATTAATTAAAAGTAATGTATTACAATTTACAACTTAGAAGTTACGACTTACATATTACAATAATGAATAACAAAATAAGAAATAATTTATTGAATCAATAATTTGATGAATAATTATAATTTATAACTTTAAAGTATAACTTAAACAATAATCAATAATGAGTCGATTACAAATATTTGTCTTCAAATCTTCAAAAATTATTTATTCAAATCTTCAAAAAAAGTATATCTTCAACCTTCATGAATGTACATTTTCGACAATTCCTGCTCCGACTTCAAGATCTTCCGAGCTATCTTGACTATCTATTACGTCTTGTATTCTTCTTTGATTTTTTTGACAATGATTTTAATAATGATGAAAACTTAGAAGATAAAGGGAAAGGGGGAGGGGGTGGTGCACGTGTAGATGTAGAATATACAGACTCATATTGTCTATAAAATTCAGTAAATGTATTATTAAAATTTAGTTTAATGTAATCAATATTTTCAGTACCTATATTTTTTACTATATCTTCTAAAATACTTTTCACACCTTCTAGTTTTATTATGGGGTTTAATGTCGTTGCACAAGTAATAACAATAGGCATGTCTTCAAAATATTTTTTAAAATTTTCTTCCATTCTAAAAATAAGATTAGTCCAAACAGGATCATATTTATATTGTTTAAACATATTTGTTATTTCCAAACATACAAACAGAACATGATGAATTATAAGATAATAAACACCACTTAATAATTTTGTGTGTTTTTTGAAAACTTTGAGAATATTTAAAAGTTGACATAATAAATGCAATCTTGATTTGTTATTTCATGATCACTTTGTGTGTTATAAAACTCCATAAGTATATTTTGACGTTTATAAACATCTTTAAATAAATCATATGTACTATTTCATCTAGTGTTATTATCAAATTTTACTCTTTTAAATTTTTCACCTCTTGCATGACAAAAAGTTCTAAAATCTTGTATTCTTCTATTTGAACCATATATAAAACTAACCATACGACGAATTTTATTTATTTTATCTTGCAAGTAAGTGAATCCGGATTGTTCAGTCAAATTTATTATATGGCATACACATCTAACATGAAAAAATACTCCATTTACTAAAGGCTTTAAATTATTTTTTAACATATTAATAGAACCAGTGTTATTTGTTACATTATCTAAACTAATACTCATTATTCTATCTTTAATTTTAAAAGTACAAATTATGGACATAATTTGAGCATATATTGATTGACCATTATGTGGTAATTCAAAATATTCAAATCCTATAATTCTTTTTTGCATAAACATTTCAGAATCTATCCAATGAGTTGTAATACAAATATAACTAATTCTAGGTTGACAATTAGCAGACCAAGTATCACTAGTTAAACAAATTTTATCATCAAAATTATCAAAATATTCAATTAATTCATTTTTAGCTTTGTTATATAATTTAATTGCATCGCGTTTTGTAGTCATTCTACTTGTTTATATTTCGGTTGCAATGCGCCTTGAATGTAGTCGGTACAACGCGCATTGCCAAAAAAATTGAATGGAAGTTTCTTCTCGATCACTAACTTAGCTTGTCACTCCTTTTGTAATATTTGATCGTAACTCCAATTGTGACTAGAACGATCAATTTGTGATTGAGAGCTTTCATTAGTTATTTTATGTTTCTTCAAACACGACTTGTGGTGACGGAGTAATGTGTTATTTCCTTTAACTCCAAATAAGTTGTTACATATTTTGCATTGGGTTTTTTTAATACCTTCTGCAATCCACACTTCGATGAAATGATCCCAAACAGCCGTTGTACGTTTGCTTTGCTCACCGATAGGACGTAGAAATATTGTACTCGAACCCGAAACTGCACTTTCGGACATAATAATATTTGGATCAATTTGTGATTGCGACATTTGTGATTCTTGTGGAGTGTTAGAAGAATCCATTATATTGTAATAATAACAATCGAAGCTTTGTAAGTATTAGAGAATATCAGAATACTAAATTGAGAGATGTGAAGATTATGAATAAAGAGAATACTGATAGAGTTGTGAAAAAAATGAATGCAGAATACTCAATGTAGATATTTGAGAATTGTGAATGCTTTGCAGTTTAATAAATAATTTTTATAGGAGTAAAATATAATCTTTTATTTGTACTGTTAATTTATTTATTTTACTGAGCTTTATAATTTATCAGACGGACGAGACAACTCAAATTTGAATGTTGCTTATTAGAATTTGCTAGTCAACTATTTTAGATTGGACAGTTCATTGAACTTTCTTCCTTTATCTTCAATTCTCAATAGCATACGATTATATGGGACTTTCATGACTCATCTAAGCTGGAAGTGAAAATCCACTAAAAGTCTAAAATCAATGAAATGGCCTATAACGACCCCAAAATAGGTCCATTCTATCCAACCTATTCTCAGTCGCCAAATACATGGTCCAGAAAGCAAACTATGACTTCAATAATACAATTGTCGTGCAAAATACGACAACACATACTGTGAATTTAAATACAAATATTGTCTTCTAAACAATATCCACACTCAAATAAGTCCTCATTATAATTATTCAAACACTATTTTTCAGAAATAGTGAGGACTGCTAAAACATCTTTCTAGAATCATCACTCCATACCCCGACTAGATCCTGCTATGTTCTCACCTCCTGAGAAGAAAAATAGAACAAAAAAGAAAAGGGTGAGCTCAACTAGCCCAGTAAAGAATATTATGACTAAGATAATATACAACAATTTATCATTAGTCTTCAACAGGAAAAAATCTGATAAAATATAATAGACAACAAGTTTTAGATCAACAACTGCAGCGGAAACAACAATCCATTAGAAGAGTCAAGTAGAGAATGAGTTCTACTATCTTCTAAGATTTAAAAGTCCATCATCAATATTTTATCCCTGTAACAACAATCAATATACATCTTTAATCAATATTTATCTTTGCACTACAGGCCAAATATATTCATTTGTATCACCAGTTGGTCATGTTCATCTCAACACCTGTTCATCTTTGCACTACGGGCCAAAGATATTCATTAGGTAATCATTCATCTTTGCACTACAGGCCAAAGATATTCATCAGTTAATCATTCATCTTTGCACTACAGGCCAAAGATATTCAGTAATATCATCGTTTAGGACTGAGGATGATGAAAATTATTTTAAAGGAACGAATCCAGTGAAACAAAATAACAAATATTAGAGATTTGTATTACAGTTTATCCAAGATCAATAATACTCCATAATAACCAATTTTGAAGCAGAATTCAAGAATAAAGATCAAAACATAGATACAATCAAAGATAGTAACCATAATAGACATCTTGTACAAAAATGAGAAACTTTCATTTTTCGGTGAATAGTGTCGTATTCGTGAATAGTGTTGTATACGTGAATAGTGTCGTATACGTGAATAGTAATCCCGACACAAAAAGTTCTAAATTTGATAAAAAATTCAAACCAATATTTTGGCATAATGATATTGAAAAAAATAATATCATTTAAGAAGAAATAACATCCCTTACCTCAAACGAACAATACTTCTGACTGGAATATCGGTATAAGGCTGAAAGAAACTTACACTGATAAATAGAAACTCACAAAGTATCTAAATACTCACAAAATACACTCAATAATATAGAGAGAGAAAGAGAGAAAGCTTATGTTTCTGATGTGATTTTCAATTCTAACTTAGCCCTCTATTTATAGGAAAATGTTAGCACGCCGAAGCAGACTTGACCTGCAACCTAATGGCTTTACCTGCTACTATTCTCACCCACCACATTTGAATAAAAATTCCAGCACATTTCTCACCAACCAAAAGTGGGGCCCACCAATTCTAGAATTTTCTACCAAAATGCTAAATTCGGATACTTCAACAATTTCTAAATCAGTCACCTTTTAAAATTCATAACAAATCATACGTTCATTTTTAACGGTTCAAAATTTGTAGACATATACTCAACTTATATATGTATAACATATCCAAAAATCACAACGATCCAACGGTCGGATTAAAAATTATAACTCACGCAATATATCTCAAAATACTGGTTTAATTTTTAATACCTCCATTCCGACAAAAATACTGATAAAACACCTCAACATTAACTCCTTCATTTTTAACCACAATAAATATATCCAACATTTATATCCACATAAAATAAATATTTACTTATCATATGAATCAATAATTAATTATTCACAAATAATATTACAGAATCACATTTATGACAACCAGACCGTTCCCAGGAAAGAGAGGACTTTCCAATAAAGATTTCTCCTTACTGGGGCGCAATTAGGTGACCAAACCTCTCCTTGACAGAACTTTCTAGACATTGCCAATAATGCTATATAATAATATTATTCAAACAATATGAATTATTGATCTGATAATGGGAAATACTGTGCCGTGACAATTATTGAAACAACAATAATATAAAATATCAACGCAGCAATTATTGAATCAATAAAATAAAATATTGAACAGTAACTACTGTAACAATTATTGAGTAGTGCCTTCTTATGTAAGGATCAATAATTAATCAATACTGTGCAATACCGTGTGCTACTGTGCATCCACGCGTATTACTGTATTTTAACCACAAGGTAATCCAACAGTGTTAACTGTAACAATTACGCCGTTATGTATAAAAACTCATACTTTGTCGTTTTCTTCATCCGACAGTTATTCTGTTATGGGGCCCACAAATGACTACGCCGTCGTACGGATATTCCCGACAAAAAGAATATTCCACGACCAAACAAATATTCCCCGACAACAATGATTATTTTATAACCATTTGCTTATTTTGCAAAATTTGCGCATTTCACCCATAACCAAAACATTATATCAGATTAACACCTTATTATTTCAAAATAATAATTAGAGGAAAATTCAATTTTATTTATAAAAAGCTGGGGTCTTACATGGCCTACTGAATGCATTCCACTCACATGTGATATAAATAATGGTATTATAATATTGAAGTCACCAATTATATTTTATGAAGTGGACGGTTAATTTGGGACAAGGGTAAATTATTGAATCCTCAGCAAATCGCCAAATCATAATGTCATACTACACTTAAATCATAATGTCATACTAGCCTATTAGCCTATTAGTAAAAGTAATGAGGAGGCAACATATTAGCATATTAGGCCTGCAAAGGCTAGTCACTAGTCACTAGGCTGTTGCCTGTTAGAAGTCACTAGTCAGCTTAGTACACGGTATTGCATAGTATTTTTGAAATTATTGATTCTTACGTAAGAAGGCACTACTCAATAATTGTTACAGTAATTTGTAAGACCCCGAATTTTATGAAATAAAAGTATTTAATTTTTCTTATAATTACTATTCAGTAAATGGTTAAATTGATAAATGTTAAAGTTAAGGGTGATATATGATTTTTTTTCAAAATACACAAGTGGTTATAAAATAATCATTGTTGTCGGGGAATATTCGTTTGGTCGTGGAATATTCTTTCTGTCGGGGAATATTTGTACGACGGCGCAGCTATTTGTGGGCCCCATAACGAATAACTGTCGGGTGAAGAAAAACGACAAATTTGAGTTTTTACAAATAATGGCGTAGTTGTTACCGTTAACACTGTTGGAATACCCGGTGGTTAAAATACAGTAATACGCGTTATTGCACAGTAGCACACGGTATTGCATAGTATTTTTGAAATTATTGATTCTTACGTAAGAAGGCACTACTCAATAATTGTTACAGTAATTACTGTTCAATATTTTATTTTATTGATTCAATAATTGCTACGTTGAAATTTTGTATTATTGTTGTTCAATAATTGTTGCTGCACAGTATTTTCCATTATCAGATCAATAATTCATATTATTTGAATAGTATTATTAGATAGCATTATTGGCAATGTCTAGAAAGTTCTGTCTAAGGAGAGGTTTGGTCATCTAATTGCGCGCCAGTAAGGAGAAATCCTTATTGGAAAGCCCCCTCTTTCCTGGGAACGGCCTGGTTGTCGTAAATGTGATTCTGTAATATTATTTGTGAATAATTAATTATTGATTCATATGATAAGGAAATATTTATTTTATGTGGATATAAATGAGGGATATATTTTTGTGGTTAAAAAAATGAAGGAGTTAATGTGGAGATTTTTATCAGTATTTTTGTCGGAATGGAGGTATTAAAAATTAGGGTTTTTGAGATATTTTGCGGGGGTTATAATTTTTAATCCGACCGTTGGATCGTGGTAATTTTTGGATATGTTATACATATATAAGTTGAGTATATGTCCACAAATTTTGAACCGTTAAAAATGAACGTATGATTTATTATGAATTTTACGAGATGACTGGTTCAGAAATTGTTAAATTTTTGGAGTTTATTATTTTGATGGAAAATTCTAGAATTGGTGGGCCCCACTTGTGGTTGGTGAAGAAATGTGCTGAATTATATTTCAAATGTGGTGGGTGGGAATAGTAGCAGGTAAAGCCATCAGGTTGCAGGTCAAACCTACCAAAATTTTCCTATAAATAGAGGGCTAAGTTAGAATTGAAAATCACACCAGAAACATAAGCTTTCTCTCTTTCTCTCTCTATATTATGAAGTATATTTTGTGAGTTTTTAGATACTTGATGAGTTGCTATTCATCAGTGCAAGTTTCCTTCAGCATCATATCCGATATCCAGTCAGAAGTACTGCTCTTTTGAGGTAAGGGATAGTAAGGGATTGTAAGGGATTGTAAGGGATAGTAAGGGATAGTAATGGATTTTAAGGGTTGTTATGATTTTCAGTTTCGTAATTTTTCTGAACTTCAAAAATTCTGGAAAAATTTGAAATGATATTTTGATGAGTTTTATTGATTGTGTCCAAAAATGGTGATTTTTGGATGTATAGATTGAGAGTTATGAATTTTATGAGAAAAGACTATTTTAAAAGTAACCGCTTATAATTCCTTGTGGTTAACTCCAAAATTGATGAAATTTTTATTGGGAGTACATGTATATGATAGAAGTATACTCTGTAAATTTCAGAATTTTTAGACAAAAGTACAATTTTTGATAAATGTCTAAATATTCGGCTATTTTGGCCATATGAAAAATAGTAAATGACTTTTAAAAATTCTGAGAAAAATATATGTTCACTATGGGACTATATTATGCTAAATCCCAGAAAAGAAATATATTTGGAACTGATTTGGTATTTTTCATGAAAATAGTCTAGTTATGAGTAAATGAATTAAATATGTTTTGTGAAGAAAGAAAATTGGAAAATAGGATTTTATGGCTTGAGAATCCTATATGAGGTATATGAAGATTTTTGATGAGGGTTTTGGTTATTGATGATGAAATTGTAAGAGTTGGCATTTTATGATGATTAAATGCATTAATTAGTAAAGTGTAAACAATTAAAATAAATTGTTTATAAATTTAAGTAATGTTATTCTTTCAATATCATTATACCGAAATATTGGTATGAATTTTATTGTAGAATTTCTATCTTTTGTGTCGGGGTTACTATTCATGAGTTACGAATATTACTCTTGAGATTAAAACTATATGTTGATCATATTATTTTTATCATCATATATAACATTTTTATAACCCTGATGTTGAAATTCTCTTTCACTGGAGTGTAAAGATGGGTAGATTATTGGTATGATCATGACTAGGGTTCTCTTTGGCCTGTAGTGCAAAGTTGAATTGTGACTGGTATGATCATGACCATTGAATTTATAATTGAATATCTTAAGCTTAAGTGCAAAGGTGAATTGATCAACATGGTTATAATTATTGTTTATATAAATTCTGAAATGATTATATATTTCTTTGAGATCTGAATATATTTGGCCTGTAGTGCAAATATGAATTGTTGATGAATATCTTTGGCATGTAGTGCAAAGATGGCCTGTTGATGAATATATTTGGCATGTAGTGCAAATATGAATTGTTGATGAATATCTTTGGCATGTAGTGCAAAGATGGCCTGTTGATGAATATCTTTGGCCTGTAGTGCAAAGATGAACTGTTGTTGAATATCTTTGGCCTGTAGTGCAAAGATGGTTTGTTGATGAATATCTTTGGCCCGTAGTGCAAAGATGGATTTGTTAGTATGATTATAAACAGGAACTGTGATTTGGTATAACCATGATCTTTGATGTTTCAGGTAAAGACAGGTGATGAAAATATTCTTCGTCCTGGGTGCGAAGAAAAATTTATAGTCACGATTATGATTATGAGTTATTCATATGATTGTGGAAAGGAACTATTGAGTGATGTCACATTTGGTATATATTTGTATCCAAACTCACAGCATATGTGTTGTTGTATTTTGCACGACAATTGTTGTAATAAAGTTGTAGTTGTTTTCTGTACCATGTATTTGACGACTCAGAATGGGTTGGGTGGAATGAACCTGTTTTGGGGTTGTCACAGTTGGTATCAGAGCTATAAGTAAAGAGCCCCGAGCCTCTCGCTGGTGACTTCCTGTTGATGAGGGATGCACCGAAGCCAGACTCTCCGTAGGGGACGCCGTTCTGCGGTGGCAAACTGATAGGTACCACTGTGAGGTGCTGTCCACTGATGGGACATTTGTCACAGGTGGTATCAGAGCTTAGGGATATGATCTCTGGCGGAGATCGGGAAATATAACTAGGAGGGGAGAGATGAGTAAATCCTTCGCTAGTGTGTCCTACCTAAGCTTATTTGTTGGTCAGTCATAATATCGGGATATTATGTGATATGTTAATTTGTTAAATTAACACTTGTTTTGAAGCTGTATTCTAGAATGTTATTTGAAATGCAGGAGATGAGCAATGGAGAAATTATGATGACAGAGAAGATGGAATTTGAAATGAAAGGAAGGTATTCTCAACTCTTTGAAATACCAGGTACGTAAATTTCGGGGACGAAATTTCATAAGGAGGGGAGATTGTAAGACCCCGAATTTTATGAAATAAAAGTATTCAATTTTTCTTATAATTACTATTCAGTAAATGGTTAAATTGATAAATGTTAAAGTTAAGGGTGATATATGATTTTTTTTCAAAATACACAAGTGGTTATAAAATAATCATTGTTGTCGGGGAATATTCGTTTGGTCGTGGAATATTCTTTCTGTCGGGGAATATTCGTACGACGGCGCAGCTATTTGTGGGCCCCATAACGAATAACTGTCGGGTGAAGAAAAACGACAAATTTGAGTTTTTACAAATAATGGCGTAGTTGTTACCGTTAACACTGTTGGAATACCCGGTGGTTAAAATACAGTAATACGCGTTATTGCACAGTAGCACACGGTATTGCATAGTATTTTTGAAATTATTGATTCTTACGTAAGAAGGCACTACTCAATAATTGTTACAGTAATTACTGTTCAATATTTTATTTTATTGATTCAATAATTGCTACGTTGAAATTTTGTATTATTGTTGTTCAATAATTGTTGCTGCACAGTATTTCCCATTATCAGATCAATAATTCATATTATTTGAATAGTATTATTAGATAGCATTATTGGCAATGTCTAGAAAGTTCTGTCTAAGGAGAGGTTTGGTCATCTAATTGCGCGCCAGTAAGGAGAAATCCTTATTGGAAAGCCCCCTCTTTCCTGGGAACGGCCTGGTTGTCGTAAATGTGATTCTGTAATATTATTTGTGAATAATTAATTATTGATTCATATGATAAGGAAATATTTATTTTATGTGGATATAAATGAGGGATATATTTTTGTGGTTAAAAAAATGAAGGAGTTAATGTGGAGATTTTTATCAGTATTTTTGTCGGAATGGAGGTATTAAAAATTAGGGTTTTTGAGATATTTTGCGGGGGTTATAATTTTTAATCCGACCGTTGGATCGTGGTAATTTTTGGATATGTTATACATATATAAGTTGAGTATATGTCCACAAATTTTGAACCGTTAAAAATGAACGTATGATTTATTATGAATTTTACGAGATGACTGGTTCAGAAATTGTTAAATTTTTGGAGTTTATTATTTTGATGGAAAATTCTAGAATTGGTGGGCCCCACTTGTGGTTGGTGAAGAAATGTGCTGAATTATATTTCAAATGTGGTGGGTGGGAATAGTAGCAGGTAAAGCCATCAGGTTGCAGGTCAAACCTACCAAAATTTTCCTATAAATAGAGGGCTAAGTTAGAATTGAAAATCACACCAGAAACATAAGCTTTCTCTCTTTCTCTCTCTATATTATGAAGTATATTTTGTGAGTTTTTAGATACTTGATGAGTTGCTATTCATCAGTGCAAGTTTCTTTCAGCATCATATCCGATATCCAGTCAGAAGTACTGCTCTTTTGAGGTAAGGGATAGTAAGGGATTGTAAGGGATTGTAAGGGATAGTAAGGGATAGTAATGGATTTTAAGGGTTGTTATGATTTTCAGTTTCGTAATTTTTCTGAACTTCAAAAATTCTGGAAAAATTTGAAATGATATTTTGATGAGTTTTATTGATTGTGTCCAAAAATGGTGATTTTTGGATGTATAGATTGAGAGTTATGAATTTTATGAGAAAAGACTATTTTAAAAGTAACCGCTTATAATTCCTTGTGGTTAACTCCAAAATTGATGAAATTTTTATTGGGAGTACATGTATATGATAGAAGTATACTCTGTAAATTTCAGAATTTTTAGACAAAAGTACAATTTTTGATAAATGTCTAAATATTCGGCTATTTTGGCCATATGAAAAATAGTAAATGACTTTTAAAAATTCTGAGAAAAATATATGTTCACTATGGGACTATATTATGCTAAATCCCAGAAAAGAAATATATTTGGAACTGATTTGGTATTTTTCATGAAAATAGTCTAGTTATGAGTAAATGAATTAAATATGTTTTGTGAAGAAAGAAAATTGGAAAATAGGATTTTATGGCTTGAGAATCCTATATGAGGTATATGAAGATTTTTGATGAGGGTTTTGGTTATTGATGATGAAATTGTAAGAGTTGGCATTTTATGATGATTAAATGCATTAATTAGTAAAGTGTAAACAATTAAAATAAATTGTTTATAAATTTAAGTAATGTTATTCTTTCAATATCATTATACCGAAATATTGGTATGAATTTTATTGTAGAATTTCTATCTTTTGTGTCGGGGTTACTATTCATGAGTTACGAATATTACTCTTGAGATTAAAACTATATGTTGATCATATTATTTTTATCATCATATATAACATTTTTATAACCCTGATGTTGAAATTCTCTTTCACTGGAGTGTAAAGATGGGTAGATTATTGGTATGATCATGACTAGGGTTCTCTTTGGCCTGTAGTGCAAAGTTGAATTGTGACTGGTATGATCATGACCATTGAATTTATAATTGAATATCTTAAGCTTAAGTGCAAAGGTGAATTGATCAACATGGTTATAATTATTGTTTATATAAATTCTGAAATGATTATATATTTCTTTGAGATCTGAATATATTTGGCCTGTAGTGCAAATATGAATTGTTGATGAATATCTTTGGCATGTAGTGCAAAGATGGCCTGTTGATGAATATATTTGGCATGTAGTGCAAATATGAATTGTTGATGAATATCTTTGGCATGTAGTGCAAAGATGGCCTGTTGATGAATATCTTTGGCCTGTAGTGCAAAGATAAACTGTTGTTGAATATCTTTGGCCTGTAGTGCAAAGATGGTTTGTTGATGAATATCTTTGGCCCGTAGTGCAAAGATGGATTTGTTAGTATGATTATAAACAGGAACTGTGATTTGGTATAACCATGATCTTTGATGTTTCAGGTAAAGACAGGTGATGAAAATATTCTTCGTCCTGGGTGCGAAGAAAAATTTATAGTCACGATTATGATTATGAGTTATTCATATGATTGTGGAAAGGAACTATTGAGTGATGTCACATTTGGTATATATTTGTATCCAAACTCACAGCATATGTGTTGTTGTATTTTGCACGACAATTGTTGTAATAAAGTTGTAGTTGTTTTCTGTACCATGTATTTGACGACTCAGAATGGGTTGGGTGGAATGAACCTGTTTTGGGGTTGTCACAGTTGGTATCAGAGCTATAAGTAAAGAGCCCCGAGCCTCTCGCTGGTGACTTCCTGTTGATGAGGGATGCACCGAAGCCAGACTCTCCGTAGGGGACGCCGTTCTGCGGTGGCAAACTGATAGGTACCACTGTGAGGTGCTGTCCACTGATGGGACATTTGTCACAGGTGGTATCAGAGCTTAGGGATATGATCTCTGGCGGAGATCGGGAAATATAACTAGGAGGGGAGAGATGAGTAAATCCTTCGCTAGTGTGTCCTACCTAAGCTTATTTGTTGGTCAGTCATAATATCGGGATATTATGTGATATGTTAATTTGTTAAATTAACACTTGTTTTGAAGCTGTATTCTAGAATGTTATTTGAAATGCAGGAGATGAGCAATGGAGAAATTATGATGACAGAGAAGATGAAATTTGAAATGAAAGGAAGGTATTCTCAACTCTTTGAAATACCAGGTACGTAAATTTCGGGGACGAAATTTCATAAGGAGGGGAGATTGTAAGACCCCGAATTTTATGAAATAAAAGTATTCAATTTTTCTTATAATTACTATTCAGTAAATGGTTAAATTGATAAATGTTAAAGTTAAGGGTGATATATGATTTTTTTTCAAA
Source organism: Panax notoginseng (assembly GCA_016801055.1). Classification (NCBI taxonomy): domain Eukaryota; kingdom Viridiplantae; phylum Streptophyta; class Magnoliopsida; order Apiales; family Araliaceae; genus Panax; species Panax notoginseng. The sequence continues at coordinate 264,422,244 of CM029012.1, forward strand.
ATACACAAGTGGTTATAAAATAATCATTGTTGTCGGGGAATATTCGTTTGGTCGTGGAATATTCTTTCTGTCGGGGAATATTCGTACGACGGCGCAGCTATTTGTGGGCCCCATAACGAATAACTGTCGGGTGAAGAAAAACGACAAATTTGAGTTTTTACAAATAATGGCGTAGTTGTTACCGTTAACACTGTTGGAATACCCGGTGGTTAAAATACAGTAATACGCGTTATTGCACAGTAGCACACGGTATTGCATAGTATTTTTGAAATTATTGATTCTTACGTAAGAAGGCACTACTCAATAATTGTTACAGTAATTACTGTTCAATATTTTATTTTATTGATTCAATAATTGCTACGTTGAAATTTTGTATTATTGTTGTTCAATAATTGTTGCTGCACAGTATTTCCCATTATCAGATCAATAATTCATATTATTTGAATAGTATTATTAGATAGCATTATTGGCAATGTCTAGAAAGTTCTGTCTAAGGAGAGGTTTGGTCATCTAATTGCGCGCCAGTAAGGAAAAATCCTTATTGGAAAGCCCCCTCTTTCCTGGGAACGGCCTGGTTGTCGTAAATGTGATTCTGTAATATTATTTGTGAATAATTAATTATTGATTCATATGATAAGGAAATATTTATTTTATGTGGATATAAATGAGGGATATATTTTTGTGGTTAAAAAAATGAAGGAGTTAATGTGGAGATTTTTATCAGTATTTTTGTCGGAATGGAGGTATTAAAAATTAGGGTTTTTGAGATATTTTGCGGGGGTTATAATTTTTAATCCGACCGTTGGATCGTGGTAATTTTTGGATATGTTATACATATATAAGTTGAGTATATGTCCACAAATTTTGAACCGTTAAAAATGAACGTATGATTTATTATGAATTTTACGAGATGACTGGTTCAGAAATTGTTGAATTTTTGGAGTTTATTATTTTGATGGAAAATTCTAGAATTGGTGGGCCCCACTTGTGGTTGGTGAAGAAATGTGCTGAATTATATTTCAAATGTGGTGGGTGGGAATAGTAGCAGGTAAAGCCATCAGGTTGCAGGTCAAACCTACCAAAATTTTCCTATAAATAGAGGGCTAAGTTAGAATTGAAAATCACACCAGAAACATAAGCTTTCTCTCTTTCTCTCTCTATATTATGAAGTATATTTTGTGAGTTTTAGATACTTGATGAGTTGCTATTCATCAGTGCAAGTTTCCTTCAGCATCATATCCGATATCCAGTCAGAAGTACTGCTCTTTTGAGGTAAGGATAGTAAGGGATTGTAAGGGATTGTAAGGGATAGTAAGGGATAGTAATGGATTTTAAGGGTTGTTATGATTTTCAGTTTCGTAATTTTTCTGAACTTCAAAAATTCTGGAAAAATTTGAAATGATATTTTGATGAGTTTTATTGATTGTGTCCAAAAATGGTGATTTTTGGATGTATAGATTGAGAGTTATGAATTTTATGAGAAAAGACTATTTTAAAAGTAACCGCTTATAATTCCTTGTGGTTAACTCCAAAATTGATGAAATTTTTATTGGGAGTACATGTATATGATAGAAGTATACTCTGTAAATTTCAGAATTTTTAGACAAAAGTACAATTTTTGATAAATGTCTAAATATTCGGCTATTTTGGCCATATGAAAAATAGTAAATGACTTTTAAAAATTCTGAGAAAAATATATGTTCACTATGGGACTATATTATGCTAAATCCCAGAAAAGAAATATATTTGGAACTGATTTGGTATTTTTCATGAAAATAGTCTAGTTATGAGTAAATGAATTAAATATGTTTTGTGAAGAAAGAAAATTGGAAAATAGGATTTTATGGCTTGAGAATCCTATATGAGGTATATGAAGATTTTTGATGAGGGTTTTGGTTATTGATGATGAAATTGTAAGAGTTGGCATTTTATGATGATTAAATGCATTAATTAGTAAAGTGTAAACAATTAAAATAAATTGTTTATAAATTTAAGTAATGTTATTCTTTCAATATCATTATACCGAAATATTGGTATGAATTTTATTGTAGAATTTCTATCTTTTGTGTCGGGGTTACTATTCATGAGTTACGAATATTACTCTTGAGATTAAAACTATATGTTGATCATATTATTTTTATCATCATATATAACATTTTTATAACCCTGATGTTGAAATTCTCTTTCACTGGAGTGTAAAGATGGGTAGATTATTGGTATGATCATGACTAGGGTTCTCTTTGGCCTGTAGTGCAAAGTTGAATTGTGACTGGTATGATCATGACCATTGAATTTATAATTGAATATCTTAAGCTTAAGTGCAAAGGTGAATTGATCAACATGGTTATAATTATTGTTTATATAAATTCTGAAATGATTATATATTTCTTTGAGATCTGAATATATTTGGCCTGTAGTGTAAATATGAATTGTTGATGAATATCTTTGGCATGTAGTGCAAAGATGGCATGTTGATGAATATATTTGGCCTGTAGTGCAAATATGAATTGTTGATGAATATCTTTGGCATGTAGTGCAAAGATGGCCTGTTGATGAATATCTTTGGCCTGTAGTGCAAAGATGAACTGTTGTTGAATATCTTTGGCCTGTAGTGCAAAGATGGTTTGTTGATGAATATCTTTGGCCCGTAGTGCAAAGATGGATTTGTTAGTATGATTATAAACAGGAACTGTGATTTGGTATAACCATGATCTTTGATGTTTCAGGTAAAGACAGGTGATGAAAATATTTTTCGTCCTGGGTGCGAAGAAAAATTTATAGTCACGATTATGATTATGAGTTATTCATATGATTGTGGAAAGGAACTATTGAGTGATGTCACATTTGGTATATATTTGTATCCAAACTCACAGCATATGTGTTGTTGTATTTTGCACGACAATTGTTGTAATAAAGTTGTAGTTGTTTTCTGTACCATGTATTTGACGACTCTGAATGGGTTGGGTGGAATGAACCTGTTTTGGGGTTGTCACATAATTACTGTTCAATATTTTATTTTATTGATTCAATAATTGCTAAGTTGAAATTTTATATTATTGTTGTTCAATAATTGTTGCTGCACAGTATTTTCCTTTATCAGATCAATAATTCATATTATTTGAATAATATTATTAGATAACATTATTGGCAATGTCTAGAAAGTTCTGTCTAAGGAGAGGTTTGGTCATCTAATTGCGCGCCAGTAAGGAGAAATCCTTATTGGAAAGCCCCCTCTTTCCTGAGAACGGCCTGGTTGTCATAAATGTGATTCTGTAATATTATTTGTGAATAATTAATTATTGATTCATATGATAAGAAAATATTTATTTTATGTGGATATAAATGAGGGATGTATTTTTGTGGTTAAAAAATGAAGGAGTTAATGTTGAGAATTTTATCCGTATTTTTGTCGGAATGGAGGTATTAAAAATCAGGGTTTTTGAGATATTTTGCGGGGGTTATAATTTTTAATCCGACCGTTGGATCGTGGTAATTTTTGGATATGTTATACATATATAAGTTGAGTATATGCCCACAAATTTTGAACCGTTAAAAATGAACGTATGATTTATTATGAATTTTACGAGATGACTGGTTCAGAAATTGTTGAATTTTCGGAGTTTATCATTTTGATGGAAAATTCTAGAATTGGTGGGCCCCACTTGTGGTTGGTGAAGAAATGTGCTGAATTATATTTCAAATGTGGTGGGTGGGAATAGTAGCAGGTAAAGCCATCAGGTTGCAGGTCAAACCTACCAAAATTTTCCTATAAATAGAGGGCTAAGTTAGAATTGAAAATCACACCAGAAACATAAGCTTTCTCTCTTTCTCTCTCTATATTATGAAGTATATTTTGTGAGTTTTTAGATACTTGGTGAGTTGCTATTTATTAGTGCAAGTTTTCTTCAGCATCATATCCGATATCCAGTCAGAAGTACTGCTCTTTTGAGGTAAGGGATAGTAATGGATTTTAAGGGTTGTTATGATTTTCAGTTTCGTAATTTTTCTGATCTTCAAAAATTCTGGAAAAATTCAAAATGATATTTTGATGAGTTTTCTTGATTGTGTCCAAAAATGGTGATTTTTGGATGTATAGATTGAGAGTTATGAATTTTATGAGAAAAGACTATTTTAAAAGTAACCGCTTATAATTCCTTGTGGTTAACTCCAAAATTGATGAAATTTTTATTGGGAGTACATGTGTATGATAGAAGTATACTCTGTAAATTTTAGAATTTTTGGACAAAAGTATAATTTTTGATAAATGTCTAAATATTCGGTGGTTTTGGCCATATGAAAAATAGTAAATGAGTTTTAAAAATTCTGAGAAAAATATATGTTCAATATGGGACTATATTATGGTAAATCCCAGAAAAGAAATATTTTTAGAACTGATTTGATATTTTTCATGAAAATGGACTAGTTATGAGTAAATGAATTAAATATGTTATGTGAAGTAAGAAAATTGGAAAATAGGATTTTATGGCTTGAGAATCCTATATGAGGTATATGCAGATTTTTTATGATGGTTTTGATTATTGGTGATAAAATCTTATGAGTTTGGTATTTTAGAATGATTAAATGCATTATTTAGTAAAGTGTAAACAATTTAAATAAATTGTTTATAAGCTTAAGAAATATTATTCTTTCAATATCATTATACCGAAATACTGGTATGAATTTTATTGTGGAATTTCTACCTTTTTGTGTCGAGTTTACTATTTATGAGTTACTATTCATGAGTTACTATTCATGAGTTACTATTCACGAGTTACTATTCACGATAAAAATTGGTTTCTTTTTCTAACCAAATTATAGTTGAGTTATGAATATTACTCTTGAGATTAAAACTAGATGTTGATCATATTATTTTTATTATTATATATAACGTTTTTATAACCCTAATGATGATATTTCTCTTTGACTTGAGTGTAAAGATGGGTAGATTTTTGGTATGATCATGACTATGGGTTATCTTTGGCCAGTAGTGCAAAGTTGAATCGTTGATTGGTATGATCATGACCATTAAATTTATAAGTGAATATCTTTAGCTTAAGTGCAAAGATGAATTAATCAACATGGTTATAATTATTGTTTATAGAAATTCTGAAATGATTATATATTTCTTTGAGATATTAATATCTTTGGCCTTTAGTGCAAAGATGAAATATTGATGAATATCTTTGGCCTGTAGTGCAAAGATGAATTGTTGATGAATATCTTTGGCCTGTAGTGCAAAGATGAATTGTTGATGAATATCTTTGGCCCGTAGTGCAAAGATGACATGTTGTTGAATATCTTTGGCCAGTAGTGCAAAGATGAACAGATGTTGAGATAAACATGACCAACTGGTGATACAAATGAATATCTTTGGCCGTAGTGCAAAGATGAAGTTATTAGTATGATTATGAACAGGAAATGTGATTTGGTGTAACCATGATCTTTGATGTTTCAGGTAAAGATAGGTGATGAAAATTATCTTCGTCCTGGATGAGAAGAGGAATTTAGAACTACAGTTATGATTATGAGTTATTCATATGATTGTGGACCAGAATTGTTGATTGATGTTACAGGGATAAAACATTATTGGTGGATTTTTAACATGGAGAAGATAATAGACTTTATAGTCTATTTGACTCTTCTAATGGATTGCTCGTTCCGCTGCAACTATGGTTGAAATTTTTATCATTTACCATATGTTCTAAATCTCTGATTTATTGTTGATGAAGGCTATTGATAATTGAATTATCTTTAGTCATGATATTCTTTACTGAGCTAGTTGTGCTCACCCTTTTGCTTCACAATTCCTTTCAGGTAATAAGAGTGTAGCTGGGTCGAGCGGGGGTAACAAGGGAATAGAACGGTGGTCATCATTTAGTAGTTATATTTGGTGAAGAAAATAGGGTGAGGCGAACCCAACGTTGGAAGGGTGTTTTGTCACTATCATACAAGATGTCTAATGACATACAACTTCGTGTCATCATAAGACAGGGTTGTGCTCATCCACTTGCTGAGTATATCTATGGGCACTACCTATATAATCTTGGTGTTTGTTTGAAGTATAATTCTCAATTAGAGACAGTGGAGATAATGATAAGTCAAGAGAAGACTCACCATTGGGAAGAATATGATAGTAATCTTCTCGTTTTTCTTTGGGGTCTATTGGGTCAACCAAGGATAATTCTGTGGCCATATGATATCTATCATAACCTAGATGCGTGGCCTCCCATGTACGAATGTTTTCTTGAGCACTTCCCAAAGATTCTAATTTCTAAAACAGTTTTTGACTATACCTTTATGTAAGGTGTTATTGTAAGGTGATGTCCACGGTTGGAACATGAGTCACATTTGGTATATATTTGTATCCAAACTCACAGCATATGTGTTGTTGTATTTTGCACGACAATTGTTGTAATAAAGTTGTAGTTATTTTCTGTACCATGTATTTGACGACTCAGAATGGGTTGGGTGGAATGGACCTATTTTGGGGTTGTCACAGGTGGTATCAGAGCTATAAGTAAAGAGCCCCGAGCCTCTCGCTGGTGACTTCCTGCTGATGGGGGATGCACCGAAGCCAGACTCTCCGTAGGGGACGCCGTTCTGCGGTGGCAAGTTGATAGGTACCGTTGTGAGGTGCTGACACATGATGGTGTCCAATGTCACAGGTGGTATCAGAGCTTAGGGATATGATCTCTGGCGGAGATCGGGGAATACAACTAGGAGGGGAGAGATGAGTAAATCCTTCGCTAGTGTGTCCTACCTAAGCTTATTTGTTGGTCAGTCATAATATTGGGATATTATGTGATATGTTAATTTGTTTAATTAACCCTTGTTTTATGGCAGTATTTGAGAATGGCAGCTGAGAATGCTAATAATGGAGTGAATGAGACTGTGGGGATACCTCTAATCACTAACCGTGATAATGTGATGTCAGACGAAGAAAGAATTAGAGATATCCATGTGGTGAGTGAAGAATTGATAGTTACACCCGAGATAGTCGCAGAGGTAACAGCTGAGACTGAAGAAGAAGAGGAAAAAGAAGTACCAGAGGAGAGTTTATTAGAGGTATTATATGATCAAAATGTAAAATTTTAAAATCGTATTCATGAGTTAGAAGAGCAGGCAGAAGAACGACAGGCGGTCGTGGAACAAAAGGATGCAACAATTCAAGCTTGTGTTACCCGATATGTGATGCTTGAACAGAAGCATTCTTTGGCAGAGTATAAGATGATAAAAATAGAATCTGAGCTGAGAGAAGAAAAAACTGAACGAGTGAGAATAAGTGATGCATGGGCAAAAGCCGCACGACACGTGGATATTGTGGAAAGAGATGTTCGATCTAAGAAGGCTAAAATAGATGATATGAATTTCTCTTTTTGGAAAGCAATTGGGAGAACCCAACATCGAGTTTTGAATTACCCTGTACATAGCGGTCAACCTGAATCCGATATGGATTGAAGATTGATGATTCAAATCATGAATGAGGAGTACGAAGAGGCAGTTGAGGGAAGAATATGTCCTATAGAAAGGTATATTTCAACGGTAATGATGACGCCAAATGCTACTCCAGACAAGTCAAAGCCGAATAGTTCGAGGGATGGCGGTTGTCATGACTTCCCAACAAATGAGGAACCCAAATGAAGTTATCATGGGAGATGAGCAATGGAGAAATCATGATGATCTGAGAGATAGAATCTAAATAGAAGCAAGGTATTCTCAACTCTTCGAAATACCAGGTACGTAAATTTCGGGGACGAAATTTCATAAGGAGGGGAGATTGTAAGACCCCGAATTTTATGAAAAAAAAGTATTCAATTTTTCTTATAATTACTATTCAGTAAATGGTTAAATTGATAAAAGTTTAAAGTTATGAGTGAAATATGATTTTTTTTCAAAATAAGCAAGTGGTTATAAAATAATCATTGTTGTCGGGAAATATTTGTTTGGTTGTGGAATATTCTTTCTGTCGGGGAATATTCGTACGACGGCGCAGCCATTTGTGGGCCCCATAACAGAATAACTGTCGGGTGAAGAAAACGACAAATTTGAATTTTTACAAATAACGGCGTAGTTGTTACCGTTAACACTGTTGGAATACCCGGTGATTAAAATACAGTAATACGCGTTATTACACAGTAGTACACGGTATTACATAGTATTTTTGAAATTATTGATTCTTACACAAGAAGGCACTACTCAATAATTGTTACAGTAATTACTGTTCAATATTTTATTTTATTGATTCAATAATTGCTACGTTAAAATTTTATATTATTGTTGTTCAATAATTATTGCTGCACAGTATTTTCCTTTATCAGATCAATAATTCATATTATTTGAATAATATTATTAGATAACATTATTGGTAATATCTAGAAAGTTCTGTCTAAGGAGAGGTTTGGTCATCTAATTGCGCGCCAGTAAGGAGAAATCCTTATTGGAAAGCCCCCTCTTTCCTGGGAACGACCTGGTTGTCATAAATGTGATTCTGTAATATTATTTGTGAATAATTAATTATTGATTCATATGATAAGAAAATATTTATTTTATGTGGATATAAATGAGGGATATATTTTTGTGGTTAAAAAATGAAGGAGTTAATGTTGAGATTTTTATACGTATTTTTGTCGGAATGGAGGTATTAAAAATCAGGGTTTTTGAGATATTTTGCGGGGGTTATAATTTTTAATCCGACCGTTGGATCGTGATAATTTTTGGATATATTATACATATATAAGTTGAGTATATGCCCACAAATTTTGAACCGTTAAAAATGAACGTATGATTTATTATGAATTTTACGAGATGACTGGTTCAGAAATTGTTGAATTTTCGGAGTTTATCATTTTGATGGAAAATTCTAGAATTGGTGGGCCCCACTTGTGGTTGGTGAAGAAATGTGCTGAATTATATTTCAAATGTGGTGGGTGGGAATAGTAGCAGGTAAAGCCATCAGGTTGCAGGTCAAACCTACCAAAATTTTCCAATAAATAGAGGGCTAAGTTAGAATTGAAAATCACACCAGAAACATAAGCTTTCTCTCTTTCTCTCTCTATATTATGAAGTATATTTTGTGAGTTTTTAGATACTTGGTGAGTTGCTATTCATTAGTGCAAGTTTCCTTCAGCATCATATCCGATATCCAGTCAGAAGTACTGCTCTTTTGAGGTAAGGGATAGTAATGGATTTTAAGGGTTGTTATGATTTTCAGTTTCGTAATTTTTCTGATCTTCAAAAATTCTGGAAAAATTCAAAATGATATTTTGATGAGTTTTCTTGATTGTGTCCAAAAATGGTGATTTTTGGATGTATAGATTGAGAGTTATGAATTTTATGAGAAAAGACTATTTTAAAAGTAACCGCTTATAATTCCTTGTGGTTAACTCCAAAATTGATGAAATTTTTATTGGGAGTACATGTGTATGATAGAAGTATACTCTGTAAATTTTAGAATTTTTGGACAAAAGTATAATTTTTGATAAATGTCTAAATATTCGGTGGTTTTGGCCATATGAAAAATAGTAAATGAGTTTTAAAAATTCTGAGAAAAATATATGTTCAATATTGGACTATATTATGGTAAATCCCAGAAAAGAAATATTTTTAGAACTGATTTGATATTTTTCATGAAAATGGACTAGTTATGAGTAAATGAATTAAATATGTTATGTGAAGTAAGAAAATTGGAAAATAGGATTTTATGGCTTGAGAATCCTATATGAGGTATATGCAGATTTTTTATGATGGTTTTGATTATTGGTGATAAAATCTTATGAGTTTGGTATTTTAGAATGATTAAATGCATTATTTAGTAAAGTGTAAACAATTTAAATAAATTGTTTATAAGCTTAAGAAATATTATTCTTTCAATATCATTATACCGAAATACTGGTATGAATTTTATTGTGGAATTTCTACCTTTTTGTGTCGAGTTTACTATTTATGAGTTACTATTCATGAGTTACTATTCATGAGTTACTATTCACGAGTTACTATTCACGATAAAAATTGGTTTCTTTTTCTAACCAAATTATAGTTGAGTTATGAATATTACTCTTGAGATTAAAACTAGATGTTGATCATATTATTTTTATTATTATATATAACGTTTTTATAACCCTAATGATGATATTTCTCTTTGACTTGAGTGTAAAGATGGGTAGATTTTTGGTATGATCATGACTATGGGTTATCTTTGGCCAGTAGTGCAAAGTTGAATCGTTGATTGGTATGATCATGACCATTAAATTTATAAGTGAATATCTTTAGCTTAAGTGCAAAGATGAATTAATCAACATGGTTATAATTATTGTTTATAGAAATTCTGAAATGATTATATATTTCTTTGAGATATTAATATCTTTGGCATGTAGTGCAAAGATGAAATATTGATGAATATCTTTGGCCTGTAGTGCAAAGATGAATTGTTGATGAATATCTTTGGCCTGTAGTGCAAAGATGAATTGTTGATGAATATCTTTGGCCCGTAGTGCAAAGATGACATGTTGTTGAATATCTTTGGCCAGTAGTGCAAAGATGAACAGATGTTGAGATAAACATGACCAACTGGTGATACAAATGAATATCTTTGGCCGTAGTGCAAAGATGAAGTTATTAGTATGATTATGAACAGGAAATGTGATTTGGTGTAACCATGATCTTTGATGTTTCAGGTAAAGATAGGTGATGAAAATTATCTTCGTCCTGGATGAGAAGAGGAATTTAGAACTACAGTTATGATTATGAGTTATTCATATGATTGTGGACCAGAATTGTTGATTGATGTTACAGGGATAAAACATTATTGGTGGATTTTTAACATGGAGAAGATAATAGACTTTATAGTCTATTTGACTCTTCTAATGGATTGCTCGTTCCGCTGCAACTATGGTTGAAATTTTTATCATTTACCATATGTTCTAAATCTCTGATTTATTGTTGATGAAGGCTATTGATAATTGAATTATCTTTAGTCATGATATTCTTTACTGAGCTAGTTGTGCTCACCCTTTTGCTTCACAATTCCTTTCAGGTAATAAGAGTGTAGCTGGGTCGAGCGGGGGTAACAAGGGAATAGAACGGTGGTCATCATTTAGTAGTTATATTTGGTGAAGAAAATAGGGTGAGGCGAACCCAACGTTGGAAGGGTGTTTTGTCACTATTATACAAGATGTCTAATGACATACAACTTCGTGTCATCATAAGACAGGGTTGTGCTCATCCACTTGCTGAGTATATCTATGGGCACTACCTATATAATCTTGGTGTTTGTTTGAAGTATAATTCTCAATTAGAGACAGTGGAGATAATTATAAGTCAAGAGAAGACTCACCATTGGGAAGAATATGATAGTAATCTTCTCGTTTTTCTTTGGGGTCTATTGGGTCAACCAAGGATAATTCTGTGGCCATATGATATCTATCATAACCTAGATGCGTGGCCTCCCATGTACGAATGTTTTCTTGAGCACTTCCCAAAGATTCTAATTTCTAAAACAGTTTTTGACTATACCTTTATGTAAGGTGTTATTGTAAGGTGATGTCCACGGTTGGAACATGAGTCACATTTGGTATATATTTGTATCCAAACTCACAGCATATGTGTTGTTGTATTTTGCACGACAATTGTTGTAATAAAGTTGTAGTTATTTTCTGTACCATGTATTTGACGACTCAGAATGGGTTGGGTGGAATGGACCTATTTTGGGGTCGTTACAGGCTATATGTATATATGATATTTTAAATGATTTTATTTTTAGGGGAATTAACCACAATCTTTTCAAAAAAAAATCTCATGGGAAAAGAGATAGTATGAGATAAGTATATTGTAAAGGGTAAACAATTAATAGCATATTTAATATTATACAATCATTGTCTTAATTTTTGTGGATAACTCTAAATCTTCAATAATGACGCATCTCTTAAATGAATTGTTAATCTTCAATCATGAATATAAATAATTCTTGTTATGTATTAAGATAAATTAACCTAGTGCACTAGATTCTCTTCACTCTGAGGGTGTTGAAGTATATATATATATATATACACACACAACTGTGTATTACACAGTAGGGATATGTCGACAGATTTTTTGGGCTATGGCGACAGTTCACCCGTCGCCATAGCTCAGAATAGCTATGGCGACGGGTGAAACCGTCGCTATAGGCCAAAAAACTGTCGCCATAGCCGACTCTGTAATACACAACTGTACATACAGTTTTTCATATATATATATATATATATATATATATATAATGAGTTATAATGAGTGATCTTAATTTTAAATTTAAAAATGTCTTAAATTGACTTTTAAAAGTAAATAATAATCATATAATTGTTTTCCCTCAAATTTAAATTCGGGTGGAATGAACACAAATCTGTCTATTCTTCAGCAGCTCAGCTCAGGTTCCGTTTAACCAATGTTTACAAAAAGCAGTATATTGGCATTGTTTCTAGATTTCTTTCTAATGTACTGAAGAACATCTCGATCAGAAAATATTTAGAGCATTGATAATTGGCATAACGCTAGGGGTTTCAAACGATGATACTACTTTATCACATCACATAGTCAAGATGTTTTCGACCAATATAATGATTACATTTCCTTTCCTTTCATTCTCCTGGTCCTGGAAAAAGGGACCCCTCTAGTTTCTGCACATTTACATGTGCGTGACCATTTAAATTTTAACATATATAGAAAAAAGAACTTATAAATAATAAATAACTGTGTTTCAGATTACTCAGAATGATCAGAGTTAAGCCATGGAACATCTCTACCAGCTAATTAACAAAGCATATGGGCGGGAGATCAAGAGAATTCCACAATGACAATTCACCATCATTACTGGAAGAAGATGATCCCATATCTGTCGAACTTTGCAATTCTTCCTCTTGTTTTTTCTGCACCACTTGCACATTGTCTTCTTCGACTTCCTTCTGCTCGTGTTGGTTCTTGTTACATGCATTACGTAGCTTCCTCAGCTGATCTGACCTGATGATCCTCTGGGTGTTTGCACTTGCTGATCTAAGTTTCAGCTTCAAGCACTCGGTTATACCATTGAAAGCATACAGTGAGGCTGAGAACTTCCTTTCGTATTTCATCCTTTTCATAGCCTCGCTAAGCATCGTTGGCTCCCCCTCATAAGCCACCTGCTCAATAGGTTCTGCTATCTCTTCAGCAATTTCAAAAGGGGAACAATAATTTGATCCAAGTTCATCAACAAAATGGAAATCCATGGCACTTATATCAGTGCCTTCTTCTTCCCCATCTTCTTCTATTTCCCCTCCATCATTTGCCTCACCGCTTGAGCACTGGCCATCAGAGGACTGAGCCAAGTCACCCCAGTTATAGTCCACATCAAGTTCTCTCATCTCACTATTATCTTTTTCACTGAAGCATGACTTTAAACTGGTGTTAGTGTACTCGCTAGTACTTGCACTAGCACTAGTAAACATTTCGTCGTTGGGGATATAATCTTCAGGATCATTAAGAAAATCAGTGAATTGGGTATCTGAAAAGTCAGCTACCTCATCTCTATATTCTTCTTGTTCCTTCTCTTCATGGTTGATGGGAGGAGAAGAATTAGACGAAGCAGCCAAAGAGTTATTTCTGGCTTTGAGCCTATGAAGGAGAAGGTTTGTAATCTTTGTAGGAAGAGCTGGAGTTGAAGAAGATGATTGAGAACAAGGCCAGAAGTTTGTGCGAGTGTTGGCTCCTCGAAGCAAGCAAGCAGCCTCATCATAGGCTCTTGCTGCTTCCTCAGCAGTGTCAAAGGTGCCCAACCACACTCTTATTTTTTGTATGGTGTCCTTTATTTCAGCCACCCACCTACCTGATGGTCTTTGTCGAACCCCAACAAACCTCTTCCTAGCCCGCCGCACTCCACCTAGTGCAGCAACAGAAGCTGCTTCCTTCACCATATCATCCCAAGCCATGTTTCCTTCATCAGAGTTTTTCTCAGTCACCACTTCTCCAACCTTCCTCTTCCTAGCCATTTTTCTGTATTTCTATTCTATGTACTCTTTAAGTTGTTTCTTATTGTTCTTGGCTTGCTATACTAGTAATTAAGTTGTGATTTTGTTGAGTTGGGATTTACGGGGTATATATATATATCTATATATGTAGAGAACTGAAGATCCTGTCAACCGAGAGATGGGAGTTGAAAGGGTCTTTACTGCTTGTTCACACCTCCTTGTTATTTCTTATTTTCGGCTCGCAGCCACATGGAAGCTCCTCTTTAATTTGAGAGAGAGAGAGAGATTTAATGTAGATTTAAAATATTCAATATTTGTGTGTTTTCTGATATAATTTAGAGATGCTTTGACTCAGCCAAGGAGTGCAGAGTTTAGCATCCTCTTCTGTGCCAGAAGTATTATTTTAAGACTCAGTTCTCTTTTAATAACAATTCCCAGGACTGGTATTATGCTTTTTTCTAGATTTTTCTCATTAGCATATAAATAATTACAATAGGTAATGTTTTATGCATACTTATCACTAATCTATTCTATTGGAGAAGAATATTTTAAGCTCTAAATAGGGAAGCATAGAAGTTATCAATGTCTAGAAAGAGACTAATTGTACCCTTCCTATTGTATGCCTAGGAAACCTAAAGCACCACAATATAATATTCCCAAGGAGGCAAACAAACATGATGTATGCAGGGGCAGAATAATCATTCCATGCAGGGGATATTCTCTATTTAATCAAATTAACCTTGAAATAGGATGTAGGGTGTAGTTAAAACCACTGTAACATTCTCAGTCATCACAAGTGGTTAATGCCATTGGGAGTGAAATCACTCTTCAAGTTGACCCACAAAAGAGGTTACAACACAAGCTTTCGGTTGAATTTCAATCGAAACCCTTGCAATCCTAATTATTCTCTTTACTATCAGCTAGCAAAAACAAAACTAAGGACAACAATACTCTGTCTCAGCTTTCATTCACAGGCTCAGGCTATGAAGTTCACAACAATGCGTTAAGGTATAAACCAGAACAATTCACACAACAATAACCAAGAAATCCTTGTACCTTCCTCTAAATTATGGAATGAAAACAATTACAAGAAAACTAATATGGGCAAAAGTACGATCAATGAAAAGTTACAGATAATAGAAGGCTAACCTCATTCTTAGGCTCAACAACATAACCTTCGGTGATTTTAACCATATAAATAAAAAATGTCTTAATCAACAGCTTTTGTCATGGCTGATGAAGGTCAACAGAATCGATTTCCCCAAAGGTTCGCGACAACATAAGCATGTCCAAGGAACTAAAGCTAACACTAAAAAGTAATTTATTATGCAGAGAAATTAAATTTTAACAGAACCACTTTTAATATGATGCCTACGAAATTAGCATATATTGCATCTTCAGTTTTGTAACAAGATTTTTTATGGGCTTGTCGCTAGATTTTAGAAAGATACAATGACATTCAAAGACTAAACCAATGATCTATGAACATTCAATTTGAAAAAGAAAATAAAAAGATCCATGAACATACAGTAGTAAATAGTACATGATATGCATCTTTAAACCTTGATTACTCACTGAGTTCAAGATTCTTTCGGCTTCTATGCTCATAAGGATCCAGTTAGTGGAATGAACTTTCTACTTTACATTTTCACGAGGTTATTTATAATTAGAGAAACTAAAGAGTAGAGAAGTCATTTCTTTACCAGTGTAGTATAGTCATTATTCAAAATACAATACTCCTTTTCTTCTTGGTTGTTTAACCACATAATTTACAAATTGGTGCACCTCATTATTGCCCCCCCCCCAAAAAAAAAAACCCCTCCTAAAAAGCATTACTATATATGAAAAACAAATTAATTAATCTTGTTGTAAAATGACGTGTACCATCCCTCAAATTTTCCTTTCTCATAATCAGAATTTATCCAATCATAACATCGTAGTAATTCTAACACATCACCTAAAAGAGCATTCAATATTTATTATTACCAAATAAAAAAATACAGAAAAAAGTAATCAATGATGGCCAAAGTTAACTAACAAATATGTACTTCCCCAAAAATTGTCCCATTTTAATGCCTATATGAGATAGTTCCAACCTCCGAGTAAATGAAATCAAATACAATAAATTTGTTTGATCCGTTATGTTTTTCATTCACAGTTTTCGTGGGGAATTTTCACTGATATTATAATAATTAGGATCTTAGGTTTATGGAGTGTGGACCCCCTATTACATACTATTTTCTTTTCTTTTCATATGTAGTTCTTTATGACAAAAAGAAAAACAAAGCGGTCTGGGTTTCCCAACAGATCTGAAACTGAGTCAACTCCGCATTTTCCCCCAAAAAAGTGAAAAGTAGAAAGAGACACAGGAGATTTGTGATTATCAAGCTGGTTTATTTTTTATTTGATCCCGTTGAAATTAACCACAAAATCTGTTTAAGCTTTCCCTCTCCTGCGTCATCACACACAATTAATTTGTCCCTAATCTTGCTAGCTCTGCCACCTGGAATTGCGGTTGTTCATAACGTTAAAATATTCAACTTATATTCTAAAGGTCTTTCAGCTTAAACTTATATTCTAAAGGTCTTTCAGCTTAACAGTGCAAAATGGAACGCATCCTAGGCTGACTAGATTTACTTAGTCAAAGAAGTTGTCAATGGCCATTCTTATTCCTCCACATGGAGCTAGAACAACAGAGCACAGGTGCTTCTCATAGTGATGTATTATGATAAGGCTGACCACTAACAATATAGTTCCCATCATCTCTAATTGATATCAGAGCAACAGAATATGCTGTTGGTAACGTAGTCTCTATTTGGTACCATAACTTAATAGTTTTTTAACTTGATTATTTCCCTCTCTGCTGTCAGTTACCTTTACGGACACTATATTCCCCGCTCCTAGGGTAACATTTGAATATTAGATCTACTAATTAAGAATTTTTTGTATTCTCAGTATAAGATTTAGAAAAGATTTCCTATGCTACTAAGCTAAGGAGGGCAAGAATCAAAGCATCCTGCTAAGAAAACTAGATGAGGGCATATGTGATCGTGACACATGACCTGCTGTAACATGCTCAAGTAGCAAATTCTCGTACACAAATCAAACTTTTTTTTGTACCTTAAAAAACATCAACTTACTAAAATAGATCCCAACACCGAATAACTTACCTAATGAACTCGTACTATTCTAAAATTGAAAGACCAAAAAATGGCTAAAAGGCCTCCTTGTTTTCTTTTAAAAAGATTTGCGGGACTAAAATAGTAAATACAATCAAGTTCATCAGTGAAATCCACAATGCATAGTTCCTTTCTAATAGTGTAGTCAAAAGGACACTCGTCATTCTAGCATGGATGTGGAAAAATATTAATCTCACACATTAACATAAACTAGTGGTTTTCATTCTCATCTGTAAAGCCTTCTCCCTTTTTTCTTTCCTCTGGATAGTTTTTCCCAGACCAGCCCGGTCACTGGTCCCCCACCCCTTCTTTCCTCATTTTACCCTTGATTATAACTCCAAGGATGTTGATCACACAAGTTTTTAATAAAGTAAAGGAGGGAGGAGGCATTTTTAGTAAAATAGTGCTTCTGAAATACAAATGAACAGGATACTCCACGATAGGAAAATAATATTAGCATAGTGACAAGGCACCAATGAAATACTTCTCAAGGACATAACATGGACAACACACAACAAATACAAACAAAATTATCACACACATGAGATACATCTCAAGGATATAACATGGACACATAACAGATACAAACAAGATTCTCATAATAGTCCTTTTCCTTATCTTTATGGCTGGGCTCTGGGAAACAACAGAGAAGTTAGCCTTTACTAAAACGATCCATATGTACTGTTGCAGCTTGCTAATTCAGAGACTAATTGAACTAAATACCTCTCAACTTCAAACCTCAGCAGTCTGAAGTAGGGGAGAGCTATGACTATTGTTGTTTCCGGAATATTGGACTGGCACTAGAGCAGGATCTCGATATGCAGTGACAAGTTTTTCATAAAAATCAGCCATTGTAGCGTCACTTTGATCATATCTGTCTTTCTTTATCAGACACTGTATCATAGAAATATAGTTCAGGTAAATTTTTAGAATTTTATCAAGAAAAGAAATTAATCAGGAATAAAAAAAATTGTAATTTGTCCGGATGGCTGAATCAACTAATTAGTCTGATGAGTAAATATGAATATCTTCTCTTCTATCAAAATTACTTTAAGCATATTTGAGATCTATCACTGTTCTGCATGCTTTTTCAGCTATTGTTTGTGCCACAAGTACAAGCAACAAAGAGTCAATGGACATAGGAAACAAGGATACGGCTGCTGGGATACGGGTGGGTGACACGGAATACAGGAGTTCATCAAATGTTAGAAAATGAGAATTCAGGTGAAGAGGGGAGACGCACATATTTAATTACATATATATATATATATATATATATATATTATATATATATATATGGGAAATGATCCCTAGCATGTATTTGCTATGGATAAAAAATGGGCAAATAGCATCATAACCATCCATTACAATAATCAAGGGCAGAGATTTAAAAGGGATTTACTCCGTCCGCTAGTTGAACTAGCGGACTCAGATTAATTAATTTTCGGACAGAATTGCCCCTAACGCTCAGTAACCTTCGTCCGATAGTGAACTAGCGTACGAGCACCCTCCCTCTTGCTGCGATTTCGAAATCAAACCCTCCGTCCTGCTGCAAGCACCCTCCCTCCTGCTGCGATTCCTAAATCAAACCCTCCATCCTCGAAATCCAAACCCTCTCTCACCCTCCCTCCTGTTGCGATTCCTAAATCAAACCTTGCGATTTCGAAATCCATACCCTCCCTCCTGCTGCGATTTCGAGTACGATAGCTCCTGCTGCGATTTCGATTTGCAATCCACTAAACCAAACCCTCCCTCCTGCTGTGATTTCGAGCTTCGATTTCGAGTTCAACTAGCGTACGAGCACTCTCGATTCCTGCGACGATTCCCTAAACCAAACCCTCCCTCCTGCTGTGATTGACCAGGTATTTTTGCTTTTGTATCTGGTTAGGCTAATTTTGCTACCAAGTAGTTTGTATCAGTGTTTAGTTTTGCTTATCTAATTAATCTTATGGTATATATTTTCGAGATTTGGTAGTTTTGGTTATTTTTAGTTATCAAATTTGTTAATTTGTTGTTGGTCATGTATCTCGTTTTCAATTTACTGTATAGTTGACTACTTTTAAAAAAGTAATTGGCTTGATATTAGGCTTCAGATAATACTGTTCTAAAGTAATTGTTGTTTTACTGGGTTATTGTTTTAATAGTATTTCTACTGGAACAGGGGAGTTCTCTAATTGCATTAGCTGTTTTGTTATCATTTATATCTTCAATCAATAGTGAAATGGTATGTTGTTGAAAGTGGATGATTTTAATATGGTTATTTATTTTAAATTAATTTATATAAACTGTGATGTGAAATTAGCACATTTGAATGAAAAAAAGAATAGCTTTAAAGTTCAACGAAAATGCTCCCAATTTGATTTCTATGGCATGGATTCCTTACAATGAAACACGACATCTTTTTTAATAAATTTAAGTATGAAATGTGGTGATTTAGCTCAAAGAGTTATAACAATAATTGATTTAAGTGCAAGGTTTAAGATTACTTTTGTTCTAACTCTGTCTACACAGTAGGAGATCGCGAAATCATGTGGAATGGGAAGAACTAACTGCGATGTGGATATACTGTCGTCGTTTTGGTTCACATTAAAAGATCCAATTTTTGACCAATTGTATTCTTGATTCACTGCACGAGTCTATGGTTATATTGAAAGGTCTTCTAAGAAGTACAAGACCCTTCTGATTGGAATTTTAGCTTTACCATCAATTTCGTGTGTTGCAAAGGCGTTAAGGATATCACTTTATTACCATCTCTCTACACACCGCCTTAAAACATATTTATCATGTATCTTTTTTATACTTTTGGCAATCATATGCCTTATAATGTGTTTACAAAGCATACCAGAATGCTCAAATTTTTTACAATTACAATTAATATCTCCAGTTTGAACATTACTGACAATAGTAACGTATCTATTTGTTTCTTCGTTGTCGCTTGCCTTGCACAATGCATACGACTTTGTATCCGATGTTGTTAAATGTTGAAGCTTCTGCATTACGTACTTATGAGATTTTATTATCTCAATCTAAAAGCGACTGAACATCTCCTTTGTATAAATATTTGCTCTATGTGTTTCCAATGGTGATTCAAGAGTCAAATTTCGAGTTCGATGACAAGTTACGTAGTCAACTTTTCTCTCTCATTACTTGCTTCTCAAGTGCTTTTTCTGTATTTACGATAAATTCCTTGATACTCGTCGCATTCACATATTCATCGAACAAACTGTTCATTCCCTCACTCCTGGATGTAGTCGTCATTCCTGCTGCAAAAAAATTGTGTACGCCTTGATCCATTTATGCTTAACCTCATAAAGTGATTGGAGCCAATCATGGTCATGCAGTTCGTAATCTAGCATCAACTTTTTCCATCGCTCCTCGAAATTCGCAACGGTTAAAGATTTATACACACAGCAGTTAAAATCATGTTTAAATGTTGGGTACTATTTATACAATGTATGTAATTTCTCTGGAAATTTGTTGCTAAGATGCCACGTGCAAAGAGCATGGTGTGTTTCTAGAAGAACCTTAGCAATCGCATTGCTCATTGCTTTGTCCTGATCAGTGATAATGGTAACTGGTGCCTTGTTGTTCATCGCTTGAAGCCAACTTTCAAAAACCCATACAAAAGTATAATCTGTTTCGTCCTGAATCAGTGCAAAACCAAACAAGATGAAATGATAATAATGATTTACCCCCGTGAATGGAATAAACGGCATTGAATATTTGTTCGTTCGATAAGTTGTATCAAATGTCGCTACATCCCCAAAATTTTTGTAAGCTATCATTGATCGATAATCTATCCACAAGAAACATTCGATGCGATTATCTTCATCTCGTTTGATATCGTAAAAAAATAGAGGATTTTCCGCCGCGAGTTTTTTTAGGTAGTGCAATGCTGCTTGGGCATCGTTTGAATCTATTGTGTCACGTCTTATATCTCGTACAATATTCTGAATATCCTTATCACTGAAACCGACATATTCCACCCCTCCACCTATTTCACTAAATACGTTCATCATTTTACTTGGCCCAACTCCAACCCTTGTGAAAGTTCCGATTAAACTTCGGGCGACAGGAGTTATATTTTTCTGTGTTTAAATAAAAATTTTCTTGCTCGGAGTCACCAAATCATGATTGTGAGACAGCTCAATATTTGAAACTTTCCAGATATCTTTCTTTAGATGAACAACAAACATTTTAGCTTTGCACATCGTCCGACCTATAGAATCCCTTTTTCTTTTCACCTTACTACCATCAACTTCATCAACGTCTTGTTTCTTTCTTTCAATTGGTTTTCCAGCTTTCTTACATGTAAAAAGTCGGTTGGACAAATTGTTGGAGTGAGCATATTTATGAGTTGCCCCAATTTTTATTTCAAACCCACAACTATGTGCATATGTTCTATAAAATTCTTCCGCCTCTTGGATAGTAGAAAAAATTTGACCCTCATATGAACTTTTTGAAACGTTAATATGCAATTGATTCGTGTTATGAACACCAATATTATCCATGTCAATATTATCATGAGAAGAATTTGAAGAACTTGAATTAAACATATCTTCAGCCATAATTGAAAACTTACCAGGATGATTTTGACCTGCAAAGCCTTGCTTGATTAATTACGTAGTTTTCTTCCTTAATGTCTATTGAAAGCAATTTTATAATTTTGGTTAAAAAAAAATTTTTGGCAAAAAATAGTAATGTATGATACATTATCTATCTCCAATATATATAGATAATTTAATTATTATAGGGTAGGTTTGTATAATATAATTCCAATATGAAGTCGAATTATTTTTTACAATATTAATATTAACCCTAGTGCTGTGAAATTAGAATTATGATGAATTAATATGATAATAATATATTTTTTATTTAAATTTTTTTAATATTTTTTTTGGAGGTTATTTAAAAGAAATTATAAGGAATAAATATGATAATAGTATAAGGTTTGTATTATTTTACTACTGGAATTTCGTGAGTTTTTTTATTTTAGCCTGAAGGCTATCCCATATTTTGTTTCCTTCTTTGATTTGGATTTAATTCCTTCTGTGATTTAAACTTGATTGCATATTGGATTGCATGGCTAATTGACCGTTTCTGTGATTTGTATTTTATTCCTTCTGTGATTTTAATTTGATTGCATATTGGATTGCAATTGCCGTTTTTATGATTTGGATTTGATTGAATATTGGATTGTTCCTTGTTTGATTGCATGGCGCGTTGACTGTTGGCGTATACATCCATGACTATTGGCTTATACATCCGCTAGTTCAACTAGCAGATGGGATCAATTAATTATTTTCAGTCTGTATGAATTGGGGGTAATTTGGGGTGAATTTTTTTTTTTGGAATCCGCTTGTTCAACTGGCAGACGGACTTATTTTTTTCCAGAGTCTGCTAGTTCTATTAGCGGACGGAGTAAATCCCTTTTAAATCTCCGCCCTTGATTATTACAATGGATAGTTATGATGCTATTTACCCATTTTTCATCCATAGCAAATACATGCTATGAATCATTTCCATATATATATATATATGGAGTACCATCCACAGCAACCGGTTGCTGTAGAGCAACCCCTTTTTTGATCTGTTGAATTTTTTTTGTTTTTTTTGCTCCAGCAGAAATTTCAACAGGCCAAAAAAGAGGTTACTCCACAGCAACCGGTTGCTGTGGATGGAACCCCTATATATATATATATATATATATATATATATATATATATATATATATATATATATATACATACTCCCTTCATCCCCAAAAGGATGACTGAAGTGATAAAAAATCTTGTTCCTCAAAAGCATGACAAAAGTACTATATAAATTTTTACTTGGACAAATTTACTCGACTTACTATCATATTTTACTTACCTCAATAGTCAACCATTCATATCACTAGTTCTCTCTCTACCCAAAACCCAATTAAATATATTAACTCATACAAATATCAACTCATCACATTACTTGAGGACAAGGGTAGATTCGGAAAAAAATATACTCTCTCCTAATTTTTTTTACTACCTTAATTTATGTGAAAATTGTACTTTCATCATCCTTTTGAGGACGGAGGGAGTATATGATAATAAAAAACTAAACACTTCATGCTTATCCAACAAAAAACATAGATTCATAGTTTGTTTGTTTTGAACTCGAGGACAAGGGCCTAACAGGTTAACCAAAAGAGAATAACTATTAGGGGCTAAACTGTAATTTTTGAAAGCTCAGGAGTTAAGTGTGAAATGCTTTCAAACTAAGGGTCTAGATCTGACGATGAATTAACTTTGGCAGCTAAATAAATGGTTATTTTACACGAGATATTTTCTGTTTAAGATCGCAGCTCACACGTGCACACAGCAATCGCGCGCCCAGAAAGAGAGATTGGGGACTGCAGAAACACGGTGGCAGTGACGACAAGGTCTGGGACAAAGATATTTGCAATTCTCTCTTCTTCTTTTTCTTTTTCCACAGAAACTTTGGATGAAAGCTTAGGGCAAAAGCAACTGTGGCTTTTCCCTTTTTTGCCTGAGATCTGAGTTTTATTTCCAGCAGCAATGAAGGTGCAATGGTGTTGATTGTTGTTTTACGGTGGTTCGTTTATTATTTGGGGATATGGAAATTACCTCACCCCGTGCACTGTCACCAATCTCACGCACCCCTACTTCCTAGTAATGTACCAATTGGCATACTATCCCTAAATATTAATCCCATTTCCTAGGATGCATACATGCATTCATCAAATTTTTTGTGAGCTTGTTTTAACCAATAAAAGGAGTCCTCGCATGACAAAACCTTCAGGGTGGTCCGTATATATTTCTTCCTCTAGGTCAGCATTTAAAAAAGCCGTTTTTACATCCATTTGGGGAATTAATTGATTATGTACATCAGCTATAGCTATCAAAAGTCTAATGGATGCAACTCTAGTGACCGTAGAAAAGGTATGAAAACAATCAATATCTGCTTAATGCTTAAAGCCAACTAGCTCGCTATAAAGTTGTCAATGTTACCATCTGGTTTTAGTTTCTTTCTAATAGTCCATTTACATCCAGTTATTTACCCAATTTTTTAACAACAAAAAAAGTTATTCAAAAGTTTCTTATGTCAGTTAGTGAAGGAATGCAAAACAGAAAGTTGAGAAGATCATTTATTAAACAGAGAAGGAAAGAAAATAGAAAATGATTTACATGAACATATTGCCACATTTCTTACTTGTGCATTAAGAGCATGAAAATTTAAATCAGTCATCAAGGTGTGTCAATGTACCTCAGTAGAATAAGACTTGAATATCGGTAGGAACCTTTTCCGGCAATAGCTGTTGAATAAAAGAGTGATGATTGGAAGAGGAAATATAAAGCCTGAGGCTAGGGGAACCTTCTTCAGCCCAAATATCCCAATGGCAATAATATGCATCAGCACCAAGGAAAAAATGGTTGAATTGTGCACTATAGGCCAAAATTCTCCACCAGTCTCAAATTTCGGTGAATAAACCGTCAAAAGCTGCAAGAAAACTTTTGCTTCAAATCATATTTTTAAATAATATCTCAGCATGGAGTATTAAATAATTCAAAAAACCTTGGCCTTTAGAATTTAGAACAGGGACCAACCAATCAATCTAGCACTACAGAGAAAGAACTTTAGAACTTCAAAGAAAGATTCAGAAAGTCCAAATGTGTTATATAAACCAATAATTCAAGTTTCATGTCGAATATTATATCATACCAAAGGCTAGAAATTCTCACGTGTCCCACCTCATGAATGAATTTCCAAATTACCAAATCAATCAGTAGGAAACTAATAATAATAATTAATTAAATATCAGTAAAACGAATAACCCTCTTTACAAACTACCATGATTGTGTGTGATACTAATGAAGATATATGCATTTTAATACACTTCAAGATAACCATCAATGAAATACAATCTTTCTTACCATCAATGAGGTCCCTTAAATTGTAAATGAATTTTTTTAAGATCAAAGAACATATTTTATTAGAAAGAAAGAAATTACAAACTATGAAGCTTATATGCACTACAATCTTTTGTATAACATCAAAGTGGAATTTATTAATTTAACAAGAAAAAGAAGAAACATATTCACTAACCTGGTTACGGTAGATGATGTATCCCAGACAGTAGTAAACCAAGAGAAATGGCAGAATTAGGGGAGCAAGGAAAAAGTATGTTATACCAAGAAGTCCAAAAAAGAGAATCCTGGGAATTTCGTTATGGTATGGAATCGAAGGGACCTCTAACTGATCTCCAGATTTCCCTAGGATGTTTCTTTCAATGAAACTCCAAATAAGCCTAATCAGTCGAAAGAGTTCTGAAGATGTACTTGTCCAGCCAGATGTTACAACATATGCAATGAAGAACGAGGCCTATACCAAAACAAATTAAAGTGAAAATTTATGAACATATATTCTAAAACGTTTTCATAGAAAAGTGTATAGATTTGAACAAGAAGAATCTATACACCGTTTCATTACACTTTCATAAATATTCTTTTGAGTTCTTCTCATTTAAATTTTAGTTTTAGTCTGTTTGTAACCACTTTCGGTATACTATTTAATCAAAAAGCAAAACAAAAAAAAATCATTAAAACTAGAACCATACGTCATCTTCTCCTGTGAGTCCCCAATATACACATCAAAAATGTGAGAACAATTTGACTTTTATGAAAGAGTTTAGGGTAGTCATTGCTCCCAACTCGAGCTTAAACTTTTGAACCGCATTAGCAAGTTCAGTCCCTTCTCAAGTTGTTGGGCAGTGTCATCCATCAGATCATGAAAAATGATATCATAATTATTCGGTTTACCATTTTTTTGTTAATTTACAAGTTATCCACACGTAAACACACACAGCAAAATTTTGGTGTGTGTAACCCATCAAGAGTTTGTAACCGGAGAGAGCTGATCCGCGTTTACATCAAAAGAGACCCTCGAATGAGAAAGTAGGGTTTTAAACAAATCCACATGAACAAAATGAGAAAGTAGGGTTTTATATAAGAACTTCAAGAAGTGCAATTTCCAACAACTTGCACTTAAAGCTTTAGGACCACATTTGGGAAACATTGCCAATAAATTGTTGGCCCACTAACATCATGCTCTCAGGTCATGAAATCTTCACTCTGTAAAATATTCATGCAATCTCATCCACCTTTTTTTAATAGCTCCTCCATTCCACAAAAAGTGTTCTACTTGTCATTTTTTTTGTTTCACCAAAATAGTCCATTTTTTAGTGATAGTAGAATAAAACGACCCAATGTCCTCTAGTTTGATCATACCACACTTACTAACAAATTATTTTGAAGGGTATACAAGGGGGAACAAATATATGCTTAAGATTCTAAATTTTATAAATGGGGCTCTTTTTGTGGAATGGAGCGTGAACTATTTTGTTTTTGGATATAAACAACCTCATCCAGATTTATACTGGTTGTTACAACTGCACTAACTAAATAAACTTGCACGTTTCAGAATAAATAATCCTACAGGGACATAACAAAATGGTATTACACCGCTAGGTTTGTGAATTGCGACGGCCGACGGAAATGAGATGACTTGTCTGAAATTTTTTCTTAAAAAATCAATCTGCTACCAGATTTCTCAACAAAGAGGGATGGCTCTGCTCAGCAATAAGTAATCTCAGATACATCACAGCCAACCAAAGAATAAATAAATGGGTCTTCTTTACATTCTCCTCATACCTATAGTATTCTTTTACCTAGTGCCGTATTGCATAACAAGAAATGTTCTCTGATCCATCCTCAATTTGCAGTGATTTAAACTACCTGACTGATCAATAAAGCTTCACCAAAAATCACCCAAAATAACTTTAGTAAGTTATATAATGCTGACCTCACTAAATACTACCCCTTCCTTTGTAATCGATCCATTTTTTAAAGTTTGCTCCTCTCCAAGCTTCAATGCACTCATTGGAATAAAGTGTTGGGACTTAATACTATGTAACTGCTAAGCAGTCTTTTAAAGAGTCGTCAACATAGCAGATATGATTTTAAAATAGCCACATAATACAAACCAACTATAGCGCTGAGAGCTGAGAGCATAAGCATCCATTTTTAGCATCAAACCACACATTCAGTAATTAAAACTTTCATGTATGGGGTCAAATCAGAATTGTACTCATTTAATCCTATTGACTCTAGAATATCTTTGAAGTACTTTGCAATCATTGGTTACCCCTACTTTCATTCAATTCCATAGACATCCACTAATCCAGATAAATGAGTGGTCTTCTCCAAGAATATTGAAAAATGAAATCTACATATTAGCTATCCCTGCCTAAGCAGCACAACCATCAAGAAAATAAGCTCAAAACATCTAAAGGTCTAGCACATACATAATATGGAATAAAGTATCACCAAGCTTCTACATATTTGAACTTTTGTCATCTTAAAGTTATTTCAATTGACATCCTAGAGAAGCTTAATCATGCATTATTCACACTATACAAAATCCATATTTTCCAACATGATCTAGATGACATGAGGTTAATACAAATTTCACTCAAATCATAGTAAATGAATTAGAAATTTCCTTATATTTGATACTTTAGAAAAGAAAAGTATTTCCATAGTTTAAGCAGTTCAAACTAACAACGTAAATAAATATACCTGCCCTGGAACAGCAACAGCTAATACCATGGGAATTTTCTTAGGCTCCAGGATGATATTAGTCTGGTATAGAACAGATCCTGATAGGACGTTTGCAAAGAATACGTTCCATATGGTAAACCAGAGTACCTTAAAACATGCACTTTTCTCTATCTGACTGAGTGCAATATAACCTTGAATAGAGGAAAGCATTATCATGATGGGAGGTACAAAATGTAGAAACAGCTGCAGAATGAGACTAGGAAGATATCCTGTAACAACTTGACTGATGAATGTTCTGTACGTCACAGAATTTGTAGTTTAGTATTTTCAAAACCTTTAAGGCTACAAATATTTGAGCTGCACACGTATCATGGCACTAAGTTCCATGGAATTATATATGTTGTATGTACATAATGTTAAAGAGGCTCAAACCAGTGGCTTTGGGAAATAAAAATTTATTATGGAAAAAGTATTGATAGAAAACAAGAAACTAACATATATAAACACTTACGTTCTCAGTATGCCTTTCAGAAAAGGGAACCAAGTCTCCAACTGATCCAAATGAGTAAGACCTTGCACTACTATAACAACTGGTAAAAAGAACAAAACTGTAAGAATAATACATGCAACAACAGCCACAAGGTTGGAAATCCATCTTTTCATGAATGATGCAGAAAAGAAGGGCCAGTAAACATCCTGGGGCTCAGGAGCAGGCTCAGTAACCCACTCTGTAGGATTCGTTCCCTGTTTGATGTGTAAGGCTATTGCAGCATCAAAACGTGACTTGAAAGAGACAAACGCAGCCGGAACTTCCTATAAATTGAAAATAAATAACTGGATGACAGGCTGAACGAAATTTAAAATAGACATAGAAATAAGGAAACTAGGTTTTGGAGCTTATAGATGGGGTAATTCGTACATGTTTCAAAGAGGATAATATAAATGGCATACTACGAAGTATCACTTGGGACGTTAAGACAAACTCTAAAACATGACTAATTATTTTGTCACGTCAGATATGCTGTCAGAGAATCCAATGTGGTTTGATATCTTATGGTTGACAGGCAATTCTGACATCAATCACTGACAATTTGACAGGTAATAAGCATGTATCAGTCACTTGCCACCTTTCCATAAAAAATATGCCAAAATTCAAAAAATAATGTTTAAAGTAACTTATAATACAAACATTTCCAGTGACCAAAGATTGCTCCATTCGGACACTATCTTCGAGATGTTCTAGCTTCTTTTCATAGTGATCCAAAAGATCAACTTTGCGGCCTAAAAAGCTAGCACGTCCGACCCTTTGTTGAGAATAGTTTGATGATTTCAAACGAAGAAGCCTTCTAGACAAGTTATCTGCATCACGCTAGAAGAAAAATCTTAATTTTAGAGATATTAGACTGGAAAAAGGAGAAGAAAGCAGGTAGCAAAATTCTAACGGCCACACTGTTCATCAAAATTTGAAATTTTAACATCTAAAAAATTGAATTGTTAATCTAGAATAACATTGTTCAAATGCTACTATTGTAGTGCATTTGGAGAATTTCTGACTACAAATTGTGTGTGATCCATACACACAATTAGATCCGACTTTCTCAGGCATTTAGAAAGGCTCAAAAGCCTGCCAGAAACAAATGGAAATTTGAAATTATTTTACTTTATCTCTTGTACAATTGGTGGTTTTTACGCAAATGTAAGTCCTGGGATTGTTGCATCCTTTACGGAACATTTTAGTCAAATCAATTCTTGTGTTAATAAAGAATTTATACTTCTCGACGAAGTTCAAAGCAGGCTTTACATATTTAATTCTTTTTTTTTCACAAGCCATTTATGGATGCTTAAGATTTTCAACGGGAGATTTTGAATAATTTTCACTGTATTAGTATTGTTTACCATTTTAAAAAATATTTTACTTTTTGATGATCTGTGATTTTTCTTGATTTTCTTAGATTAATAACTGCAAACACTAAACTCTACAAATCTATAGCAGGATCTGAGAGAATACACAATTGCAAAACCCTCACAGACACTCATCCCTGCCAGGCAGAATAAGCACCCACTCCTCAGCTAACCAAATAAACTTCAATCCTTGAACTCCACAACTGAAAGATCCCTCATTGTAGACATCTTATAACAGGGAGCAGAATTATAGATTAAACAAAAATCACCAAATAGAACAAACAGACATCTTATAACAGGGAGCATAATTATAGATTAAACAAAAATCACCAAATAGAACAAACAGAGCCCATGGTTACTCAAATTTAGTATCTACAGATCAAGATAGAATTGGATAGCACAATTCGAAGTTATTATTATTTTATTTTTCTGACAAGAATTCTAAATATTAAGAAACATCAGTAACATAACCTGCTATCAAGCAATAAGTGAACAATTAATAGTAACCAATACATATTGTTACATAGACAATGTGTTCAGTGAGAAACAAAAATATTCACACTAAAGTAATGCAAGATTTAATAAAGATAGTACACAAAAAGATCTAATCTCACAAAAAGACGGCAAATTAACTGCGAAAAGCTTGAGCATAATACTTACAATTAGGCTTTGAAGTTTGCTTGTTCGACGAACACTAAAGTGTGAAAGATATGCAGAAGGATAATACTGCGTGAAAAAGTTCTCAACACTTTCACTGACGCTGCTCCCTGATGAAACAGGGATACTTCGTACTAATATTGTAAACTGATGCATCTGAGGTTTGGATGAAAAGAAGCAGGCAATCCGTTTTGATGAAATGTATTTGTACTCCTGCAGATAATAGTTTCTTTATCATCCACTCAAAAAATTCTGAGGTTGCTTCCTCCCTCTTAAATGAACCAGTAAATAATGATGGTACTTTATACTTACAGAATAAAGAAGATAGCAGACAAATGCCGTAAAAACATACACAGCAGAGAAGTGGATCCATAACCTTCAGAAAGGCAAAAACATAATGTCAGGGCTCCTTCACAAAATTTATCTAGATGCCTTTCATATTTAGTTAAATTTGGAAACCTCATAATTCAATAAAATCAGAACCATAAGGCATTAGAAGTATGAGCGAAACCTTCCTATAGAAACATCATGACCACAACTCAATGCATCATTTATTATAAGAATGAACTTTGGTAAATTTAGACACATCTAACGAAGTACATACAAGAAGCAAATCCTAGCAGAAATTCTATGCAGATTCAATCACGGGAAAAAATAGTGTGTGCTAGTAGTTGTACGTAATCAAGTTAGACAATAGAAAAAGGAAAAGAAAGCACAAATTTCATTAAAAACTAACAGCACTTTGAAACTTCATATCTAGCATGCAATCTGACGGAAATGGTAAAAAGCTCTAGAAGGAATAAGATAAAAGAAGAGACAAATGTCAGTATTTCGATTAAATTCAGAGTGGGCTAAAACAGAAAGCTAGTAAGGCTGTATTTCAAGATAAGTAATCATTAAATGTAGTCATCAGTCAAAGTAAAGTTTCTAGATGTGTATTTATTATGCTTGTTCTTGAAAGTTCTAAGTAATATTTAAGTGCTTTCTCGTATGCTTTTGAATGGCAATAATGAATAGATTCAATATCTGAGTATTCCTCTTCTTTATTCCAGCTTTGATTTTCTGAATATTGTAGGACTCATCTTGTATCAAAATCATTCCAAGAGGTGGATTCCTCCCACACTCACATCTAGCCTTAATATCCCTTCCATTCTCCCAAATATCCTTATCCTCACATTTGTTTCCGTTCTACATCCTGTTCTACAAAACAATCACACACCCGCCAACAACTTACCACCAACACTTGAAAGAAACCTCCTTCATTTCTTGAAAAGGCTTTTCAGCGAACATTTGTGAATTGAATACGTATTTTTTTGTCAAAGCATAACTGTTCGCTGTCAAAGAACTCTACATGCTATGAAACTTATCCAGAAAGTGAACTCACTGCTAGGTTTTCAAATCAGAATCGAATTCAAGCTATCATTTGCTATAAAGATTACTATTTTGTCGACAATATTAACTTCAAAACAAACCACTGGATGTCAAGTATGGAATGATTGGCATGCCGTTAGAAAGTCTGCAGAATGATTTTTAGGTTCTTTTTGGCATTTTGGCCAACCTCCATCTATGGCAGCCAACAAATACTTGCCTTTGATCACCAGTCTCTCATCTTAAGTTCTTAACTTAGAGCTTCAATGCAAAAAACATGGTATATCAGGGTCTAAATGGAAACATGATTATCACTTAAACAACCACCATACTGTAAGAACCTCAATGACTGTCTGAAAAACATGATCAGACCTTCATCAAGATTTCTGATACGTTAATTTAAGCTTAACGAGGAAAGAACACATAACCTTCACTAGTAAAGTACTGAATGGAATGGCAAGACTTACTCTTCGAGTTCATATAAATTACTGTGAAGAACAAAAACATCTCCAAAAATCAACATATTAAACCCAACTCCGCAAAAGAGCCCTATTAATGTTTCAGAAGTTCCGAGTATCTATGGAAAAAGGGACCCAAATCCCTAAACCTAGAAATTTTCAAAACACATCCATGCTAACTATAGAGACCTTTTTCTTTACCTGTGCGGAGTTCAGTTGGAACCTGAAATAGTTGTCATCATCTACGATAAACATGAAATATCAAAAATAAAAGTTAACAAAAAAAATAAAAATCAATGGCTTGGGTACGGAATAATTACAAATTCTCCGTTATAGATGCCAGTACAAGAATTATGAAGAAAATGATAAATCTGGCATAAACATAATGTTTTATGACATAGTTTCATTATTAGAAATAGTCCACATTCATCAACAGAAAATAACAAAATCTCACTAGTGTTGGTAGCAGTATAATATAAATTATTTGTTCATACAGCAATACAATAAACAATCACCTGTTTGATCCATCATCAACATTTGAAATAGTGAATGACTCCAGAGACTTGTTTGGCAGGTCCAAAAAGTCAATTACTAACTGATTCCCCAAATAATTGATGGGAAGAAGAATGACCGCAATGATCATAGCAAAAGTAAATACTCGTAAACTGCAATATTGGAGCCAAGAAATCAGATAAACTACGATATTAAGAGAAGGAAACAATCTTAATCTAGAATCCTGATTAAGACAATACATTATGTCACCAAAAACTGTATAAATGGTTAAAATTGATTCAAACTTGTGCCAAAGGCATTTTAGCCTAGTTATCAAAAACATATGATTAGCACACTTCTCCAGGTTTTTGTAAAAGCCATCTTGTCACTCAGCATGACCAGATACTCATAGCAAACAGAAAATATTGGAATCAAATCCAAGCAAGATAACTTGAATTGGGAGCTCTTATTGCCCTACGTTCCACGTTGAATGATTAAATGCATGTATGCTAGCATTCGTTTACACATAAGCGAGAATTAAAGACATACCTCTTAAAGTGTGTTAGCCTTTAGTGCGGAAAAACTCGTGCAATTCTACGTGCTTTGCAATCCAACAGTGTCTCCAAACTACAATCCTTGTGGGATGAGAACAGAGCTCAAATCCACTGTTCGTAACAACTAGGATTTAGTCAGTATTTGGAAGCTTTCAATT
Source organism: Panax notoginseng (assembly GCA_016801055.1). Lineage (NCBI taxonomy): Eukaryota > Viridiplantae > Streptophyta > Magnoliopsida > Apiales > Araliaceae > Panax > Panax notoginseng. The sequence continues at coordinate 264,455,601 of CM029012.1, forward strand.
ATGACAGTGTATTGTCTCTCTCTGTTTTGGAATTTTGAAGACTTGTTAATCTGATAACTGAGGAGACGTGAGTATTAATGGCTGAAGTGGTTGAACCACTTCCCTATTTTTCCTCCATCTCCCAGTCAAGTTGCGTTTAATTAAACGGCTTAATTGACTTCGTCAATTAGATAGCCTAATGCCAATAAAACAAATGGGTCGGCGCTCCATTTGGATACCCAAAATGCAACATCTCCCACTCGCCCATGCGGGGATGACGTAATCCTCACATCTGCCAAAAACAGCTTGAACCAAAAAAAACTTGTAAACCTTTAGATGCCGAACCGTGCGACCGCTGAGGCCAACAACATAGAGGCATCTACCCTTCTAAAAAAGCAGTAGAGAAGCTCCCACACCAAACTCAATTAGTTTGCATAGAGGCTACAACCCATAAAATCAGAGTACCCAAACACGTTTGAATTTCATCAGGCTAAGTATCTCTAATCCTTCAGAGAGCCACACATAACCACATTTGGGCTCAAGTCTATTTCGTATCTCACTTATTACTATATTGTTATCGAAGTGTTATAGTAGTCAATAATAAATGCATAACAAAGTGAAATTAAATTTTCTTCCCTTTACCCTAATAATTAAATACTACTCAAATATGAATCAACTGCTTTCCCAAAATCGATCTTTATAGTCTCATCAATAATCCTGACCTTCATAATCGAACCAAAGTACCAACACTAATTCATGTTTTTGTAGTATAGTCAAAGATCACAAAGAATACTTGATGTAGGAATAAGGATCTAGTCTTACGGGACTCGCACGTCACATGGTGAGAAAACATGAATTCATTCTCTCACCTTCTTTACATGGTCGTTAAGCACACTTAACACTCTCACAACATGTTATTCTATAGTGCTGTGCGAACCTCAGTCTAGGGGCCTAAGGGGGTGTTTGATAAAATCTGAATCTGATTCTGAATCTGAATGAAAAAAATTACTTAATAATTAACATGTCTGAAACATCTGAATGACATAATTTTATTATTTTACGCCTCTGAAAAAATTCAAAATTGCTGTAAAATTATTTAATATTACTTAATATAATAGTTAATATTTATTTTATAATTTTTATCCTTTTTTTTTATTCAGCTGCTCATTCAGCCAAAAATATCTGACTTAACCATTCAGCTCAATCATCTGACGGATTCAGCCATTCAGACATTTTTTCCAAAACAAACGCACTTAATTGTCGACCGATTCAACCATTTAGTCATTCAGCCCTAAACAAACAGCCCCTAACTCAAACATTTCAAATTGCTCGCTTTTTAAAGCACCACATTTGAAATTTCGCGTCCGGTTATCATGTCACGACAGCCTTCTCATCTATATAAGCATATGTCCTATGGTCATGCCGTACGAATCTTAGTTCAGTCGCTTTATAAGGCATAAGCGCCTAACTCGAATTATTAGATTACTCCATTTCCCAAGCAACAACTCTGAAACTTCGTATCCGGCTATTAGTACAAGTTAATATAGATGGTGGGGCATAATATATTCGATTAATCCAAATTAGCATCATCTTGGCACATGCCAAAGCAACATAATATTTTATTTTGCTCGCTACTAAGCGCCAATTGATTGTTTATCTAAAGCATCAATAGCTCGCTACTCAGCGCCAATGAATTAATTGCCTCAACCTTGATCGCTTTTCAAAGCGCAAAGGGTGATTGCTCGTGTGAGTGAATCAATCAACCTGTTGTCATATATTTAATATGTGCACATCCAACATGCATAATAATTGTGTGAACTATTAATATTTATCATATGCGCTAAAAAGAAACAATCATAAGTGGGAATCAATAAATCTCGCATGAATGATAAATGTTTCGAAACAATAATGAATATCTCTAATACAAGCCAAATAATGAGTGATTTACAAGGAAAAAAGAAAGTATACCAAACCCTACGAAGCCCTAACAAACTAACATGTCTACAAAAGACATCTTTGGGAATCAATTTCATCAAAGGATCCGCTACCATAAGGTCGATGAGCATGTACTCTAATATCACCTCATTATTTGTTATGTTCTCTCTGATGAAGTTCATGCTATCATAGTAAACGGTCACAGGATCCGATGCATGAGGGGTGACTCCAAGATCCTCGAAGAATCTCCTCAGTCGCATGGCTTCCTGAACAGCTGACGTACATGCTACAAACTCTGTCTCCATTGTCGAAAGAGCAACACAAATCTGTTTCTTGATACACCAAGTGATTGCACCACTCTATAGCAAGAATGCATATCCTGAGATCGACTTGCGCATCCCCTAGTTACCTCCACAACTGGCATCAGAGCAACCAATTAATCGCAGGTTCGGTCCTCCATAACACAACATGTAGTCCAAAGTACATTTGATACAACTCCAGATCCAAATGTGCGATAATCGCTACGATGAGGTAAATTAAGGCAAACCTCACAATTGGTTAGAAGGTTTTCTCGTAAGTAATTCCCTCTTGCTGGGTGTAGCCCTTGGCTATTAGACAAGCTTTGTACTTTTTAATGGAACCATCCACCTTGCGTTTGACTTTAAGAACTCACTTATTCCCAATAGCCTTTCACCCTGGTGGAAGGTCAACCGAGTCTCAAACTTGATTAGTCCTCATGCACTCCATCTCATCTTCCATTGCAATCATCCACTTATTGCTTGTAGCAGATGCTAGAGCATCTCGATAAGATCAAGGTTCCTTGTCATCCTACACATAAGCCACAAAGGCATTCCCCTTAATCTCAACGAGACGACGTGGAATGTTACCTCTATGACTTCTACACATTTAAGGAACAAAAGATTCAAATAGAACTGCTCAAAGGCATGTCACTCCCACTATCTACAAGAGCCTGAGGAATAGCCTCTTCAGTATCTATTGTACGAGTTGGGGTGCCCAAATATTCCTCCATCTCATAAAAGTTCATCTCCTTGCTCATATCACCTCTGTCATGGAAATTCATCTCAAGGAAACCTGCATCTTGTGACTCTATCTCGGATACAGTCTCATCAGGCTGCTCTCCAACGAACACATAGCATTTAGAGTGTTCAGAATATCTTTCAAAGATACACTTCGTATCCCTCGGCCCAACTTTCTATGTTGATGAGAAGTGTTGTGCACGTAAGTTGTTGATCCCCAAGGCCGCATACCGCCCAATTCGGGCTTTCTACCGATCCATATTTCATATAGGGTGGACTGTACTGATTTTGAAGGCACGCGATTAAGTATATACATTGCAGTCAATAATGCATTACCCCAATAAGAGATAAGCAAACTGGTTTGCACCATCAATAGACCTAACCATGTCTCATAATGTCAGGTTCCTCCTCTCCGCCGCATAATTTTGTTGCGGAATTCTAAGGATTCTCAGTTGCCTGATTATCCCTCTTTCTTCACGTGGGTCTTTAAATTGATCGGACAAACCAAGAAAGGGTACCCGAAGCGCATATTAGTCAACTATCATTGCGAGAAAATAGGAACGTTCATGTCTTTCTTTCACATTCATAGGGCCACATATGTCTGAGTAATGCATTATTCATAATGCCTTGTCCTTTTTACCAAAACCTCGCTTGTCCCTTTATCGCTAGCCGACACCCCCACCCACAGCCCATTTAGCCGTAGTAGGATTAGCAGATTTCTTCCCCTTCTTGGACTTGAACCCTCTATGAGAGCTCGATTCAGCTACATATGCCCTGGAGGTCTTGACAACCTCAAGGCGCTCAGCCTTGAGCTCCAGGTGATGACGAATATCAGCAAAGTTTTTGATATTCTCATTATGGGTTATGTTGACCCGCATATGTTCCTAACTGTCGGGAATAGAGCGAACACCGCTGAAATCAGTTGCTCGTCTGACAATTGAGTCCCACCGGATTTCAATTCCCAGATCATATTAGTCATGATTCGAAGGTGTTATTTCAGGGTGTGGTTATCACGTTTATTGTAACCATCGAATCTAATGGCTAATTCTCCCAGCCTTGTCCACGAGATGCCACCAAACTTTGTTTTGAGAGCCTCCCACATTTTGTGCACAGTTAAATATTGTTCATACTCAAATAAAAAGTCATTATTCATGCAGCTCAACAACGTTATGCGAGTGATACGGTCCTTTTTTAGCCAACTTTTGAAGGTTGCAACCTTAATCGGGTCCTTTGCATGTTCACCCTCTGGTTTTATCATCTTGGATAGCAGAGTTTCTTCAACATCTTGCTCCTCAAAGACCATCCTGACTTCTCGGGGCCACGCATCATAATTATCTTCGTCTAATTTATTTCCTTGGTTTAGGTCTACGATAATGTGTTTTAAAGCCATATCTGTTTTTGAATTAAAATAAGAGATATTTATTGTTCACAACAGTATAAAAGAGTTTTTGCAACATGAATCAAATTAACACAAAAATAATAGGACATAAATACAAAAGGGAGACTTAGCCAAGCTTAGGAATCACAATCCGTATAAATGCCCAATTATTAAAATTTAATTTTTCAGCTCATAATACATATAAATGAGGGAATAATTTAATTAAATTACTTCTACCTAAATTACTCCCACCAGGAACAAGGGTACAGGTGTAATTATAGCATGGTAATTTAATTCCAAGCACCAACAATTAATATTTCAAAAATATTAACAAAAGGAGTTAAATAACAGGCAATATTACTCGATTAATATACCAAGTGTTCTATAAATGCATTAAAATGCTTCCAAACAAAATTCAATAGTAGCTTAACATCACAAAAGGTTATTGTAATTTTCTGAAATTTTCTGATAATTATGCTAATTATCACAATTAATTAACTATTACATAATAAAGTTGAAAATTAACTAAAATTATCCAAATATATCAATTTCCCTAAAACTTCAATGAATATATTAATTTTATGCCAATAATTAATTTCTGTTAAATTTCCAGAATTTAAGAATCACAATAATTATTTATTAATTAATTTTCACACATAAAATGATTAAAAAATCATTTTTTGCAAAATTTATTAAAAAATTGTTAAACCGCGGGTCAAAGTCAGAGTCGAACAGATGGACCAGGGCATGAATCAGGGGCGCTGGAGCGTGCATCACACGCGCTACAAAAGGTAGTCGTGCATGGCACGGGCACTCGTGGGCAGATGGGCGCTTCGGCGCGCATTCATGCCACGCGCCGCCTTCCCAACATCCGTTTCCAACGCGGCTTAGATGGGTGTGATCGATCCAATTTGTTGGTTCTTATGGTGTGCTCAACCACCATTTTAGGAGTTACCATGTTAAGGGTGTGATAATCGTGAATCCCACTAAGGGTAAGATTTCACTTCATCTTCAACCTCCAAAAATCAAAATTTTCATAAATTCAATTTCGCAATCCAAACATCGACAAGCCATATCTCACTAAATATTTATACAAATCGTACATATAATATGTCGTTGGAAAGCTTACAAGACGTACTACACATACATACCAAAATCACGTGAAACAGACAACTACACAGAAAGTTATGGCAGATCAAAATAGGCAGTTCATCAACTAGGGTTCTAAATCAATTTCAAATTACATATCCAATTGAACCCAAATTATGCAGATAGGCTACAACATACTGCAATATTAGCCCTTAACATTAAGTGTAACGCAGGTTGCCATTGATGATGTTTTTAAACTTTTAAACATGCAATCATGGCATATTATGTAAGCAATTCATATATGACATACATATGATCGAAAAACACATGCTCTAATACCAATGAAGGATTAAATGCATGTATGCTAGCATTCGTTTACACATAAGTGAGAACCAAAGGCATACCTCTTAAAATGTGTTAGCCTTTGGTGCGCAAAAACTCGCGCAATTCTACGTGCTCTGCAACCCAACAGTGTTTCCAAACTACAATCCTTGTGGGATGAGAACAGAGCTCAAATCCACGATTCATAACAACTAGGATTTAATCAGTATTTGGGAGCTCTCAATTATGGCAGTGTACTCTCTGTTTGGAATTTTAAACTCATTAATCTGATAATTTAGGAGACGTGGGTATTAATGGCTGAAGTGGTTGAACCACTTCCCTACTTTTTCTCCAACTCCCAGTCAAGTTACGTTTAAAATTAAACGGCTTAATGACTTGGTCAATTGGATAGCTTGATGTCAATAGAACAAATGAGTTAGACCCTCCATGAGTGCCCCATTTACATACCCAAAATATAACATATTGTGTACTATCATTCCAAATCGAGGTACGAGAACTAAATGTTGTACTGGTCCAACAATGTATAGATTTGCTTTGATAATGGCCAGCAAAAATATGAAAACAAACCAATTAAAAAGGGCAAAACTAATAAAATACTCACTGTAGTTAGCAGGTTTTACTGATTACACCATTAAACTTATAATTTTTCAAATTACCCAACTAAACTAATTATTATTTTAAAATTGAGTCATTCCGTTAAAAAAAATAAACGAACGTTAATTGTTTATCTAGAAAACTAATAAATTACCCACTGTAGTTGACACATTTTACTGATTACACCATTGAACTTTTAATTTTTCAAATTACCCCATTAAACTAATTAAAAATGATTATTTTAAATATTTTTAAAAATTATTATTATTTTCATTAAAAAAATATTAGAAACTATTTTTTTCATAAAATATAGATTTAAAAAAATTAAATTAATTTTAAATTAAATTAATGTCTACTTAATTTTTTTAATAGAATGACACATTCTTAATATTAGATATTTTAAAAACAAAAACTAAAAATAGAAATTAAAATAAAAAAAACAGTAAAAGATAAATAAAAAAACTGATTCAATTTTTTTAAAAAAGAAATTAATAAGTTTTATAAATAAATATTATTTTCAGGAAAATTGGAAAATTTTGCATATTTTAAAAAAATGATTAAAATTTTATAAAATATAGATTCAAAAAAATAAACTTTATAAAATTAAAGTTTCTAATATATTTTATTGAAAATAATAATTATTTTTAAAAATATTTAAACTAATTATTTTTTAGTTAGTTTAATGGGGTAATTTGAAAAATTAAAAGTTCAATGATGTAATCAGTAAAACGTGTCAACTACAGTGGGTAATTCATTAATTTTGTAGATAAAAAATTAAAGTTCGTTTATTTTTTTTAATGGAATGACCCAATTCCAAAATAATAATTAGTTTAGTGGAATAATTTGAAAAATTAAAAGTTCAGTTGTGTAATCAGTAAAACTTGCCAACTACAGTGGGTATTTCATTAGTTTTGCCAATTAAAAAGAATGCAAAATAATCGCAAATGACCAGCCGAATGCGCAAGTACACAGAGGGGTGGATCTATGCCTGGGGCAGGGGGGGCACCTGCCCCCACTGAATTATTCTCCACCTGAACCCTTTGGACAAGGAGGAGAGAGGATTTGCAGCAGCCTAGGCTCATCACGAATTATTCAAATTTCGACAGTGTTCTGAAAATCCCAGCCTAGGCGCTAGGCATTCATGGCGCCTCACTCAGGCCCAAGGCGGCAAAAGAATCCCTCCATGAAATTAGGCGGGGCCTAGACGGAAAATTTTTTATTTATTTTAATAACTACCCAAATCAGATCTTAATATATTTATTTTTCTAATGATTTACCATATTCATAATGTAGGTTGTAGCATATTAAATTACAAAAAAAAATTGAACAAAATCAAGTCAAAATGAATAATTTTATTATATTTGTAATTTTTGAACTTGTACCAACTTCAAATTATATAAATGATGATACATTTATAATATTTAGTTTAATTCAATATATTTCTTAAATTTATGTTTAGTTTCTTAAGTTTTAATATTGAATTGAATTCTTGAAATTTTATTATTTAATAGCAATCTTGTTTATAAATAAAACTAATACGTTAAAGATATGTTTGAACTTTGAACAGTTGCATGTTTGTGTTTCAACTTTAACGTTGGCAATATGGATATGTGGTTGAACTTTAAGCAAAGACCTTTATTATCTTTATTATAGATTGTTTTGCTTTATATTATTGTTTTGTTCGAATAAATGTAAGATAAAATATTAAAATTGACTTACAATAAAAAATCCGCCTAAGCCCCGCCTAGGCCCCTAGGCGCTAGACCCTCCCGGCCGCCCGCCCGCATCCCGCCTCCCGCCTCCCGCCTCCCGCCTTTTAGAATATTGAATTTCGAAAGTGATTTTATTATTTGTCATAATTACATCCCCGTAATCGCCGCCTTCTTTAATTTCTGACGGCCTTTTATTCTTCTTCATCGAAACCTTCTCCCCGTCTGGATACGTTAGAGATACTATTCAAAATTGGGATTGTGACGATGGTTTTAGGGTCGTTGGGGTGGAAATTGGCAACGGGTCGTTGGGTCTGAGTAGTTTCTCACTTTGATTTGGTTGTTAATTCCATTTTGACTTGTTATTTGATTATATTTGGTGGTTTACATGTTATTCTTGCCCTGATTTTGAATGGTAATCTTTTCGGGTGGAATTTCATGGCTGATTTGGGGGTTGCTTCCTGTCGGATTTCATGGTCATCGGTGGTCTCCAGTCAGGCTGTGGTTGTCCGGTGATGCATTGTAGGCTCCTTACATCGCCTGTTGCAATATTGGGCAGGATGTTGTTTGGGCAGTGTGCAATTGGGGCCCACGGTCAAATTGCTGGACTTATTTTGTGGATATCTTTTTGGCCCACGGATGATAAAGCCATTGAATGTTTTGGTTTCAAATTGTGTAGGCCCCATGGGGGTTTGTATTTTGGGCAGTTCTGCATGTCTTTGTAATCTAAATATTTTTATATGTTCTTTTTGTCTAACCTCGGATTACAAGGAAATTGAACTTAGGTTAGATAATTGGTTTCCTAGGCTTGTCTAGGCGTCTTAGTCATCTCGGGAGAAGTGGACTATGCTCTGATTTTTATTGTAATATATAAAGTTTTTTTGCATTTTAATATACAAACAAATTTAGCAAAAAAAAACTACAATTAGTATTCTTAATGGGGTTTTTTTTTTTGCGAATTTGACCCCACTGAACTTGGCGGCTGGATCCGCCCGAGTACACATAAAAACATACAAACAGAGAAAGGATAGAAAAAGGTCCATGCAAACACTGAATTATAAAAATCTAGTTATGTTGTATTTCTCTATACCACAATATCAGAATAAACTTATATGTTAAATGCTATGAAATATATATAAACCTGAATATGAAAATACGCATGAAGACAACAGCATCCAAACCCGAGATTGACAAAAGTTCTTCTTCCGAGGTCTGCCATGCCCTTCTCACCCAACTGGTAGAAGGTAATAATCTTTCCAAGTTGAAATCACTTCTCTGTGGAGATTTTCCTTCAATAACCAATCGTGGTGCATAAACATCGGCATTACCTGGCTGTTTTCTCAATATAGAATATAGAGTAAAAAACAAAACGCAAAGGCCAAGATTGATTCCAACAGAAGTTAAAAGAGCAGAAAGAATCATTCCTGCGAATTTGCAGTATGCTGGTCATCCACACAAACTTATCACCACTAACTCAGCTGTAAATAAATAAGAGAACTCAAAGACGTCAGATATAGATCAGCTAATTTTAAAATTTAGAATTCCTTTGAGCTACATATAACCTTTCACAATTGACATAAGGTAAAGAAACACCAAAACAGAATCAAAACAAGACATTTAATAGTCAATATCCTTAGAGTTAAATAAATCCTCTTCTCTTTCTCTTGTTCTTTCTTTCTTCGAATTGCTTTATCTTCTTAGAACAAGTAAACGGGAAATCGTTATACAATTCACACTGCTTTAAAGCAGGTATGTGTACACTAGTTTTTCGTATTTTCCAACCTCAACGAACTCATGTATTCCCATATTTACATTTGACTGAGCTAACTTTATCGGGTTCTCTTTTTCTCTTCCTTGGCTTGTTGGTGGACACTTTCTTTCTTGCCTAACTTGGGCTTGACATTCAGTTTCGAAAGAAAAGTAATGAAGTAGGAGAGAAAAAGCATTCAATCAATCAAATTCTGCTTCCGAGATGAAGTATTCCAGTTGTTATTTGATTTCCAAGTTAGAACTTCTTGATTCGTTTTATCTTTTCTTCAATGAATGGAAGACCTTTCTTCGTATGATACCTATGACCGATCTATTCCTACTCTTTCTTTACAGAAGAAATGAAGCTAGCGATCGTAAGCTTGGACATGCTACCTATGGTAGTTGCTATTAATCCGGTAATCCCGCAGATGCATTACTATGGTCTTCACTATTCACTGAAAACTAGCTCATAAGAGTGGATTAAGAAGCAGACAAAGAGAAAGGCAGGGAAGACCGCTAGGCATTAGCTCTAATTTGATGTTGTTAAACTGTAGGCTAGGAGAGGGACTCAGTTGGCGGTAGTTGCCATGTCCGTCGCACAGAAGATGCCAGCACCTGACGATTCCAAACGCACGAAACCGAACAAAAGTGCAAGATTGGTACGAATAACATAGTTTATGAACAAACCCACACCGGCGGACTAATGATTCCCGAGAAAGTTGAGGAAAATATTATAGTTTATAAACGACTACAAATAAATAGAGAATCATCGGATAGCATATATATCTCATCAGCAAAATACAAACTACTCTACCATTGGAATTCGACATATTTTGTTGAACATTTCAAATTTTCTCTTCTCCAAAAAAAACAAAGGCTATTGAATACCTGCTTCATAAAACGGTTTTCTTCAACCACACCGGCACACATATATATAGATAGATATAGAGGAGCTTGAATACCTAATCAACCAGAAAGGCGATTTGATACGGAGAGATTAATTGGGGGAAATATCTGCGAACGCTGAAGATCTTTCTGTGACACTGACTGAGCTCAACTCGGAACTTGATATTCTTGGTTAAAAAAGTTATAATCAAACCCACTTTCCTAGTTCGTTTAGTAGCCGACTAAATTGCAACTAAGCGCTTTTATTTGTCATATTTTTATAAGAATGTTCTCTAAATTTAATTTTTAGCACAAGTCTCCCTCATAAATATAGTCATGCTCATATAAAACTATTCCTTCATCCTTTTCCATTGATAATAAAATAATTTTTGTTAATTGAATTTGACAAAAAAAGGCTAACATATTATTTTGTTGTGTAAATTAAGGTTATTATAGTGTTAATTTGCGAGTCATCATGTTTCGAAGGCGACTATCAAATTATCCGTTTTATTTATTACACTAATTTAAACTCTAACGACTACTTATAACTTTAATTTTACAAAATATTCGGTTCAGATGAATTTTAACCCTAATTTAAAACTCATAATTTGATTAAGATGAATTCAAACCCTAATTTGAGACCTATTAGCTCGCATTTGTCCCTTCTTGATCGTAAATGTGATTTTCGTTGCTCTCAAATAGATCCCATAATGACTATTATAACCTTGCTTTAAGAATGAATAATATGTTAACATTTTTTGTCAAAAAAAAAATTTAAAATAAAAATCAATTTTTTATTGACAAAAGAAGTTGGAGGAACAATTTTACACAACTAATATATCTATGAGATGTTTATACTAAGAAAAAATTTAAGAAATATTTTTATAAAAATATAACAGGTAAGAGAGTTGATTTGCAATTTAGTCTCCTTTATGCCTTCTTCGTAGGGGATTTGCTTAAGACTAGTTGATAGCCCGTGCATAATTTCAATAATGAAATTAATAATTTATCAGACATCTCAAAAAAAGACTAAAAATACACAATCCATGTACCAACGTGAACGTATCACACAATTTCAAATTAAATAATGAGTTTAGTCAATATTAGAAAAAATAATTGAAGAGAGACATACTTTAAAATTGAACAATAACACCAATTTGAGTATTATTTACCAACTAATTGAGTTTCAAAGTCAATGATAAAAATGTTAGTCCAACTGAAAAATCCCAACATCTTCTATATGTTAACTTACCAATTCACAACACTAAAAGAACTTGAGAAAAGTGAGTAAATGAAGTTCCCATTACACTGGGAAAAAAATAATGTACAAAAAAAAATTCATATACACCCATTACTACTATTTTTGAATAGAGAAAACTACAGCTATAATTACAACATACAATAACTAATAAAAAACATTAAATAACGCATTTCCAACCCCTTGCAAATTAACATTATTACCTACATAATCTAAGTTATTGAGCTCAACATAGATGTCATACTGTTGTCCTCCATGCATCTCCGGTTGTGTCCTGTCACCTATGAAATGAATAGCTTAGACTAATTAATAAAAAGCCTATAAAATAATTGTTGGTAGAGATTTTGTTTTATGTTTTTGATGCATTTGCTTAATTGATTTGTATGATAATAGTTTGTTTGTTAGGATGTTGCAACATATTCACAATTATGTTTATGGTACAAATGACACGTATTTGTATGTTATTTGTAGGGTGTACTACTTGGATTAAGGGGAGAGATGGAAGATGTGCTAACTGATATTCTTCCTCCTTCAAGGTTCTTCTTGGAAGATCTCAACAATTTTGCTCCATCTCCAACTCCTCTTCCATCTCCCTTCATATTGCTCTCTATCTCTAATCCTAAGAAACCACTCTGTCCCTCTCTTCTAATTATTGCGTTGTCCTCTTCATCTCTTCACTTTTTACACCATCTGTCTTCCAAAGTCCTAATTGGAACTTTAGTCCTCCCTGAAATTCCCTTCACAGGCAATTCAGTAGAACCCTCTCTTGTAGACATATCCTGCAACATTTATACCCTAAATGTTTCCAAAAAAATTAACATAATCCACATGTCAAATAGCCAATAAGTCCAACACAGTCAGCTAATATAAATTAAGTGAGCTCCTTGGTGCAAAAAATAATTCCACATGAAATAACATAAATAAATTAGCATCAAAAAATCAGGCAGCATATTAGGATGGAAAGAATGGATTCTTGGCACATACCTAAAGAAAAATAATTCCTTTACAATGTTCTATTTTGTTTCCCAATATATCTAAAAGGTCTAACGTCTCAAACAAACAAAAGGGTGATACAGTCAGATTGAACAACTAATACATTCATATGTGAAATAGATAACTTAATTTACGAAGTCCCAGGACAAAGAGATACAATCTTAGCATTAATAATCACTCTCGCAACTGATGTTCAAGCTCGTAAGGGTTCACAATGTTCAGTTGGCAAAATTCCCTAGTTTCCTGTTTTGTAAAAAGGAGTTATAGACACAATGCATAGTTTGGAAAGTTTAATGAACGCAAAATGTATTCATGACTAAAGCAATCATCTAAACCCCCTTATTTATATTCTTAATATAAATGTCCGTGATGTTATGCACATGCATAAGGATAAGAGAATGAATAGGTTGAGCCACCCCCATCATTTCTTTATGAATGGGTTAAAGATATAAGTTAGAATGAAAATTATTTATAAAAAAACATATCTTCTTGAGGAATTGAAAGGAGAAAGAACCCCATATGTGTCACCAACAGCTCACCCAAAAGCCTTCAGCATATGATAAGAGTATCAACTGATTATAAAACTTCTAAGACATTAGATTCTAATTTTTGTTGAACATCATGTATTATATGATAAATAAAATTAGCAAACATAATTAATAAGTAAAACTCAAAAAGTTTTGTTAATTGATTATTTATAACCAAACATCTTAAAGGTGAAAGATGAACAAATCCAAGAGTTTGAAACTCTTGGATTATTGTAGAAGAACAATATATACCTGATCTGCGCTTGAGGCCGAAGAAATTGAAGCATATAATATTATTGAGCCTAAATCCTTGTCCGACTTCGTATTCATTTGTCCTACAAAAGATGTTTAGGATAAATCAGAGATAAATAATGAGAGATTTGGAATGCATCAAATCTCAGTACTGGAAAAGATCCAGGGAGGGAGTAATTTACCTTAGCGTCCGAGCTCATTCTCGCAATCGCACTTAAAGGTTGGAAAAGATGGGGATTCAAGCCTTTCCAAAAGTTAGCTAGCGAGAGGTAGGTTCTTATTTTCTTCTACAATAATCTTTTATGGGCGTAGTTTATGTTATTTCAACAGCCACCACCACGACAGAGGCCGCACTGGAAAGCATACAGTTTCACAGAAGAATAAATAAAAAAATTAAAAAAAAAAGAACACAGGAAGTACTGTATTTAAAAATACAACACATACACAGTATACCAAAAGTAACAGTGAGAAGGAAGCTCTTACGAGATGGAATGCAGAGCTAAAAATGTCAAAACAAAAGCTAGACTTTTATCCACATTCTCACCCGAAACTACTTTCTACAATTTCAAATTTATGACCAGCATTTCAGCTTATTTCTCTACAACTCAATCACAATAAAAAAGGGAATCATGCATGTCAACTGTCAATTAGATGGCTGGAACATACAATAATCCAGCTTCTAAAATGGAATGCAGGGAAAACAGTTCCTATAGGTGTAGCAAAAAACCCAAAATTGGTTTATATGCCAATAATTTAAATAGATGTACCACGCGAATATCCATAAACAGACCACAAAGTTCAGAATGTTACAAATTTTTCTCCTATGTTTCCCTTTGGTTCGCGTATTGCTCCATTATATACCTCAATTAAAATAACCAATAATTCCTAAAACAAATAATTACTCATCACCCAATATTAACTTTTCAATTTGAAAAATTCCCACTTCACAAACACACACATTGTTACATATTTACACTTACACATCATCATTTAGACCCAGAAAGAAAAGTCTTTTTCCCCCCATTCACAATCCATAATTTTCTTAAAAAGTGAAATCAATTTAAATTTAAAAGAATCTAGAATTTGTAAACACATGAACATATAAAAACCCAAAACTAACAAATCAAAGAATTAATTAGATTGAAAAGAGAGAGTGATAAAGGGGAAATTACCCGATCAATTTCTGAATCAAAACTCCTTCATTAAAAAACTCAAATCAAACCCAAATACCCAACAATGATCAAAACTGTAAGATTACATAAATCTATTCATTATTTATTATTGGGGGGGTTTTGGGATTTTATGAGTGGGTTTTTATCGGAATTGAGAGTGGACATGTTGAATATGCACCTTCCACTCCAACATCTGTAGATTTCTATGACAAATTGATGCTACATTAAAGAGAGAGGAAATAGACAATAATCCATAAACAAAAATTATTAACAACATGATAATACGGTGTTAAATCGGAGAAATGAATTCACAAACCTGCTGCACTGTTGACAAAACCTCTGCATATGCTTCCCCACTAAGGCCTTAGTGGTCGACGCCGGTGCTGTTGGTGACGATGAGGCCAAGCGACGGGAGGCGGCGGAGGAGATCGGCGATGACGCGAGAAAGAACCTTACAATCAACATAAAACCCATCAAAACAATCAATATATAATCGAAAAGATAAGCAACCATGAATCAACAGCGTGATCGCAGAGCGGGTGACGATGTCGTGTGCTCTGTTGCCGGAGCTCCAGTTCCTCTATGGCCTCCCTCGACTGATCCTCAGCTTCCCGAAGGCGGGTCTCCAAGGCGGCGCCGTCGGCTGCCTCGAGCGGAGACGGGGCAGATGAGAAGTTGGGGGGTTCAGAGAGATATGACATTGTAGAGAGAGAGATCTGCATCTGCAGTGCTATCAAGTGAAGAAGAAATGAAGACACGATTGAATTTAATCAAAAAAGGAACGGAAAACGAAGAGGAAGAGGAAGAGGAGGGGAACTCGGTAAATAACTCAGTGAAATCGAAACAAATTGGCTCAAATTGATTAAGAGCGACTCTAAATTGGGATTGCCTGGATCGCTTTTGTTTTCTTTATATATAAGTATTGACGTGTAATTGCTTTAAGCGAAGTACTATTTTGGTAATGAAAAAA
Organism: Panax notoginseng; assembly: GCA_016801055.1. NCBI lineage: Eukaryota > Viridiplantae > Streptophyta > Magnoliopsida > Apiales > Araliaceae > Panax > Panax notoginseng. Next base: position 264,471,470 of record CM029012.1, read on the forward strand.
TATTTAAAATAATAGAAAATTAAAAATTATTTGGAATTAAATTCATTTCAAAATACTCCAACATAAGTAGCTTTCAAAAAAAATTTATTCCTTTTCAACATTAGAGATACAATTTAACTTTTAAAATTAAATGACGGCATATTAAAATTTAAAATAATATTAAATTAATGTATGTATATATGATAATAAATTAGAATATTGTCTTAAATACCAATATAACTTTTTTTACAAACTTTTGTCTAAATTACTTTATTTTATTATTTCAATAAACTATATTCCTATTTTATTTCAAAAATATATAAATAATATAAAAGTAAAGTCCAAACAAAAGTAATTCGTTATCTTTAGATATCTAGATTTATAGTATTATATAAATTAATATTAGTATAAATAAACGTGTAATACGGACAGTGATACAAATGTAATTAGAAATACATATAGTTGTTAAAACTACCAACATAACTTAAAGGGATGTATTCAATTAAGTTTTTTAAAGACTTTAAAAGTTTGGTTATTTTCAATCAAGACATTTAAAGAGTTTATAAAAGTTTAGTGGTATTCAATTACAACTTTTTTAATGTCTTTAAAAGTTAAGTGGTATTGAATTAAGATTTTTACAAAGTCTATAAAAGTATTTTGGTATTCAAAAAGTCATAGATTTTAAATATTTCTATCTAATGATAGAGTTTGACAGACTTTAGAAGAAGATTTATAACTATCAACCCATATCCAAAGTTTTACCTCATCTCTAAAAATTTCTAAACACTTCCAAATAAACATAAAGATGGATAAAACTAATTATTAATTGGATTTTGTATTTTATTGGATCAAATTAGTTATTTATTTTATATGGGCTAATAAATATTAATATGTGATTGATAAATAATTTGGTAAAATTTGGGTCATAAAAATAATTGAATTTATTATAATGTTATTATAAGAGAATTAACAAGATCAGAAAGGATCAAGAGTAGAACTCTTAAGTAATAGAACTCCCTTAAATAATAGAATTGTATCAAAACGACGTAGTTTTGATAAGACGCGGTGGCATTTTTGTAAATACCATGCCACCGCGTATTTACAAAAATGCCACCGCGTCTTATCAAAACTACGTCGTTTTGATACAATTCTATTATTTAAGGGAGTTCTATTACTTAAGAGTTCTACTCTTGATCCTCTCCCTTAACAAGATATATTAATAAGTAAACAAATAACTAGACCTAATATGAATTGGTGAGGGAAAAACAGTCGTTTGAAAGCTTTCAATAGAAAGAGGGAAGAGATTTGTTCAATAAAGTTGAGATAAAATCATAAAACTCTCATATCAATTGTAAATATTAATTATGTATTATAATATATGAAAATAGAAAATACATGATGTGTATGTGTATGTTTTTTTTTTAGTTTTATGACATTTTAAACGAAAAAAATCACTTTTAATTTTTTAGACATCCTCTATATTCGTCTTCAAGTGTCTTTGGTGTATCATAGTGAAATAATGTAACATGTGGTTGTATTCCTGCATGACAAATTGACAGTATCGTTATATTTTCCTTATAAAAAAGAGAAAAACGCACTGCTTTGATATATGTTAGGCGCATAAAAAAGGTTAACACAATCAAACAAAATTAGCAGTAGTTAAGATAGAAAACTGGGTTGACAGAATCACAATATATATATATATATATATATATATATATATATATATATATATATATATATTAGTAAAACAATCAATAATAAAAAGCAATCAATTATTAGTAGAAAGCATACGCATATGCATAAAGTATATATAGTTCAATGAAAAGTGAGTTTTATTTTTGTATTGCATCTGTAGTTTCTAAAGTTTTATTGGTATCCGAGTATCCAAATGTATCATGAAATGTGTAGAATAATGTGAACGCTTTCAACATATATAAAATCTCATGTCACAATAATATAATGAGAGTTACTTTAGTTCGTGAAAAAAGAGGGAAAGGATGTACACATGAGCTAATTAACAATTAATATAAGTTGCAAGATATATTAGAAGTATAAAAAAGTCCACCACAATCTTAATAAAAAGTTTATAAAAGTGTGTTACTTATTTCATGGAGTCTATAAAAGTCATTTTAAAAAAATCTTTAAAGTATGTGAAAGTCATTAAAATCCCACAAATTCTACAAAAGTCTGTTACTTAAAAAAAATATTTAAAAATCTTAATTGAATACACCCACCCCCCAAAAAATAGCCTTTATAGAGTTAAGGATGGGTAATCAATACAATAACGTAAGAAAAAGAAAATAAGTATATAAAAACCTTGTTTTTCATGCTTTCAACTCTCTTTTAGCCTTTAGTTTGTTTAGGTCCAAATCAGGTTTCAAGCTCTTGAGTAAAATACACTAATGCATCTTAACCGTCCATCTCTTAATACATCTTAACAGTCCACCTCTCAATACATTTTAAGAGTTCACATATTTGTATTAAGAGATCATCTGAATAGTTAATATATAAATATGAGTCTAAATTATTCAGAACACCTCTTAATACAAAAATATGGGCTATTAAGATATATTAAGAGGTGGACTTTGAAGATGTAATCAAACACAACCTTAACATTCTCTATAAAATTTATAATAACACTCGTCTCCCCTTTAATTTTTTAAATAACAATTAGTACTCTCTTATCAATAAAATATAACACACATTGTCCTTGATGAGGTTGACCAACAAATGTCAACTAATTTTTTAAATATAATGTCTAAAACACCCTTAAATCATTGTGTGGAGAATTATAACTTCAAAAATGATGATAATTAATGTACCCACTAAACATGAACTTGCATATTTTTATTTTTATTTAACTTGATGCAATTAATTAAATTATAAAATTGTGTATTAACCCGTATAAATGTCATACATTAAAAGTATTCATTTTATGAAGAAAATAAAGTCGTAAACTTTTTACTAACTAGATTTCTCAAATATTAAATTTTATATTTTGACATAATTTTTATTATTAAAAAAGAAAAATCTCAATACCCTAACCTTTTTTTTAATTGAACACAAACATTAAAGTTTACACATACACAAACTTATGCAAAAAATTTACAGTAGAAGAATGAATTTTACTATTCATATAAATCA